>BMAU01017760.1:600000-1157500 GCA_019973935.1 Trichonephila clavipes | reverse complement strand
CAAAAGATTTTCAGATTCATTATATTATGTATGTACTCATAAATAACAACCCATAATAATGAATAAGAATAACTTTAAAGAACATAAAAAATCAGTTGATAATACTTCGGATTGGTTTCATTATACGTATGATGAAAATATGGTGGCACAGTGTGAATAAGATTTTTTTTCTCTTTTTTTTTGTGTGATTCTTTATATACTGTTATAATTTATAAGTTATAAATTATTTTTGTGCTATTTACACTCTCTAATAAAGCAAGTGGGAAATAAAACAAAGAAACACCTGTGTTTTCTTTCTTTTTCTAAAATTTCTACTACCGGTCTAAAATTTCTACTATTAAAACCGGTATCCCGGTATTAAGATCTAAAAATACCGAATACCGGTATTGGACTTTTGGTCTGATATTGCAATCCCTAGTCCCCATTTTTGATATTATATTTCTCTACAAGGGAAATATTCATAAATTTTTCAACTGAAATTTTTATATACCACCTCAATTGTATATAACTGTAGCTCTGGAAAACTTGCAACAACCAAGAGATTAACCTTCTTAGAAGAACTGAATAAATTACTAAAAATTAGTACAAAGTTTATTTACATCATAAATAGACATTATAAAACTTGAGGTTTTTTTTAAACATCTAATTATTCTTATACAGCACGATTAAGTTAAATTCAAAGTTAATGTTAAAGTTCAAAGAAGTTCATAATTATTATATTTTTGGATACATGAGTTGTTTTTACGGATATGTATAAAAATAGTTATAATATATATATATATATATATATATATATATATATATATATATATGCAGCTATACATGAAACCATCTAAAATTTAAGAAATAGTTACTTTTAAATTATATCAAAATAAATGCTACCTTTAGATTATGTTTTCAGTGTTGGTACCAGTATAAAATGGCGTATTTGTATTATAGTAATAGTTAGATGACTAATATAACTTATGCTTTACTAGAGAACCAAAATTTATTTTTCTTATTTAAAAGTCTGTTCATTACTTCATAACAATTATTTGGCTTTTACTTAGCTGATTAATAAAATATTCACATCTGTACTTTATAAAATTTTACATAAATTAAAAAATAAAAGAAAATATATATGTGATAAAAGTAAATATTATAATCTGATATATATTATAAATGTGAAAGTTTGTGAGGATCTTTGTGGGCCTTTCACGCAAAAATAACTGAATGGATTTTAATGAAACTTTAAAGTAATATACCTTATACATCAGAATAACACATAAGCTATAATTTATAAAGATATTGTGAGAAGTGTCCAAAATATAACGATATTTGTCAAGTAAGTAGGAAAAAATTCTGCCATCTTCCAGCAATTCTCGCGTGCACTGCAAAAAAGCCCACGTCAGCATATATGAATCTTTTGTTTGTGAAAAACTCTTTTTGTTTTGACTACGCAAGGGGCTCGCTTCTAATTAATTCCTGTGATCAGAATAATGCCAATTTTTTATTTCAAATTAAAACTAAATTTTGAAGTGAGAGGTTGTTATAAATCTCTCTTTATTTTAATGTTTTTTTTAATAATTTTATTACGCACATTTGGTAGTAAGCATTTGATCTTTTTTTCAAAATAAATGCTTTTATCAAATAAACTTTCTCTTTCACACTGCATCATTTGGACAAATTTTCAAAATTTGTTTGTGGTTAGTAGTTAATTATAACGCTATAATTTTAATTGAATAGGCAGATATTGCGTTTTTAAGTATAAAAATAATTATAACTACTGTACTGTATTTTTTGGAGTGTGTGAGTGAGTGAATATTAACATCGCACTGTTCAGCTACACGAGGGCTTTTAGCAACGTATCACGTAATTTTGAACCATGGTCAAGTGACGTGGACGACACCTGAGCTGGCACCCCCTTCTCCTACCACACCACACCAACTTAGAAGGAATATTCTACCAATACTTAGCATGAATATTCTTTGAAATCCACTCTTCCAAGGTATATGGCAGCACGGGTTCTAAGATGAGTATTTTAGAGGGGAAGCCGAATAGTTTTGTAGCAGATATTGCGTTTTCAGTGGATTGCAAAGATTATTATTTCTGTCCCGAAAAAATAGTTTATGTCAAAATTTAAGTGTCTTGTGTTTTTGTATGTTAGTGAAGACCTTGGAAAATGATTTCACTACTTATTTTAAGTGAACGTTGCATATAATTAATTTTGCAGTGGAATATCTTTAATTAATTTATTAGCTCTAACGGATTAAATTTTCCAAAGTGGAGCATTTTGTTTATGTATATCCTTTAATTTTAAATGTAGTGATCGAAAAAAATATTGTATGAAAAAAACTTCAGTAAATCATAATGCGGTTGGATAAAGTATTAACGTGCATCGCTCCCCTACACGGCGAGTCTTACAAAGCTCTAATAAAGCTCGTGCTACAAAAGTAGCTAGGCATTTGCCAACTTGACTCTATCATTAACATTTCGCTATGTTTTTCATTGAATCGCCATTTTAATTTAAGAAACGGCGTTGCTTGCGAATATTACATTTTTAAAATAAAATAAATACAACAGAAAGTAATATTAATGTCTCTTTCAGTTATAATTTTTTTAAACTACTTTAAGCGTTCATTACGCAATGCTTTTAACAATGTGTTACTTTTGCTGAGCAGAGATCAGCTTAGGGAGGTATTTTGAAAAATCGACCCTCAAGATTGTTACGAGGAATTATAAATAAAAAAAATCCTTTTTATCAGCTATTAGATCTACATAGTTAAAATTTAACAAAGGTGTTTTTTTTTTTTTTTTCTTTTTTTGTTTAGCTGAGATATGCAAAAAGCTTTTTTTGTTTAATTTGCAATTCACATAAAATTAACTCATTAAAAACTTCTTTTTCTTTCAATCTGTGTTGTTTCATTTTTCCGTTCACCCGTGCGAAGAACGGGTATACCAGCTAGTTTATAATTTTTTTTTACTTTTATCACATTTGTACTTCTAGAATATCGTCTGGAACTTATCTAAAGCTTCGATGCATGAAGTTAGAAAGATATTGACCAAGCTGATAGTATTGAATAAATACAAAGGAACACATTATTATATCCTTTAAATAGAATTAATCTTAAACTCATTGGTTATCTTGAACGTCTACTATTCAAATTCAAATATGAGTACTTTTTACTATTGTCCAATGAACAGGTGTCTTTTTTCTGAAGCATACAATTCTCGACACCAATCAGTGTATTTCTAAATTTCTGATTCATTCATTACTTCGAATTTAAATTTTATGATTTCTTTGTTTAGTTATAACTAATCCTAATACCGCTTGATGATCCGAATAGAATAAAAAAATGATGATAAAACTTATCGCCATTGGAACAGGAATATAAATTTACTTACAGAATAATCATTCCTTTTTTGTCTATGTCATATTCATCATTATATGAGTTAAAATTAATCATGATAAGAATTCTAAGTTCTTGATGTCTGGGAGGGCAGTCTAGACATCTTCCCTTTTCAATTATGCGGCAAAAAATTCATACGTCAGTTTAGAAATTCGAATTATCGTTAAAATTTTCTTCTTAGAGTTTCTGAAATACAATTAGGGCTCAAAAGTAATTAAAAACACAGAAAAAAAATGCAGTAAATAAGTAAAATGCTACCTAATTTGAGCCTCAATTACTCTCTTTAATTGGAAATATTCTGAATCTCTCTAAAATATTATGAAATCTTTATTATAATAACTAGGGGGGAAGGATACCCTCTGTCCACCTAACGGCTGACCCACCCCCCTTTGTACAAATTAAACAACTGTTCATATTCATTGCACAAATTGCAAAACTGTAATTACTTTACTTTAGCATAATACTTTCCGATGTATTTATTTTATGATAAAAATTTTAATATTTTCAAGCAACGCATTCCTTTACATTATAATGACGTTTCAATGAAAACTTGGTGAAATATTGGCAATACAACCCAGTTGACATTATTTTTAGCGACAAAATTCGGTGATCATATGGATGCTTCCAGAAATTACTGAAGAAATGTATAACATCACGATATGTGACGTAAGCTATGATCTAAGACGCTGGAAGATAGGGAGGACCAACCTAGACAAAACATTCTTGGTGCTCCTCTGTAGTTAAATTCAACTTTTTACGAGCCATTTTTACAAACCATACCTTATGTATAAATAAATTTATTACAGCATCTCACGAAAAGCTTTTTTATATATAGAGAGAAATAGAGTTTTAATATATATATATATATATATATATATATAGTCTAATTCTCTATAAACAAGAAATAAACTTTCACATCAATCACATTCGAAAAAAACCCACAGAGACAGAAAGAGAACATACAATGAAGGACACTAGATTAAAAATTGTAAAATGGATGCTGCAGTATTATAAACATTGCTGACTTAGGACAGCTAATATATATAAAAAAATTATATAAAAGTGGGTTGAACATGTTTTTTGGCCAGCCAACCTTCCCCCTTTATGTAAATAATACTGAGCAAAAACCTATTGAAAGTAATGGATAGGAATATCTAAATCCATTACAAAATAGAGGTAACTTACCTAAAAATTGCGCTTGAAAATGCAGAGCCCGCGCTAAATCTGAGTGCAATAAAAAATTGCCAGATTCTGCCAGATTCTGACTATATATATATAATCTATACTAGAGAGTCAAAAATTATTTGAACAGCAAAGATAAAAGCACAAAACAGGTGCTAGAAATTAAAAAATATAGATGCTGCAGCATTATAAACGATATTGAGTGAAGACAGCTTTTAATTTTATTTTAAAAAATGGGGTTTAACCAGTTTTAAGTGCTTGCCAACCTCTTCCTCCTTTCTGTTAATAATACTGAGGGAAATCCTATTGAAAATAATGGATAGAAGCTTTAAATCCATTATAAGAAAAAGGCTGACACATCCAAAGATGCATTCAAAAATGCTTCGATCACGATGAATCAGGCATCAAGATATATATATATATATATATACACTTACCTTGGAAAATCATGCATTTCTTTTAACCAATCAGCTTTTGAAGCATTTTAGGCACTACAAGATTAAATAAGCACTATAACATTAAAAAAAGGAATTATTTTTAGCTAAATTATAAAATAAATCACTGCTGTTTGATATTTGCATAATTGAATAAAGAAGGCATTGTTAGAAATCTCGCTTGAAATATCCACGGTCATTAATTACGGTGCATTTTGCACAATTTTGAAACTGTCATGTTTAAATGTTCAGTTTCAAGTTTTGTAATAACCTTCCTGTAACCTTATTGCCCTTGAGGAGATGAACCTCGATCATTTTGATCAATTTCAAATGAAATAAATTGAACAAATTTATATTTTACGAAATTAAAATATCTGCAGAAAATATTTGAGTAACACTGAGTTTTTAGACACTCTTCATCTAATGTATAAAATGAGATGCAATACTTAATCAAAAAAAATTACTTCTGGATTTTGTACAGAAGAGACAAAGATATTAATATTTTTTATGAATTTGTGATTGGCCCCATTTGTTCAGGTATTATATATAGATTGATTATCTTTTCTCTTACACCTTTGTAACGTTAAATTGATTTCTAGCTTACACATTACAGCAAAAAATTCCTTATTTATGGAATGATTTTAATTTCTAAGGAACACTGTATAATGCGTGTACCTCGCACAAGTTGAGAGAACTTTAGGATCTTTTAATCTGAAATTGTGATCAGTAAACTTATTCTTCATTTTTAAATGTCTATCGAAATTAAAACACTCAAAAGTATATCAGCATGAATTTTTGTAACAAAAAATATCAAAAATTAATTTTAACGAGATTTAATTTACACTACTATATTAATAAAACATTATGTAATGTAATAAATTGCAGCTGTTTAAATATAAAAGAAAGTTGTAAGTACTACCTTAAAAAAGTAACGGATGTAAGTTGATGAAATACATTAACTGATACCATGAAACACAATGTCAATAAAACATTAGAATCGAATGAGCAGACATTTTTTTAAAAAAATGCGCTTCAATTTTTATAAGGAAGGTCAAGTGTAGTTCTGTACATAAGTCAGAATTAATCAGTCAGTCATAATTTTAACACAACTTGAGTGCTATGAAGCCTACATGATTTATTGACAATAATGTCATATTTTGAGACATTAATTGAAGATTTTGTATTGAATAATAGTCTTAAATTGTGTTTGATTCAAGTAGATAATATCCTAAATCATATATATATATATATATATATGTAATAATTCCCTCAAGTATCCTTTTTGTTAACCCTTTGTACTAATATTTAAACAAACTTTAATTCTTTGGTTTAAAAATAACATTGTAATCTTAATCATAATCGGCTAGTCTGAAATCCCTGTTCCGCCCATTCTATCCAATCAGAACTACTATTACGTAATAACCACTGCAGGTATAAAATCAAAAATCTTGTGTAATCGCCCTCTTTTTTTTTGTCTGCTTGCCTTCATCATGTAATCAGTCGGCTGAAGCGCGTTCTGTGTTTGGGCCATGATGCTATGTGTAATGCCGCCCCTACTTTATCTTTATGTGTTTCCAGATGTGAATAAACTGGATTATTGATTTACATGAGTGCTTCTTCGATAATACAGTACTCGCCACGTAACCCAGAAAACACCGGCCACTCCTTACCTTTGGTTCGCTACAATAATAACATCCACTCGCCACGTCTTACAATTATTTTTACCACTCTCCAGATATATTACAGAAGTATTTCATATATATATATATATACATAAAATACTTCTGTAATATATTTTTATTATGCTATTTCTTGTTATGTTCTTTATCTATTATTTCTTATTTTTGATATATAATACACATTTCTTTTATATATATATATATATATATATATATATATATATTAATTTAGAATTTTGGAGATTTAAAATACGTTTCTCAGGCATTAGTTCTTTTGTTTATAACGTCCTTTTACAAAATCTCTTGCTAACTCGTGATTTGTTCTGAAGTATAAAGGAAAACTATAGTACAAATAATGTGATTTTTTCTTTTTTATTTGATTAAGGATATAGATAAATTTGATTTAGGGGTTTCTATAGTAACTGCATGACAAATATGTTCAGTTAAATATAAGAAGGATATTTTTTTCTAGCTATATCTAGATAACTATTTTAGATAAAAGTACCTAGAATCATGTACAAAGTCTATTTATCAAAATTTGAAAAAAAAGATAAAAGTTGCTCGCTACCAGAAACTTTATACTAAAACTACATTGTTAAACTGGTAATAAAATTCGAAAAAGTAGTTCACGAGACAAAATAATTTTTTAATGTTTAAATATTTTTCAAACATTAAAATTTTTTAAAAGTCTAGATAAATATATATTGCTTGAATAATCTCGAAATTTATGTAATTTTTGTTCTAAAATCTTACTAAGAATTGTATTTCCTTTTCTCTTTCTACCCATGAATTTGTATTGCCAAAACAAAACATTTATTAAAGGATTATTTCCAGCCAATTTTCTTTCGTTCTCAAATGTATTCAAATAAATAATCATTCACATATATACTTTTCAATTTAAAAAAGATTAAACTAAACATTTTTAGTTTTTTTTTAAATAGATTGAAGGCATACCACTTTTAAAAAAATCTTTATAATAGCAAAACCTTATACCAGATTTTTCATTTACACAACTTTGAAAATTATATAACAAATAAAATCACTATTTGATCATGCATCGCATAGAATAATTATGTTAGTCCGACAAGAATATAAATTTCCTTAGTCATTTTGGATTACTTGAGCTTTTCTCTCAATTTTATAAGTTATAAAGAAAGTGTTGACTGGTTTTAGAATAGTTATTACTTCCGTTTACTCGTTAGCTCAAAATTACGAGTCAATTGCCATTAGTCCACCTGTTGTTACAGAGTGTGACGTTTAAAAATAATCACAACCACTCTGTCTACAATTTGATTTGAAAATTGAACTACTTATTGAAGATCTGTTAAATTACAATCTGCTTCAAACTTTTTCCATTACAGGTCTCCAAATGTATTGAAGCAATTAATGTTTTAGATTACAATGCATATAGATTAGAATAGGATTACATATTTTTTTTATTTATAAAGGGTGTTTTTTAGAGGTATAGAACTTTAAATTGCAATAAAACAACGATGTATTATTCGATTGACATAATTTTTTTTATTCGAAAGATAATCTTGTGGCATTACATTTTAAATATGATTTCTGGCGTAGGACTGCCACGGCTGGCTCGGATGTAGTCCAATCTGGACGTCTAATTTTCGATGACTTTTTCCAACATTTGTGGCCGTATATCGGCAATAACACGGCGAATGTTGTCTTCCAAATGGTCAAGCGTTTGTGGCTTATCCGCATAGACCAATGACTTTACATAGCCCCACAGAAAATAGTCTAGCGGTGTTAAATCACAAGATCTTGGAGGCCAATTCACAGGTCCAAAACGTGAAATTAGGCGGTCACCAAACGTTTTTCAATAAATCGATTGTGACACGAGCTGTGTGACATGTTGCGCCGTCTTGTTGGAACCACAGCTCTTGGACATCATGATTGTTCAATTCAGGAATGAAAAAGTTAGTAATCATGGCTCTATACCGATCACCATTAACTGTAACGTTGTGGCCTTCATCGTTTTTGAAGAAGGATTCCACCAGCCCATAAAGCGCACCAAACAGTCAGTTTTTCTGGATGTAACGGTGTTTCGACATACACTTGTGGATTAGCTTCACTCCAAATGCGGCAGTTTTGTTTGTTGACGTAGCCATTCAACCAGAAGTGCGCTTCATTGCTAAAAAAAATTCGCTTACGAAAATCGGGAACAACGGCAATCTCGGCTTGGGCCCATTCGACGAATCTACGCCTTGCTTGATCATATTTAAAATGTAATGCCGCAAGATTATCTTTCGAATAAAAAAAATTCATGTCAATCGAATAATACATCGTTGTTTTATTGCAATTTAAATTTCTATGCCTCTAAAAAACACCCTTTAGTTTTTCACTGATTGCCTGTCATTTAAATAAAATGATTCATGAATATATGTATCTGTTACAATTACGTGCAACAAACTTTACAAAAGTTTTTACATAGAATAGAAAAATAAATATAGAAATTCATTGTAGTTTTTGTAAGATTTGTTAAAAAAAATTATTTACTGGATAGTTCCGAAACTGAATTTAAATTTAAATTGTACAACACGAAAAAGAAAAAGAAATATTTTTTAAATAAAAATATACAAAATTCTTACTCGAAATGTCTTGAAAAAATCTTTTTTTTAGTGAATACTTTGAATTAAAATAAAAAAATGACGTAGTAGAAAAACGTTTAAATAATCTTCAGAAGTTTTTAGAATAACGATCACAAATGGGAAAAATTAAATCATACTTCATTGCTTTTATCAAATACTTCTCGAGCTTATTTTTTAAAATATAATTCTTATTTTGATTTTCACTCATTGAAAAAAAAATAATAGACACAGCGTTTCCTATTCTTTTGAGTTTTTGACTTTTTTTTATAATATGAAAACAATTCGTAATTTTTTGTGTTTTGTTCTGGAGATTCTTTGATGTGTTTGTTGCTTTAAAAAATTTTTTTCTCATTTATTTCTTCGGTTTTCCTTTTATTTTTATTTTTTATTTTTCTAACGATGATCTGGATATTTTTTACGCTTTCAAGAGCACACACGATTCAGATCTATTAAATCTTAAAATAACATTTTACTATTTTTCTTTAGAATTTTTTTATTTAGTTTTAAAGTAACAAACATTTGTCTAGAATTACTGTAAATAAACAGTAACTTAAAAACATGAGCTATTTTATGAAGTTATTTAAGTATAAATTCATGCTGAATTTGATAGAACCTGGTTCTATTTCCCCATTTTATTAGTTATTAAAGAATTATCCGTAAAAAATATTGTAGATAAGTTATCCTTCTTTTATTTATCAATCAAATGAATAATTTAACATTCAATTATTAAATACAGATTTCTAATGAATCAAACTGTTTTAAAACTAATTTTTATAAAAAAAATCCTAAATGCAATTAAAAAAATATTTTTTAAATTCGGAGACTGGCTCAGTAAAGAATAATTTATTAAGATTAAGCTTTAATAATACCTACTCAATATCTGATTGCTGGTCAAAATGTTTAATTGTATATAAATAACATGATGAGAATAGCTAGTGTTAAAATTATATTCTGCATAATTATTCAATTCTAAGTCCATGGTTGTTTTTGAAAGAAGAAAGCACCTTCTTCGTTCATCTAAATTTTAAAATCCCAACAAATATAGTTTTCTTCTCAACATTTTACTTTGTTTAAGTCTTTCAAGAGAATATATAGTTTGGATCTGAAAAAATAGTTGATAATTTTATCATTTTACATTAATATCTAACTGCAGTTAACCATAAATATAAAATAAAATCAGAATCCTTTAAAAAAAATTTTGAAAATATTTTTAAAAATTTTATCACTAAGACTCGAGACAAAAGCAAAGTTTTATCTAACTCAAACAAATATTAACTTTATATCTCAATTATTTTCCTGGATGCTCCTTTAAAAAGCGAGTCTCTCAATAAAAACACACACACATTTAGAGGTCAGCATGCAATCGCCTCATAAACAAATGGAATCTCCAGGTTTTTCAAAAAATCGCGTGATGCAAGTGACCAGCCCTCTTTCCCACCCCACGATACATCCATACCTGAGCGAGGGGTGCAGAGAAAGGGACTTCTGAAATTGAAAAGAGGTTAAGGTTCAAAATGTGGCCCTAATTGAAAAGTTGCTTGTCACGAAGGATCATAAAAAACGCTAACCTCCCCCAGGTCACGCATTTTAAGATACAAAAAAAATTATTGGGTAACTTTGGATTTAGTCTGTGTTTGGAAAGCTGTTTGATCAAAGGCACGAAACGATACATCAAGAAAGCGAGCAAAAACATATACAAATAGATATTATCCAAAAGAGGAATATTTAAATTTGTTGTGCAGTTAAATTATTTGTATATCTAAAAATTCGTATATAAAAATAGCAATTTTTTTTAATCGCTTTAATATTTAACCTTTATTCTTTAAGGCAGTGGTTCTTAAATTATGGTCCGAGTACCCCTGGGGGTCCCCGAAGGTGTCTCATTTAATGTTAAGATTTTCCTATTTTAGAAACTCCGAAATGCCTCATGCAAAAATGGAAAGATACACCATTCTAGACTAGATTACTAAATTGCCCCCAATAAAAGAAACTCTACTAGAACATGCATTTCGATCGAGAATATTAATTCAGTTTTTTATTGTTTTCAACTACGTAGTCTCTCATTACTACTACATAATATTTTCAAAAAATATGGTAGAAAAAGTGTGCAAAGATTAAGAACTGAAATCATAATCTTAGAACTATTGAGGAACTCTTAAATCGCTCAGCCATGTGTTAGGAATCAGAGAGGGGTGTTCAAAATCTTGGGGGTCCACGATGCCAGGTTCATGATCGAAAGTTTAAGAACCGCCCCTTTAAGGCAAAAAAAATCCTTTTTATCCATATTACCGAGAAAAGACATCTATCTATGAAACGTTTTACATAGTTTATAATTAAAACTATTACAAACTGAATGATAAAATATTATTTCAATCAAGATCTTTTAGTTAAATTTTTAAATAAATGCCTTACATTCTCCTAAGGGGGCCTTAATTTGTATCAACTCGTGATTTAGATTTAAAATTTATTAAGTTACATTAGTTTTCTTTATTTTGTGATTTCGTTTACTTTTATTTATTTTATTTCAATTTTACTCTTTCGTTGCTTTCTAATTAAGGAGATAAAAAAGCTTTATTCATTAAAGAGAATGTAACTCATACTTTACTAAAACAAATAAAATTTCATAATCCAGAATGTATGTAGTTTAAATTATAATCAAAAAGAAAAAAAGACATCATCATGAATATTTTTTTTCTTCACAATTGTTTAATTACTTGCTCACTTTTTTTTAGTTTCGAAGCTTCAGTAGGTAAAATATAGAATGTTATACCACTCTAATAAAAAAATGAAGATAGAGAGAGCAAAACATTTTTATTTAAAGGAAAGTTTTGGCTTTTTTTTAGATCAATTACGTATTTTTATACAAAAATAAAATGCATGAATATGTGGATTTATTCCTTTTTTCATACCTTGGTTAAATTTTTTTTTTCCTCTGCATGAACGCAACAGGAAAAAGATATAACATAACCTTATAAACTTACAATAATTTTATGCTAGATGACATAGTTATAATTTACTATATTTCATTATTATAATTAATTAGTGAAGTCTTCTATTTATTTTTGTACCCAGAGAGAGAGAAAAAAACAATTCTTTAATATTCAAATATCTTAATATATAACTTAAATGCAATAAAATAACTGATTTTTAAAAATGCATCTATATATATATATATATATATATATATATATATATATATATATATATATACAGTGGCATAATTAAAGTGTACTTTCCGGCGAAATATTCTCAAAATAACTACATTGAAATTTTTTGCTTTCGCATGAAATTAAAAAAAATTAACTGCATTGGACAAATTGTATCAGTACGTAGTATTAAAACGTCAGAACTCATGATAAGAAAATAGTATCCATTTCAATACTGTAGTCTGATTTGATATTTTCCCACATATTTTCTTCATGTATGTGATGTTTTGGAATTACGTATAAAACTATTTCTACTTATATTTTAAAAAATCAGGATATTATGTTTAGCACAATAATATTAATTACTAAATGGTTTTAAATCACTTAGAGTACTAAAATTAAAAATTTCAACAAATTTAAAAAGAAGTTAATTATGTAACTTGGTTTTTACCAGTCTAAAGTTCTCATAAAATTAATAGCAACATACCATTCTAATTTGCATGAGCATCACAAAGAATAAAAATTAAATAATAATAATAATTTTATTAGTGAAGGTTTAAAATTACGTAAAAGGGGTTTTTCGTATTTATTAAAATAAAAAAATTTCTAAAAACTGTATCAAAAATTCTATTGAATTCGCTAAAAATATCAGCGTTAAGTTATTGAATATGAAACAAAAGAAAACCAGTGGCAGCTGCTCTGATACAAAACAAAACTGAGGTGTTTTCTTTTATTTTGCGGGTAAGGACTTAAAGCTTATGGTAATTAAAGAGTTACAAAAAATTTTCTGTGTGTGTTCTTAGATTATTTTACTTGAAAAAGGAAAATATTATCTAAATTTTCCTTTAAGCTTGTTTGAAATGAAGGGAACACTTAAATTTTTTTAACTCTTAAATTTAATGGAGAGGTCGAAGGAATTTAATTTAATGAATTTTTGTTTTTTATCATCAATATGCCCTTTTTTAACGTAAAAATTATTATTGAAAAAATAGTGAAAAATATAAAAATCTCATGTTAACCTTTATATAGATTTAATTTTTTTTAAAATTTTAAAATTTGAAATTATAAAGATATTTCTTTATACTTTTCAGAAATTTCTTAAAGTTGAATTGTTTAACTTGAATAAAAAAAGTTTGATTTATTAAACATATTTATTTTTAAAAGTATATTTATTTCTAGAATTTAATGCAATGTTTAATGGAATTGAGAAAATCATGTCGTTAAGCATTAAAGCATAATTTTATATCAAATTTTAGGGTTTATGCAAAAAGTAGATAATAATTCCGTAAAGTTAAATCTAGAAGAAAAGACAGTTGTCTTTTAAAAATATTTTTAGAAATTTATTAATATTTATTGGAATTAATTTGAAATCTACTGCACCAAAAAATGGCTTTTCCTTGCAATCGGATCTTAATCTTGGAAAAAGATTGCCGTGTAGGCAGTTTGATAAATTTATCAAAATCAAATATTGCTGACAAACTGGTTTATTGTAACTCCTGTTTATATAAATTGTTGTACTTTAATTAAGTGTAATTTATTTTATATTAATGTGTTTCAAATCTTCACTTTCTAGCAATTTTGTTCCGACACCTATATTTAACGTTTTTTTTCAGATAGCTATAAAGATTTCTTTCTTTCTTTCGTTAATGATATGGTGTCAAATGTAAAAATAAAAATGAAATGCTTAGATTCTTTTAATTCAGAAATAATGATGATAAAATCATGAAGTGGCCTGTAATAACATACCTTAAAGGGTTATAGGCTTAAATGTAGCATCCAAAACGTTTTAATATAATACTTGCTGTTTTTAAAACTTTAATGTACGTATTTTCAGTTACAAATTCATGGATTAACTGTAGTATCAAAATAAACTTATTTTTGATGCTTTTGATATTTAATTACCCAGAATGTTTCAACGATATACATTTTAAAAGCTTTATTTTGATTAATTAATCTACCCGCATTATTTATTGCTGTAAATGAGGATCTATTTCTATTTATAATAATTACATAGTACATATAGGCCGCATATTTAATAAACGTTTTCTGCATGTTTAGAATATATAATTATAAAAAATAATAATAATTATGCTAAGGAACTGGGAAAAATTGTTGATATGAAGCATTATTCGGTTTCTTTAATACATTTTATTGTATATATGTGAAGGAATTTATCATTCAGTTGTGATAATATAAATACAGGGTTATTAATAGTTCCCTCCTGGATGTTTTGATAGCTTGAAATGGGGTTTTTTTTAAGGCGATCACATTTTTATTTTTCAAAAGAGAGACCCCAAGAAATTTTGAAACATGGCCCATTCAGAAACAGCTACACTCGTGTTTACAGTTGTTCTATGCGTGAAACTGTGGTTGAACGGCATACATTTATGTAGTAGTACAGTTCCCGTCAAATTCTACTCAATTTGGTATTATCAACGTTATTGACAACACGTGTTATCATTTTCAAGTTATCCGAATCCTTAAATTTTTACATATGACCAAGTATTCTTACCTCCGTTGGTGCGTGATGCGCAGAAATGAATGAAAAAAACTTGTAATGTACACGCTTGTAATGTTTAATACTTGAAAATACATGTAAATAAAACTTGAAGCGTTTCTCTATTCATTTAAAAATGTTCCATTTATTTTGCATTATTTGTCTTAGTTTTTATTATAGCACTTCGAAACTCTGGAGAGAATTATGAATAACCCTATATTTACTAAGATGCAAAAAAAAATAAAAAACAGTTGTATGTATTGTAAGCAAGTTATTTCAGAAATTATGTCTTAGTAGAAGTATCAATTAAAAGATAACGAGAAGTTAGATTTATAAAATTAATTTTTAAATAATTGATTAACAAACATCCTTTTAGTAAAAATATAACTAATTTATAATGTAAATTAAGATTTAAAAATTAAAGGAAAGATATGCTCAATTATATGTTTCCTCTCAAATGACAAGAACACATTTTAAGTACTATTGGTTAATTCAAATGCATAGAATTATATATATATATATATATATATATAATCCCAACTATTTTCATCCTACTTACATGCTTCTTTTTGTTTTGTTTTAAAATTTTCGCGAACATTATACTTCACATAATTTAATTAAAGTATTAATATGTATGTAGCTACTTTTTATTTTAATCAGCTCTATTATTTTTAGAAAAAGCAAAATTCAATAAAAATTAAGTGTTATTTTTATGAATAAATAGACACAGTTAAGTAGGTTATAAATTCCAAGAATAGTGAAACATGAATAATATCAGTATCATAAAAACTGCGAAGAATGAAGTACATTGTGTAGATAAATTAATAAATTTTATTCTGTGAAAAAAATTTTAAATATTTTTATGTATTAATAATAGCTTTAAAAAAACCATTTCTTTAAAAGATGAAATCTTATCTTTACTGTAAATTTTAATTTTTTCCCTCTATCTTTTTTTCCTTCTTTTAAATAACTTTTCACGTATGCGAACAGAAACGGTTCTTTTATTGCTTATTTACAATTCTTGTATCTTTTTCTGGAATAAAAACAAATTATTTATTTATAAAATAACAGGTTCTCTCAAAGCCTATAATTTTAAAAAAAAACAATTTTTAAGCCTTTTTCTACCAGTCCAAAAGATTATCTACTCTTAATTCAAGTTTTGCTCTTAATTTGATTAACATAATTAAATCAAAGTTAAAATAAATATTCTTCTCTGTTGAACAAATTAATATTTCATTTTATCTTACGACACAAATTACTATTTTAACTATAAGAAGTAATTAAAACTAGTTAGTTATAAGTACTAAAACTGATTGATGTCATTAATGAAAACTGAATTTAATAACTATTTCCGGATAAAACTTTCAGAGGCAGATGTTTACAGAATTAACATTAATCACTGATTAGGAGAGTTTTTATTTTTAAAAGAACATTGATTTTATGCGTTCCTTGTTCAAGTCAAATCTTTAATAACAAATTGATATTTCTTTTATTTTCATGTGAGTTCAAATACTAAATATATTATTACTAATTACAACGTGACTTCATTATAGTTAATTTTCTATTTGATGTATGAATAATACAAAATATTTTGATACTCTTGGGCTGAGCACATGCAAATTATTTCAAAGGAGGCAATTTTTAAAAAAAATTCAGAATGTTAAATTTATAGCAAGCAGGTGTTTCTCTCGATAAAATAGTTATGAATAATATTTCAACGGTGTTAGATTTATGTAATTGTATAACAATAGGCATCTGGTTTTTTCTAACTTTATAACAACAAATTTAGTGTGTGTACATTAAATAAGCTTTATTTATCTAAGGTATAATAAATGGAAATAAAAATAAAACTTGAATGTTCAAAAATATTTTAAATACTCAATAAGATATCCTACATATCAAGTAACTATATTTTATTATCTTTATATATGAGTGATTAAATTATCGGTTAATTCTTTAATTAAATTTTTGATAATATTCGTATGCAGTACACCAGTAAAGTTAAACTAATTGATAAGATTAGTGAAGAGAGAGAGTTACCTATATTAAATTAATACAAAATCTAAGATATATAAAATTCATTAAAGCTAAAGATATAGATATTTTTTAAAAATAAAACTGCACTATTTTGTGAAATATGTTTTCATATACAGTTGTGCATGAATTGTAAATTCTTGAGCACAAATATGTATAAACTGTGTATTTTGAAAAAAGTAACAGTAAATAACACAACAGAAGTTTTTGGTTAGCAAAAATTGCTTAAATCTGGATTAAAAGTATTCAATATATATAACCTCGATTTTAAAAGAATAGGTTTTTTCCAAACGTACTTAATTTTATCTTTGATTTTTTCGAAACAGAATGCTTTTTTTTTTAATTCCAGTATATAAGGGAATGTATAAATTTAGCATAATATACTTGGTTTTCTTATGTACTAAATACGTTTTAGCATTTGTCTTTCCTCTATGGAAAAATTTGGAAAATTAATTTGTCTTATGATATCCTTATATTTCATAGAAATCTTATTTCGCATTATGTTAAAGGTATTGAAAAAAATTCTAAAAATACGCTTCAGGTTTTAAGAAATACCTCCATTTTTACCAAAGCGTTTTTTACTTTTTATTACATGCATTCTTTAATGATATGCAGCATTTTAAAAATATAGAAAAATTTCATGGATGTGAAATTTTTTATTTAAATATATTCAGTGCGAAAACCATTTAGTATCACATTATAGAGGCAAAATATGGAATACATATCGCATTAGAAAAATACAGATTGCTTACGAGAGAAATAAATAATATAATCAAATATGATGTTCTCTATCGGATTACAAAATTAATATACGATATTAATATTGCATCATTTTTGTATCTAAAAAAGTGGTTTGAAGTTAAATTCTTTGAAATTTTGTTAAGATATTATCGAATTCTTCACATTTATCTAAATTATTTCTTAATACTACAATTCCAAATATATTACCTGCATTCACGTATGTTGATGTTGGACACAGCTATTTCTTTAAAATATGATATAATTATTTCTTTTATGTTTTTTTTTTCAGAGATTCTCATAATAATTTTAAGAAGTTTTCCTTTCCTTGCATTAAAAAATTTATCGTAAACACCTTTCAAGTCTATGCTGGAAGGTTTCCAAAACGAATATACAAATGGAACTTAATTTGTTTCAAAAGCTTTACAAAAAACTTTCGCGCGCGCGAGGATAGGCTCATATATTAAATTACTGTATAAACTTCTTTTAAAAAATTGGCGGGGAAAATGTTATCCAGTAATAAATAGGTATAAAGAGGAAACCATACTTAGTGTGCTTTTTAAAATTTTTCCCGCATGCTATAATAAAATAGTTTAATTTTTTTAATAAATAAACCTTTCTGTGCAAATTTTTTAGCCTTTTTTTTGTCGTCTTTTAACTGTTTAATAAATCTTAGCAACAAGCTCTAGCTTTTATTATGAGTGGTGAATTTGTAAACTCCTATTTGTTCCTTGTTATTTCTCTTTTCAATGAAATTTAATAACTAAAATGTAAAAACGACATTACTATGCATTTTTATTTAAATTAATATTTCAAGACTATAAATGAAAATAAAAAAACAAGAATGCGAAAATCTTCTTAAGTATTTTCCTTTTTGAAAGTTACTCTAATTTAATGGAAAAAATGAATTATCACAAAATATATAATTCAAACGTTTTATTTATATCATATTCTTCTAAATAAATATATAAATATTTTGTATAAGAAATGAAAGCCTAAAAAATTAATAGAAACATCGTAAAGTTGTTGAAAAAATATCAGAATCATCATCGGTTTTTTCAAAGATATATCGATTCTTCTCCATAATTTCTAAAGATAAATTTTGCTCTAGAACTCTTAAGATTTAAACTGTGAAAATATTTGAACAAAAAATACAAAGTTTTAATATAATCAGTTAAAACTGATAATACTTTATCTGAACATGTATGATAATTTAAAAGTTACATATTACACATAAGAAATCACGCACGTTTGTTCAGCTATTCAAACAAATTTTTACGCTGACGTAACATAATTGTAAATGATTCATGTCTTGTATGCTACATTTCAAACAGAACAAGTATTGCATACTTTGAATTACAAGTATGTTAATATTTATAGGGAGTTTTAAAAACCTTGATGTTGTTAAAAACTTTGAAAACGAAGTCACTTTCAAATTGGACGGAATATTCATACATTTACAAAGATTTCTAGAATTCTATTATAAATTAAGTATATAATTTGCATGGCAATCAGGCTATTTTTTATGAGGAATTAATAAGTTTAATTTGATATCATGTTCAACTGCACATAGTCGAAATAAGTAAAATTTTACCAACTTGTAAATGATTTTATTCCTTATAATATATGTATTGAATAACTTATTGATATAACTCTATAACAGACATGCAGGAAAATAAATTTATTTCTGATACCTCCCCCCCTTTCATCACTGACGTAGCGTCCTGAGTGGGCCCTGTATTGAAGATTCCTCAGGGGCCTCTTACGAGTTTTTGCTTACACGTATTGGGGCTGCGTATCGCTTATACGGCGGTAGCTACGCCCCTGCCCTTCATATAAATATATTTGATAATTGAACTTGGCAGAGGACAACAATCGTACGCAAATATCAAAGATTTAACGATTAAACAACAGAATCTATTCGATTTTCTCTTCGCTGTTTCCTCGCAATCCCCTCCCCTGATGTTTTCTCAAAAGCATTTTATTTGTTTATTTAGTTTTAGAGAATACTTTCATAAAGTAAGATACTTTCATTGCACTAAGAATTGAGGTTGCTACATCTTTTCTTACGTGTAAATGCAAGCTTCGTAATACTGTACAAGAGCTTTATATTATGCGATGAATTTGTATTGTTAGCAATAGTTGCTTTAATAATGAATGACTGTAGCAAAAATGTATATTCGTTATAAGAAGTCAATTTCTTGTTTTTCTATTTACTCTATCTGCTGTCATTTTTAATTCTCTCTTTCTAAAAAAGTATTTACCAATCTCTCGATTGCAAGATCAAGATAATTTAAATTAAAGAACTAATTTTTAGGAAATTTCCAGATGGATTTTAACATTTTTCTTTTGCTGTGAACTTTTTAGCTGATGTTTCGAATTTAATTATAAAAAACAAACAACAGCCTGAATTTAAATATAAAAACAAACAAACGAAATTTGGATCAATTTTTTCCGTAAAATACCAATTTTAAATATAACAAATCAGATAAGTTCTCCAAACTTTAAATTAAATTAATATTAAAATAATGCTTCCAAATATCATCGTTACTTTCAAAATAATTTTTTGCTAAAAGCAACAAAACCCCACCTACACAAATATTAATTAAAGAAAAACAATCCATTCGCCCGCGGAACCAACTTACCTTGTCGGTTAATCTCGGACGCGGAAAGCTCAACACAGAGCGCCTGAAAACGGTAAATATGAACTTCTACGCCTTCCACTGAAAGACTGGCAAATTTTTAATGAGAAAGTACAAATTAAGAAACTGCTTAAAACAGAAATGAATTCAAAGCGTCCCCTCGCCCAACCCGAGAAGCTCCCATTGATTTTAATTTCGTAAATTAATTAACGCTGCCGCCTTTTGATTCGCTTAATGATGCTCTTGCGCAGAGCTCAGTGATTATGAAAATTATCGCTTCTCTAAAGACCCTTCGTGCCTTTTTTTACCAGCGAGTATTCTAAAGAAATTCGTAGGTAAAGCAACTGAGGAAAGTTCTTGTAGTGCCATCTGTTGGTATCATTTGGAACTATATACTTTGAAGATCGAAGATGGTAAACAAGAGGAGAAAAGAAATTTCTACAATTGCCACACTTGATGAAAAAAGTACAAAATGGTATTTGCAAAGAATTTAAACATTTATTATAATTTTGTGCATGCTTAAGCAGTTTGAATTTTGTCGCAATTCATATTTTAAAAACCTGTGATTTTAAAAAAGTGTTAATTTTTAAATAGATATAACATTTCTATTAATACAAATATCATTACATAAAATATTAATAATAAAATATTAAAATGCTATTGATTTGTACTTATTGTATAAAGTGGAATAAAGGTGTTTCGGAAAGAACATAAAGTTCTAATTCTAATGTGTAATGTGTGTGTTCTAATTCTAATGGGTTTTTTTTTTTATATTTTTAAAAAATAACTGTTAGAATTTTTCACAATGCTAATAATTAAAAAAATAATCGAGAATAATTATAAATGATTCTAATTAGAATTAAGTTCAAATATTATAAATATGGTTAGATAGGAAAACGTTTCATTTCATTATTTTGAATTTAGTTGAATTAAATTTGATTTTTTTTTTCAAAAATTTTTCATTTTAACGTTAATTTTGAGTAGAAGTACCGTTTTGATTGAGTGATTGTTTTTTTTTAATATACAAAATTATGCGATATACAGGAATTGCATAAAAGGTGGAAAATAATTAAGTAAATTATAATACAAATGTATCTTTTTTTTTAAATTTCTTGCAAAAAAAGGTCTTATCGAAACTCCTTTCTTCTTTTTTGAAGTATGATACATGTGAAGAGTTCATACTTTTGAAGGCATTTGATGTCTCGTAGTTGCCGTTGCTATTCTTATGTATATGAATTGAATTAATTCATTATTTGAAAGTACCATTGTTGAGTTTACTGCACAAAAATTTGCATCGATTGTTTTGCATTATACCCTTTTAGGAAGTAAATTTTTTAAATTTATATTTTAAAAAAATAAATCATTCGAAATTGACATAATTCTGCAAGGCTACTCTCACAATCCAAGAATATTCAATACAGTTTATATTAATATTATTCCATAATATGTGACACATTGTATTGAAAAAAAGGTTATTTTATAAAAAAAAACTTATCACAAAAGATTAATGAATTATGGAATTATGTTTTAATAAAAAAGATAGCCCGACATATTTAGAAGAAATCGCCTTCGTTATGATTGAATAAAGGGAAAAAGGGCGTTGTATTTTTATATCTCACTTTCTTCATTTTTATTAGAAGCTCTAACAACCATTTTCCCTCTAATTTTAATTCTAACTCTTACAAGTAATTTTAGTCCAAAATCTGGATAATTTTTTAAAAATTAAATTTAAATAGATGTATAAAATTTTCAAAAATGAGTTTAAGAAAGTTTACTGAATTCATTGCACAAAAAAGGAACTTAAAATTTGTTTACATATGCTTATTTTGCTTTCTTTCTTATTGAATTTTGACTTTCTGTTATAAAAAATTACCAGCTAAATGTTTATTCTTATTAAAATTTTTTGAAGAATAAAAAAAATTGGAAAATACTTTTTCACGCATTCTGATTATTATTAATAAGGAATTTTCCCTATTTAAGATCTAAATTTCTTAAATTGTTTAATATGATGTATGATTTAATGAAAAAATGATTTTGATACCAAATTTCAAAAAATTCAGGCTTTCAATTTCTAAATTGGAGAAAGGGAATAAAATTTCTTGGATATTTAGAGGAAAAGAAAAGGTTTTTTTTTTTAAATTTAAGATTTTTTAAAATCACTAAAGAATTTTTAATTAATGTTACAATTGAATAAAAATTAGAAAAATATACATTTTAAATTTTATTGGAATATTTGTTGTCACAAATTAATTTTTAGGAGGTATTATTTGATTTTTAGAAGAAAAAAAATTGAAAACTGAATTCTGAGAATTTTTGAGATTGGCTCACCAAAATTCCTAAAACATTTTTATCAACATTTCTTTTCCGTCTTAATTTTTTAATAATACAAATGTCCAAAAATCATAACATTGTTTATTTTTTATTATATCGAGTGATTAATTTAGACTTTAAATATGCCAAAATTATAATTATTTAAGATTATTGAAGTAATTTATGTATCGGAAAAATATTCGTGAACATATGCTTGATTTATTTTTTTTATCTTAATTAATTACGATATGAAATAACATTCATCTATAATTTTCTTAATATACATTAAAAAATGTGCTTGCTTTAAAAAATTCATTTTTTTTTAATTTTTGGCAGTTTTAGAAGGACAGTTCTAAGACAGAATTTTGAATATTTATCACTTATACGTGTTTTTTTATATAAATAAATATCTTATTTACTATCTAAAACTCCGTAAACCTAAAAACTTAACTTCGTAACTCTCTTATTTATATAAATTATCATTAATATTTTCTGCAATTTTTTTATATCATTCGTAAAAAATTAAAATTGATATTTTTTTAACAGAGCAAATTAAATTTAAAATTTCGAAAAATATTAGGCTTAGCTGATATTCTACCTAGCAACACATCGAACAATTTCACGTAAATAAAGACTATAAAATATTCAAATACTTTTCAATTTTCTTAATAGAACAATCAATTCTTACAGTAAATTGTTAATGCTTTTTAAAAATAAATGCAATAAATTATGCATTTTTTAACTGAATCCTTATTGATTCCTTTTCATTTTTCACGACGAACATTCGTCCTTGAGTGAATCAATTCCGGAACTGCAGCATTAAACCCAAAACGATTGATAATCCCAAATTCTGACCTAAAAAGTCACGACTTAACGTATGGTCACCCAGTTCCGGTGGACGTCATACAACGAAACAGATACGGTTATTTTTCCTTTTCTTTTTCAATCACACCACCCAGACGTTTGGAGATGGATACCACAGGCTCTCAGTAGAAAGAAATGAATAAAAAAAGACAATCTGTAACATCCGGTCTAACGGATGCGACAAGAGCTCGAAAAATTTCCAAATATCCGGTGGCGAACTCTTGTCACTTCCTTCTTTTAAATCATATCGTGCGGTGACCTCCGCTGCATGTAAAAAAAGGACTTCTTCATTGCAGAGGCTTATTTTATCATCAGTCTGCCTGCTTCGAAATGTGTTACGTAAGGACGAGAAAAGAATTAAGGTTTCTATTGGTAAAAGGAAATCCTTTCGTATAGTGATACAGATGAAATTTTTTATCTTCATATTTTAGCTGTTTGTCTACAGAAATTAGCCCTTGAAGTGAAAAAAGTGGTGTGTAAAAGATATCAATGTTGAAAGTTCTCTTTTTACCTTTTAGGGCTCTGTTTTCGGCAAAAGCCTGAACTAAACACGGAGCACATTTTCAGACGGAAGAATGCCTCAATTTTCATGAAAATTTGCAACATTATAACTAATACATCTATTAACAATATAGCTTTTCTAAAATTTAAAAATATTCCTTGAGTACTATTTTTTTTAATTTTAACACGTGAAGGGACAGCTTATTTAACATTACGGTATAGAAGAAAAAACGCGAAACACATTTTATATCAGAAGAAATGGCTCGGCTCCGTCAAAAAAGTGAAGAATGATAAAATATGTTGTTCTCTAAGGGATAGTGAAGCCAGAATATAATATTAATTTTTCATTTCTTTTATATCTGAAAAAATGTACCTAATTCGGGTCCTATTCTTTAACATTAACCGAAAAAAGCCTTAGCGGATAAACGTAAAAAATCATTTCTTTTGAAAGTTATTGTAAATTTTTATTGAACTTGATCTTGTTATTTCAAGAAAAAGAGAGCTCTAAAAAGTCTTATTACGTTTGTAAAAATAAATTATTAGATTATAATTTTTTAAATTTGTTTTATGTTAGGTTAAAGTGATCGGCTACGTTTGGAACTGTGATTTTGAACAAGCGTACAAACGAATTATATATATATATATATATATATATATATATATAATATATATATATATATATATATATATATTATAATTTAAAGTCAGTTGTGGATTTAAAAGTACATATAAAATTGTTTTAAGAATATTATTACAAGAAAAAAAATTTAAATCTTTTTTTGACGAAAAAAAAAGAGAAAGAACGATATATTTTCAAAATGTCATGAAAAATGCTTCTATGATCATAATATCATATCTATACAAAGCTATACAGAGCTTTAACTAGGAATTTTGAAAACTTCGCATTGTTTTCAGAATTACGATTAATTGAAATAATACCCGGTGTTTTTTGTTAAAAAATTTCTCTACTCTAATGTATTAAAATACGAATAAATTCATCCCTAAACTATATAATCGTAATTGAAGCTCTGTACAAAAGTCTTAACTATATATAGGCGAAATATTATTAACATGGAAGTATTTTTCATAAAAGGAGAATGTTTTGAAAATACAGCCGGTTCTCTATATAATGAAGTCGCTAAATCCCGGAAAAAAATTCGTAAAATAGAAAATTCGTTATATGGAGGTTCATCGCATAATATACTTAATAAACCACATAAAACAAGTTTTAAATTCATAAACACTATACATTAAAAAAAGTAACTGTTTACACTTTTTTAAAAGTATGTTTTTTTACCTACATAAAAAAAAGAAAGAGCGAAAGAAAAAAACTGCAAGGAAAACAAGAAAAAAGAATGTCGAAGAATACTCTGTATTTTCAATATTAAGAAAATAATTTTATATTAAAATTAATGAATTTTGAGGACATTTTCTAATTTAAAGCATAGAAGTAATATTAAACAAACATTATTTTATAACTAGAACACGGGGCGACTCCACTGAGAGTGAAAGCGGATATCGAAGATGTTTCACGGGAACTGGACAATGAGGGTTAAAGGTTGTACTTCTTGGATGAAACATCCAGAATTCTAGGTTCTCGGTGAGTTAGGATCTAATAAAACCAGTTCAAGATTTATGACCACCATAAAATTAGCTAGAGAGAATAACTTGAAATGTTCAGAAATACTTTAAAAAAAGGAAGAAAAAAATTGAATCATATAAAAGAAAAAGTTCATTATATGTAGAAATTGCACTTCGCTGTAGAGAGGTTATTTTACGAAGAAAATCGTGAAATGTTCAAGGTTCCAGGAAAAAGTTTGCTATATAGAAAAATTCACAATATAGAGGTTCGACTGTAAATAATTTTTTTTTTTTTGCATTTTTTTCTCAATGAATTACTTTTAAATAACTTTTTAATGTAATAATATGCTCAAAACAATTTTATGTGTATGTTCTAATTCAAGTAGCATTAAATATGAAATAAATTATTCATTTACACGTTTTTGCATAATCATGGTTCTGAACTTTGTCATATTTATGAGTTGGAATATATATGTGCTGATATATCTGTGTACTTTGGAATACATTACCTCTTTAAAGTACATTTCTCAACCATCTGAAAAATGTTCTCTTGAAGATTAAATTAAGAATAAATTTTTATCCATGAGAGAAATACCATTTATAAAAACGAAATATCTTTGGAAATAATCTAACTGGTATTAATTTTTTTTTCTATATCGTAATAAATGCTTGAGTAAAACTTCTCTTTACCAAAAGTGTTTAAACATATCAGTTTTATATAAATTTCAAATCAAATTCCATAATAATATATATTTCCGTGTGCATACAATATATTACGAAAAATATGGACGTTTTTAAACAAACGTTTAAAAGTAAAATACTTTTGTAGTATTATTTAATTTTTCCTAATTCTAATACAATTTATTAAATTCAGACATTTACGTGCATATAGGCTCACAATTAAGTCTCGTACACTTTGGAAAGTTACGAATTTAATTAATTGATCAAATTGCAATAAAAAAAGTTGAAAAAAAGGACTACTTTTTATTTAAATCAAACCCAAGGCTTGATTGACTCAAGAGAATTTGTATGAGAACTTTCGAATTTTTTGAAATACAAGGTGGCATTATATAACATTTGTTAGAATTGGCATTATACCATGTAAAGGGGGGTTACCACAGAACACTCACTCCCGAGGTTCCCCAGTGATCGATTTTTCTCCCTTTTCTCCTTTAATTATCTAAAAATGTGTTTGGCGTAGCTTAGACTAAGTTGGCTCTTGCGCTATAAAATCCAACACTCACCACAGAACATCTAATTAGAAATAACAGATAAGAATTAAAGGTGTTACATTAGCATACATAGCTAAAAGTAACGCAATACGCCATACAGTTAGAAGTATCACCATGTATATATGGATTAAATCAAAAATGTCTAAATAAACAATATCGATGTTAAAGATATCTAGAATTATGCATGATAGTGAAAAGTTATATTCTGTATTGAATTAGTTCTGAGACAGCCTAGCTTACTCTTTCAAGGGATAACAAATTTTAATGTTTTTGCTAAGGTAGTTTAACTAGTTTACAGTGGCACCCCCGTTTGAGAGAGGGCGCAACTATGTGTGCCACGGAATCGAGTAATGACGAATATACTCGTCAATCACAGATTAAGTGTCACTTTTAAAATATTGGACAAAAGAAATGGGTTTATTTTATAAAATTGCCAATTTTTTTACTAATACTTATTTATTTGGTTAACACAAACATATATTACTCAAGAAAAATTACATAAAGAGTGTTTTTTTTCCAGGTATAGAAATTTAAGTTGGCATTACTTTCCAAGATGGCGACCGATTTAACAGCTGTTAAGTGATTTATTCTCAGTTTGGTTTGGCAATTCATCATGAATAGACTCACGCCTGAACAACGTTTTTAGATTCGTCGAATGGGCCCAAAACGAGATTGCCGTTGTTCCCGATTTTCATAAGCGAATTTTGTTTAGCGATGAAGCGCACTTCTGGTTGAATGGCTACGTCAACAAACAAAACTGCCGCATTTGGAGTGAAGCTAATTCACAAGTGTATGTCGAAACACCGTTACATCCAGAAAAACTGACTGTTTGGTCCGCTTTATGGGCTGGTGGAATCCTTCTTCAAAAACGATGAAGGCCACAACGTTACAGTCAATGGTGATCGGTATAGAGCCATGATTACTAACTTTTTCATTCCTGAATTGAACAATCATGATGTCCAGGAGCTGTGGTTCCAACAAGACGGCGCAACATGTCACACAGCTCGTGCCACAATCGATTTATTGAAAGACACGTTTGGTGACCATCTAATTTCACGTTTTGGACCTGTGAATTGGCCTCCAAGATCTTGTGATTTAACACCGCTAGACTATTTTCTGTGGGTCTATGTAAAGCCATTGGTCTATGCGGATAAGCCACAAACGCTTGACCATTTGGAAGACAACATCGTTTGGAAGACAACATCGAATGATACATCGTTGTTTTATTGCAATTTAAAGTTCTATACCTCTAAAAAAACACCCTTTATAAAGGAAAGAATTTAAATTCCTCCTGGATTTTAGTGACCTTCAAAATTCCCGGACTGAGACCTAAACACACATTGGTTTATTTCCTTCTTTACTGGTAAAATACTTTCTACCTATCTTGACACTAAGAAATCTGTAGAATAGGTACAGTAAGGTTGATCACAGTCCTCTTACCTGAAAGCATCCTTGCTTTTCTCACACAAATAAACTAACTATTCTTTAGTCAGTAAGTCAATTGCCATTACTCTAATGTCAGCACATGGTTTAACATCAAATAATAGGCATTTACACCACTCGATAAGTGGGTAACTTCGGGACAGTAGCTGTCAATGAGCTTAGCGCCTGGTCGGCGTCACGCATTTGTCCCATGGCTGACTAAACCTGAAGGAACCCTACTATAAAAAAAAGTTTCGACCTCTATATTTTTCACTATAAAGCTAACATCTCAAAAAGCCTTATCATCGCACACAACTATATCAATTTTACGAACTCATTCTATTTTTCAGTTGGTGCATACGAGGCATATGAGTTCAGCTTAATTTTTTTTATATATTTTAAATTTATTTGTTTGATTCTGGCCTTGCCTCAAAATATTCTAAACATCTTGAAATTTGAGAATATGTTTTGTTTTTCTCAAAAATTGCAATCCAAATAGCCAATGGTCACTACTTTTTATGCAAGATGAGTATGCTCGCACATCACAGTTAACTGGTTAAAAGATGTATTTCTATAAAAGCTGCCCATCCGGTATAGTGATTAGTGATGCTGACTGTGATGCCGTAGGGCATGGGTTCGAATCCTGGAGAAGGCATGCATGTTTGTAAATGTATAGTCCTCTTGTGAGGTTGGTGGAAGGGAAGAGATGTGGGAGTCCCCTGACCACCCCCAGGGTGTTTCCCCTCGAAATTGAGGTGGAACCGAGCAAAATCGTACTGGTACTCAAAAGCTAAGGCTAACGACAGGAGTAAAAATCTAGGCCCTAGCCGCAGACCTTGATTTGTTGTTACTGTCGATCACACACACGCACACAGGTGGCACAAGTAACAACAACAACATTTCTGTGAAATAAAGTAAGTTAAATTTTGAGCGTCAGACAGATTCGATTTCCAATAAGCATCGTGTAATTTCCCAAAGTGAGACATTAATAAACAATCAATCCATCACCGCAGAAACCTGGCTGAAAAATCACAAACCAGAAGATGGCAGTTTAAATATGATTGATATGAGAGAAAAGGAGAATTTCTGTGATCAATACCAGAACGGAACTCGTCCACAAAATATTTATGGACTTAAGTATCAAAGAAGGATATAAGTGCAGTTTAGGATAACTGATCTTGTTTTTGCAGTGAATACAGTACCTAATTTGACATTTGATCATTGCTCAGAATCACGTGATCCATCTCCAACAAATATTGTGGCCTCGGCAATCAAATGGTAATAATCGTGAACTCGTGGCCTGTATGGATTCCTGGATTAGAGTCCAGGTATCATTGGAAAACTGGCGTGTAGAAGGGCAGATACACGTAAATCTGTTAAGACTCAAAGTCCTCACGTTGGCGTGGTGTGAAAATTTGAAGAATGGGGAGAGAGTTCAGGTATCGAACTCATCACTTGACTGAGGCTCAAATTTGCAAACTCCATTGCAAGTAGCTCTCGTGATGCTTTCAAGTGTGACGTCAACCTCTTGTTTACCAGACTGCGCTTTATAGCGCACATGCAAATCCCAGATTTCTGGAAATACTCATCTTGACGTTACAACGCACGTTTCATTTTTCCCTATGACGCTGTCTAAGGAACAAGTTCGTTCGTGTTTCGTTTTGCTTTCTAAAGTTTGTGTAACTATTTTTGTTGTTTATTCTTACTTTTTCTTTCCAATATGGCATCGTCGTTGGATTTCAACTAAAGTGATACAGAAAGAAAATTTGCCGGAAACTGATCAATACGACAAAAACTCTGATATACATTTATCTATTGTTGATGAAGAAGATGAAGAAATGGATCAAAAATGGCAATACACTTATGTAACGCATGTAGAAAAGCTTTTCGTTCCAAGGAACATTTCGAGCAGTTTCACAAAAATTTGCAATTATAATTCTAATTTTCCTGTTTTTTAAAATTTGAGTCAGCCAGACATTTTGTAACTTTACTTATGTAATTTTAAACAATCCCAGTAAAAGAAAACCTATCTTATAATGTTTCTTAAGCTTGTTACACTGTTTGTACACCTAAATAAGCCATGTATCCACATGAGGTAACAATGGAACTTTGCTCTACTCATAGCATATATCCATTAATGCAGTGCTTCTCAAACTTTCAATACTTGCGACCCAATTTTCAATCATAATTTTCATCGCCCCCCCATACAGTAACAATGTATTGAACGCAATAAACATGTACTTTGACGCTAAAGCTACCTCATAACCTTAATTATAAACCACACAAATTATCAAGATAAGTATCAAATTTTGTATATGTTACTTTCAAGTAATAGATATTTTAAGTAAATTACTTTTAAGCAATAAGAAAAGTATTACGTTATTTTTCTTTTCGAATTTTTAAATTGGAACAGATTACAATAAAAGGGTAACGTGTATTTTTATTATGTCAGAATGTATTTTGTTTTGTTTCTTTTATATAAATAAATTTTTACAATTTTTTTAAAAGTAATATTTTATTTTTGATTTTTTTTGGTTTGTTCTCGCCCTTTCTGTAGGGTTAATATTCCCCCTAGGGGCGGGAAGAGCCCCACAATTTGAGAAACATTGCACTAATGTTTACATGGTACCCAAAAGGGGTTAATATAAATCTAACAAAAACAACTTAAGACTTTATGTCTTTATATAGACACATAGTGCCAGATTATTAAGTTTTAAAACAATAAAATTAAGCATATTAACTTGTCTGAAATTTAAAGTTCCCACATTGTGTGTGTGTAATGAGTAAATATTGCATTATTTAAGATCCAATTTAGGTGTTTGATAATCATCCCATAACTAAAAATTCATGTTTAATAGCTTGTGTTACTTTATAAAACAACACCTAACCATTAATTCTAGATTTGTTAGCTAACAGTTAAACAGTATGTACATATAAGTAATGAAACACTATGCCAGTGCTTCTCAAACTTTCAATATTTGCGACCCAATATTCAATCATAGTTTTCATCTCGCCTCCTCCATACAATAACAATGTATTAAATTCGACACTACTGTACTTAGACGCTAAACCTACACTACAACTTTAAACTCTTAAGTGCCGCCGGCTTAGAGAGACATCTCGCTCAGCCAGTGCGTTAATTGCCCCAGACGTATATATACGTCTTTCCGAAGTATGATCTTCTCTGTGAACTGCTATCCATAAAATTATACCGAATGCAATAAAACGACCTTGACAGTGTTTGCGAAGGATCTACTTATTTCAGAGGATTTTGCTTACTTATTCCTTTTCTACCCCCCTCCCTCCACCCTTCGATACACCACATACGTTTGCCTACGTATTAAACGGTGGCTTGGTGAAGGAACAGCGTAATTTGTAATCGATATTTAAGAGATTAATTATAAACCGTACAAATTATCAAGATAAGTGTTAATGTTTACATATAATTTTATATATGACAAGCTCATGGGGTCACTGGTAATTATGAAACTGGTTCTTAACTTAGTAAGGTTAAATTAATTATAAAATACATTGCGCAATACTGGTATATTTATAAGCATATTATATCAGTGCAAATGTGTATTTTATTTTTTATTATGTCAGAATGTATTTGTTTGTTTACTTTCAGTAAATTAATAATTTTTTTAAATAATCCCATAGGGAGGCGTGCCCAACAGTTTGAGAAACACTCTGCCCTATGCAATCGAATTCCCTGGTATATTTCTGTTATCAAGTATTCCGCACAGGAAAATATTTTTATAAAATTCTTTGATTTTGTATTAGTTCCCTGGATCCTTTTCTTAATTCAATGCATCAGTAGTAAACAATTTTTTACTCAAGAGTTTTCATATATATTTGTAAGATTTTCAGTCTCCAGTTAACTAAAATCCAGTAAATTAAATATTTCTTTCATTGAGGTGCATGTTCAATGGAGTTTGTAATTGCTTTAGTCATTCAAAATACTTAAAAGAACTAGACCAGTGATAACCAACTGTTTTTTTACCCCGGACCGGTCAACGTTTGATAATTTTACCCGCTGGCCCTCTGGGGAAAGGGACGTTGATTGTTTATATTTTAGATTGTTTTAATTTAATAATTTTATTTTAATTGTATTCAAATATGCTTTCAGAATAAAATACAGTTACACCAAAAAAAGAATATAAATTGATTGAATATGGGATATAAAGTGAGATTTCCAAGGAAAAGTCACGCAAACCCGAGAGAAATACACCACAATAAATAAAATAGAAATAGTTTAATGTTCCTTGGGAGGCGGCTGGTACCATTTCATCCATGGACTGGTCAGTCAGCGGCCTGAGGATTGAGGGCCACTGTACTAGACTAACCACATCAACATAACCAATCCGAAAAGACTAAAAAGTGAGAACTTGTAAAGAATTTGCCATGTGAAGTGTCCATGCTGACCCAAGGATTTTTCGCGTTTTTAAAACAGTGTGTTATAATGAAGAAGATTCTATGAGGAACAGAATGGGAAGCTATCACAAATATTTTTTATCAAATATTTTTTTTTTCCTTTAAAAAAATAATAAACAGTTTACAGTTAATTTTTTAACATCTATTTTGTGTTGATGCACGAATCACCATCTTGTCATTGACTTATGACGTAACAAGCATCATATTGAATGGATTATATGATAGACTTATGTAGTAACATAATGAATTCTATTACAAAAATGGAACTGCTATGGCCAAATGGTCATGTAGGTGAATATGTGGTCAGTGTTGCTTCGATCAAAGTGGGGAATCGAGTTTTGATACCATTAAGTGAATGAATAAGTGAGGGAATGAATATTAACGTCACACTGTTCAGCTAGCTATACAAGGGCTTTTGGTGACGGACCTCCCTCTCCTAACTACCATACCACATCAACGGGAGGACGTTTGAGCTCTCAGCAGACTTAGCATGCATCACTCCTCTACACGGTTTATACCACTAAACATCTGCCATGTAAAAGGGCTGTTGTACGTTTGAAGCTCAAAGTCCTTAAGTTGACATGAAGGGGAAGTTTGGAGAGTGGGGTATGTGAGTTCAAGTGTCATCCTTGTTAAATTGTGAGGTTCAAAACGAACAAACTCGTGTTTTTTTCAGAATGTGATGTTAATAAAAAAAATATCAATCAATCATTACAGAAAGGGATTTATAGCACTGAAATTTTTTTGTATAGGTGTGCTTAATCGTCGATATTTTTAAAATTTTCAAATTATGTAGAAAATTAGTTTTGACTGACTGATTGGTAGATGGGGATGTAAAGCAACTAAGGCTGTTATCTCTGGAGAAAATGAGAGCAATGTATTTAACAGAAACGTTTCGAAATATTTCAGAATTGATTATCAAACTGAGATGGGTACTTTCTAGATATATTATGAAGTTTTATACTCAACAAAAAAAATTTAATCACTTAATAATCCTTGAAATACTTTCATTATTTCTCATTTTATCTTCTCCGTTATTAGTTTTCCAATTAACGTTTAATAATTTCAGAATTTAATTCTTGCCTATTTTCGTTTCATTATCTATAAAATTTATTAAAAAATTTTATTCTCTCTGTGTGTTTTGCTATTTTTAGAAAACAAGCTGAATTTTTCTCTAGCAAAAAAAAAATCTAGCATTTTAGACGCAAAATTCGTAAGATACAATGCTTAATAATTTGGTGCTTTTTGCCCTTAAAATAAAATTCAATGCCTTTTTAATACATTCAAACATTATTATAACATCCCGGTATATACATTTATTAAAAGCTACATTTACATGGCATTTCGAATTAAATTTTACGAACGGCACACTCAGAAGCTACACGATGGCAATTGGCAACGGTCTCTTAATTTTGAACCACGTTCAAGGGATGAGGACTGCACTTCAGTTGACTACCCACTTTCCAAACTTCTACATCACGCGTTACCTTGACATTTTTAACACGTATCAGCCCTCTAATCGGGGGGGGGAGTAGTGGCCTCATGATTATCCCCCCTCTCTAATCATACTAAAAAATAAAAAAAAGGTAATTCTTGAGGAAATATTTTAAAATGCCTATATTCTTAAAAATGTTAGTTCTTTTTTTAACCGCAAATTGCATTTATAAAACCGTAATTTTTGTAATTAGCTGTTTTAGTACAGCACCGATATCAGCTATAAACTTTCAAACATTTTTGCAATACATATTCAGTTATTCCTCATAAGGATAGACTTTTTAGAATCAACAAACCAAAGAGATAGATCAGTTTTATCATCTAGATAGTTTTACTTGTGGTTAAATTGTGCGTGCTTGAATATGTATGTATATTTGGAAAAACTACATGTTATTCTTTTATCATTGTAATTCGTGATTTCTATAGATAAAACTTGTGTTATATATTCATATCTTAAAATACATGAATCGTTTCTTTTCTTTTTGCTTAATAACGTATTTCATTGGTAATCTATTTATTTTTCTAAGAAATAAGATCGCTTATCTGCTTCTTATACTTCCATATGTTTATCAAATGCACACACACAGAAAAAAAATCAAAAAAAGAAAATTCATTGCTTATTATTTATGTAATCCCTTTTTACATATTTCTTTTCTTCATTTCCTTCATTGAAGTAACTTTAATTTCACTTTGTTTTCCACAAACATATTACTTTCTGACGTGTAACTGTTTCCAACAGTCAGGTGTTGTTTATGGATGCAACGTCAATAAACAAACAATCAATCTTGAATATAAAAGGGAAAATGGAAATAAAAACATATAGAATCTTTTACATTTCATTCAAATATAATCTTGAATGACAAAAGAAAATCATTGCAATTCAAATCAATCGATGACTAGAAATATTTTCCGGCAACAAAAACCAATTGAGGATATCAGCTTTAAAAGCATATTCAGTAATTCTTTTTATTACACAATACTTGTTTTGAGTCATTCTCCTTCAACATCTATATTTTTCATTTTAAGACTAGTACCCAATGTACGAGTAACAATAGGTTCTTGTAAATCTCCTGAGAATACTCGCTAAGAGTATATCCAGTATATGTTTAAATCATATGTAGATTAAGAGTGGCATGAATAGATTATTTATAGAAGCACAGCTTAGAAGAGAGGTTATAAAAAGTTTTAATTATATTACGAATAAATAACAAGGATATCGGGATAAAATTTATTCTACACATTAATTGATTCTGATGTACAAACCCCTGATTGTATATTTTGTTTGGAAACTGTAGAATGTGTTTATAAAGACTCGCACTGTGTGAATACGCTCCCACATTTGAACCATTACCTATGTCCAGCAAATCCATGATGAAGTAATGGCTGTTTGTGGAAATGATAGCCCGTCTGTTGTGAAGTAGAAAAGAGTCTTTCTAATTCATGGGTGGATAAATAGGAAGACCCGCAAAGAGGAAGAGCCAAAATGAACAGAAAACTAAATAGACAGAAAGTGTTTTGTATATTTGGTTCAACCTATATTTGTAAGCAAAGTTTTTCCTGCATGAAGATCAATAAGAAAAATATAGATACAAGTTAATTGGTCATTAACTTGCAGGCAGTAACGAGAATTTCAACAAACAACCTCACGAATGATTTCAAAAATAATAAGTGTGATAAGGTGATAAGGTACATTTGTTTCATTAAACTTGTTCTAAAATGAAATGTGCTTCCACTATAGATATGAAATTAGCACAATAAATACATTTAATAAAACTATCACTATTTTATTTAACTTTGTGAGAACCACCCTGGGTTCCACCCTGGACACTAAGATTAACTTGAGGCAAAGAATGACCAGACACCATTTGTATAACAAATTAGAAACCTTCTAATTACAAATACTAGCACTATGTCTACGTCAAAAGGATTTACCTTTACTATTAAATTAAATTACAAAATATGAAATTAATCAAGTACTAAGCTCAATATCGAACGGGTTTACCGGAATAAGAGGACCAAGAAATGCAGGCAACTTGAATTATTAACATTCACTAAAATTTAACTAACTTTATTATACATTAACTCTTGTGGTCAGGTAGACTAAATTATAATATATCACCTGACTGTAATGCCGTTCTCTCCAGGCAGATAATCTTTCTAAGGCTACCTCGCTGAATAATAACAGCAATACTCTAAGCACGCAGTCCGCTTGAATCTTCTTAACTTCGTCACTACTGCTCTTGGCTCAATCGCCTTCTAAATCCTAACTTACAACTCTCTACTTAAATACCTTAATTTATTTGAATATCCCATTTTCTTCTTCCACAGCTGATTGGAAATATACGCGAATTTACAATCCCCAAAGACGCCTTAGAGTATCAGTGGAAAAGTGCCGTAAAGATTCGTCACAACTTGCATGTATTGATTTTTGTGGTTCAATGTATATCTTCTCTGGGATGCTAAGTTAACTAACTGTTTTTTAAAAAAATTACGATCCTCCAGCACCTTCTGCTTCTACAGTGTGGTTCTCGAGCCAAAACAATTGCCCACCCCGTTCTAAATGGCCACACGTTTCACACAGGCGATCCAAGAAAACAGCCAACATTTATGAACGATGCTTCTACAAAGTGAAACATTTTATTATTATTCCCTTCAGATAATCATGAATGAGACTGTTCTTGGCTATGCAATGCATGAAAAATTATTCAAAAAAGATTAAGAGTCAAAGGTGTCACTTCTGTATTTCTTTGATGTATTCAATAAAAAGTGTTACTGGAATTTTAAAAAATATACCGGAAAATTTTTGCCAAAATGAATTATTTATATTTAAATTGCGCTTGTCCTGAATGTGTTTGCGGAACATATTCAGTCTTATTGTAGAAAAATTAATTTTTTTTCCTGGCATAAAAGAGGTAACTTAAAAAGTGTGCAATGTACTCATTTGACAAGTGAATAAACTAACAAAATATATTTCAAGACTTATTTCTCCATTTATAAAAATAATTTAAAATGATTATCAAGTTAATTCGCTACTGTAATATTCCTTGAAGCGACTATTGGAAATGTAAAGTAACTCACGCAATTTTCCAACAAACATTAAAGATTTCATTTTGCTTGTTCACACTTCTTACAGATCTAAATTTATTGGAAAAAAACTCAAGCGTTTCAATCATTTGCAGTACATAATTATGGAAACGCCAAAAATAGTTGGTTGTGCTACTCATGACGGGAAATCAATATAGTTTTTTTTAAGGAATTCAACTAATTTCTATGTGTTCTAAGACCTCTATAATGACCAATTTTTGTGTTTTAAGACCACTATAATGACCAATTTCTTTGTGTTCTACTATCACTATAATGACTAATTTCTATGTGTTCTAAGACCACTCTAATGACCAATTTGTATGTGTTCTACTGTCACTATAATTACTAATTTATATGTGTTCTAAGACCACTATAATGACCAATTTGTATGTGTTCTACTATCACTATAATGACTAATTTCTATGTGTTCTAAGACCACTCTAATGACCAATTTGTATGTGTTCTACTATCACTATAATGACTAATTTCTATGTGTTCTAAGACCACTCAATGACTAATTTGTATGTGTTCTACTGTCACTATAATGACTAATTTATATGTGTTCTAAGACCACTATAATGACCAATTTGTATGTGTTCTACTATCACTATAATGACTAATTTCTATGTGTTCTAAGACCACTCTAATGACCAATTTGTATGTGTTCTACTGTCACTATAATGACTAATTTCTATGTGTTCTAAGACCACTCTAATGACCAATTTGTATGTGTTCTACTGTCACTATAATGACTAATTTATATGTGTTCTAAGACCACTCTAATGACCAATTTGTATGTGTTCTACTATCACTATAATGACTAATTTATATGTGTTCTAATGACCCATTTGTATGTGTTCTACTATTACTATAATGACTAATATATTATTTCTGTGTGTTCTAAGAATACTATAATGACCAATTTCTATGTGTTCTACTAACACTATAATGACTAATTTCTGTGTTCTACTATCACTATAATGACTAATTTCTATGTGTTCTAAGACCACTATAATGATTAATTTGTATGGGTTTTATCCACCAGTACAATGACCCAAAATTCCATTTTAAATATTTCATACTGATGACTCCTTGGTACACCTTAAATGAAACTGACATACCCGTAAATTTATTTCCTTTACATTCACAATCCTGAAATTCCCGAGTGGTTTTTCTTTTAGCCCACAGTTAGCATGGCACTTTAGAAAGTAAGCTACCAGATCAGGAGTCGTCTATGTCACTTGACCATCATCCAAAATTCGGAGATCTGCCTCCAATAGACCTCGCATTGCTTCGTAGAGTGGCGTTAAAAAAATAATTAGATCAACATCATCTTTCGCCCATGGAGTTTACTAGATTTACCATGGAGTTGAGCTTCACTCAGAAGCAAAAATACAAAAGAGGGAATTATTCATATTTCGAATTTAAATACTCAAGAAAGAGCAAGAGAAAACGTAACTTTAAAAAAATGTAATCATGTGTTCAAGTGAAGGGAAAAATAAGTTATTTTTAGAATTTACAACAGTGTCAAGTTAAAAAGTTTCAACCGCTTAGCAAGGCACGTGTGAGCTATTATGCTATTCATTTACTTAAAATCACAAATAAATTTATCCGAAATGCAAGCTCTAATCCTTTTAGCAAGGAAGCACTAATAAATCAGTCAAATAATTGGTTGTAATATTTTCATGCTAAATGGAATGAGACGCATTTCGAAATAGGGTATTCGTAGTTATGATTCAGATAAAAATACGATGGACGAGAATTTTAAGTAAATATTAAATTTTATATATATATATATATATATATATATATATATAAATAGTGTTTTTTTATATAGATATATAAAGTTTAAGTTGAAGCATTACTTTCCAAGATGGCGACCGATTTAACAGCTGTCGAGTGATTTATTCTCAGTTTGGTTTGGCAATTCATCATGAATAGACTCACGCCTGAACAACGCTTTCAAATTGTGCAATTTTATTTCGAAAATAATGGTCGATTTTCATAAGCGAATTTTGTTTAGCGATGAAGTGCACTTCTGGTTGAATGGCTACGTCAACAAACAAAACTGCCGCATTTGGAGTGAAGCTAATCCACAAGTGTATGTCGAAACACCGTTACATCCAGAAAAACTGACTGTTTGGTCCGCTTTATGGGCTGGTGGAATCCTTCTTCAAAAACGATGAAGGCCACAACGTTACAGTCAATGGTGATCGGTATAGAGCCATGATTACTAACTTTTTCATTCCTGAATTGAGCAATCATGATGTCCAGGAGCTGTGGTTCCAACAAGACGGCGCAACATGTCACACAGCTCGTGCCACAATCGATTTATTGAAAGACACGTTTGGTGACCGCCTAATTTCACGTTTTGGACCTGTGAATTGGCCTCCAAGATCTTGTGATTTAACACCGCTGGACTATTTTCTGTGGGCTATGTAAAGTCATTGGTCTATGCGGATAAGCCACAAACGCTTGACCATTTGGAAGACAACATTCGCCGTCCGATATACGGCCACAAATGTTGGAAAAAGTCATCGAAAATTAGACGTCCAGATTGGACTACATCCGAGCCAGCCGTGGCAGTCCTATGCCAGAAATCATATTTAAAATGTAATGCCACAAAATTATCTTTCGAATAAAAAAAAATTTCATGTCAATCGAATAATACATCGTTGTTTTATTGCAATTTAAAGTTCTATACCTCTAAAAAAACACCCTTTATATATATACAGTTGAACCTCCGTATTACGAACCACTATATTTCGAATTTTTCTATATAGCAAACTTTATCTTGGATCCAAGAACATTTCACGATTTTCTTCGTAAAAAAACCTCCCAATAGCAAAGTACATTTTCTTTTTCACGAACTTTTTTTCTTGTATTTCAATTTTTCCCCCTCTCTATTTGCAAAGTATTTCTGGACATTTAAAGTTATTCTCTCTTTTAACGTATTCTATGGTGGTCATAAATTTTGAACTGGTTTTTTTAGGTGCCTAACTCGCCAAGGGGCCATAGAATTCTGGATATTTCATTCAAGAAGTGCAACCTTTAACCCCCCATTGTCCACTTCACTGGAAACATCTTCAATAAATAAATAATGTATGCTTTAAATTAGAAAATGTAGTTAAAATTCATTAATTTTAATATAAAATTATTTCCTTAATGTTGAAAATACAGCGTATTCCTTAATATTCTCTCTCTCTATATATTTATTTATTTTTCTTGGTGGAATTTTCAATCGTTAATAAAATACATTTTAAAGCGCTCAATTGAACTGAAATTTTTATATACATGATTATTTTGGATGACAATATAATAATTTAATTATAATTAATAAAAATTAATTGATTGAAAATAATTATTTAAACATTTGAAAATACAACCACGTTGACATCTTTTTTGGCGACTTAGCAACCCTTTTGGTGACTTGCGTCAAAATTTGAAAAGGTTTTTTCTCACGTTTTAAAGCATTCAGTTAAACTGAAATATTATGTAAATGAGAGATGTTTTGGATGACAATGCGATGCTTTAATGATAATCAATAAAAATTAATTACCACTTAATGTTGTAATTCTGTCATATGTATGTACATATTTATAGTAATTGTAGCTATTTAATGAAAAGTAGCTAAAATAAAATTTTTCTTTGTTGATCTAAGTAGGAATTGACTTAAATTTTTTTATATTACTTGTTTTTATGGGTAAGCTATATAAAATAAATAGATATTCATTTACAAAAGGGTGTGAATAATTACTTTTTTTTAATATATAGTGTTTATGAATTTAAAATTTGTTTTTTGGGATGTATGAAGTAATTTGAAAGATGAACATCTATAGAACGAATTTTCCATGTAACGAACTTTTTTCTGGATTTAACGACTTCGTTAAATAGATGTCCGAATGTATATATATATATACATGTGTACACTCACACTTATATATTATATATTATGAGTCTGAGACTCGGGAGTCATCATAATATCAATTTCCTTTTAATTTATTTCCACCGATGACTTTATTGAAAATTGAAAGTGCAATTTCTCCTCACTAAGGACCCGTTAAGAATTGTGAAGTCTCATTAGCGAAGAATTATCCAACTTTCAAACTGTTGCTGCTTCTCCTCTGCTGTTGAACCCCAACTGTTCATTAAAAGCATCTGCTGCCATCTCAGTAGAAACTCCTTTTCCTTAATTGTTTTCTCGGAAGATAAATTCGTCCCGAGACCTTCAATGTCAACAAGAACGTATTAACTCGACAATTTGTTCATTATATCGTGATTGTCTCCAGCGCTTAATTACATCTGCTACATACACACACACACAATTCCTGATTGTCAAATCCCTCACCAAGAGAAAAAAAAGGGAGCTACATCCCCCGTTCTGTCGACGTGGCAATCAATTCTTGGAGGGTAAGGGGTGGAGAAACCCCCAGAGTATTCGAAAACCGAGATTCCAGTATGTTAATCGGAAGGAATGCTTTGGAAAAAGGCCAAGAATTTCAGAATTCCTCTTTCTGGATTCGTCATTGGTCTGCGGATTCAAGAAATCGATGAGAAAAGGAGGAAATTTTTGCAGGTAATTACCCGACGAGTCGTGCTTTTCGTCTGGAGAGAGCGATTGAAATTTCGTTATTGAAAAATCGGGAGGGAGAGACATACTCACATTTATTTATTTATTTATTTTTAAAGTTTTCTTTCTTATTCTTCTCCTCCTTCTTTCGGCTTTTTTTTTTTTTCATTTCGTTTTTATTTCCAGTTGAATTCTTTTTCGAAAAAGATTGCCATGGGTGAAGACGACGGTCTGAAGATTAAGCGATTTTTAATTGTGATTGAGTTTTAATAAGTATTTTGGGTTATGGAGCATCAAGGCGAACCCGTAGCTTTTTAAAAATTTGTTTCACTCGGCCGGTGTAAGGCTTTGTGTAACAATATGGGCTTGAGCTATTTTTACAAAACATAAAATAGATTAATTATAGTCTCCAATGAAAAAGAAGGATGGAAAAAATTCACTTCATTGAATTGCGTTTTTTAATGCATAAGGATATTAATACTAATATTTTTCTTACAAATGATTTACAAAGTATTTTTCTTCTCCTAGTGCCTACAGTTAAATGCTACATTAGACTTAAAATATATATGTATAAAATATGTTAATACAAAATAGTTGTAAGTCATTGTACAAAAAGATTATGAAAGTAAGAATGGTGTAAGTCTTGGAACCAAGAAAATATCTCATTTCAAATAAAGGAAGCTAAACAAAGAAATTTTTCTAACCATTAATAAGAGAGAGACTGTAATGTCATCATTTTTATACTAATTACAAAATAACCCAATTTCTCACTGGTCATGTAAACTTCAAAAGCTACTTGAACAAATTTAATTTAGTTCCATTATCTTCCTGTGATTGTAATATTGGTGGCGAGGAAAATGTAGAACATGTGCTCCTTCTGTGTTCCAAGTATGTCAGAGAGAGAAAGATCATGACTGGCTTTCAAGGGCCTTAATATAAATTGACCTCCCCATTTTCACCAACTTCTTTTCCCCAGAAGTGCTTTTAAAAAGTTTTGTGAATTAGTTGTAAATATTTGTAATCCTTCATAACCTCAATTTTTACCTTCTTTCCTTTGTAATGTGTGATTTATACTTAATCTGGGAGCCCCGTGTGATACTTTGTGGTGCATGGGGATTTTATAATTGTTTTCAATAGTAAAAATATATATATAATAGTCTGCTAATTAGAAAAGTCAATATTACTTAATGAAGTTCTAATTGCAAGTAAGAATATATACATTTTCACACATACATTGGCTAAATTGATAATTCCAAAGCTTATTTTATAAACCTATTTGATATCGTTTTCAAAGGAACATTTCACATCAAATATAAGGAATTATGTAAAATGTTCTCAATCCAGTTACTTAATAAAAAATATTTGCGTATACAGGACGTACCACCAGGGACATTGTGAAGCTTTAACCAACTGGGCTTGATCCAGGGCCCCTGCCACGGTTGAAAGAGGGTTCGCATCTTACTTGACTCAACCTCAGTAAGATCATGACCTGAATTATTTTAATCGTCAAATATTATTCAAGAACATATTCTCCGAAAAACTGGGAATTTTGAACTATATGCCAACTGACATCAGTAGCAAGATTGCATTATTTTGTCATGTCCGTGCTTGGGCCTATCACCACACACTGTCAACACTCATTTAGTCGAAAGGAGGTTGCCAGTTTGTGCCTAGGTTGTGAGATTCTGAGGCACGCATATTTATTTGTTATGGATTGCTATTTGTGTGAGTATTTGACAACTAATGCTTTATACTGTCTACTTAAAAGTGTTGCAGGGGGGCTACTTCTGCGTAAGGCTGCAAGAAGTCATAAGGCGTCACTGCGCGCCACAGCGGGGATTCTCCAATCTCTACGTAGAGACAGGAATTAAACGCGTACATCAGTTCCCCTCAAAGCATGTCTTTAATTAGCAAGAACTCAAACCAATGACTTGATGAAAACAATTTCGTTAGTTTATTTTTACTCATAGCCACTCAGCTACCTCAAGCAAGTTAATGGTTATAAAAAGTTATATACAAATTAATCTCAATGCCATTAAGGGGATAAAATACTTTTTGAAATTGCTCTAAACCTCATAAATTACCTAAAAAATGAGATATATTTTTTTCTTTAAAAAAATGTCTACACTAAACACTAGTTATATGGTACATCTTGAACGATATGAACATGAATTTTAACGCAAAAAATACATCCACGTGCATTTTACAACTCCAGTGGCTTAGAGGTAGCGTGTCCTCTTCGTAAGCTTGGGGTTGCGGGCTCGACCCCGGGTGAAGTCAATAAATTTTCTGGATGCGAAAATGGTTGGTACACATGTCATATGATTATGCGGCATATAAAATATCCCTTGAGTAGCAATTTGGTTCTGGTACTCTCGGCAAAATTAAATCACTGCAATATTTATCATCCGACGAGAGCGACGATTAAATTTTTTCAAATGTCCAAATTTTTTTAGCTAGAGTCGCCACTAGACGGTCCCACCACTGAAATGGCTCTCACATTTGGGGACCTGCCGTGTCTGAAAAGACTTTGTTGCTAATAGGCAGCCCATTAGAAAAAAAAAAAAACATTTTGCGTATTCCTAAATAATGAAAATCCTAAATAATTCTCCTCTATTTTTGGTTTCATATGTACATTAACTCGTCTTAAGTAATATTCATGTTTCATGGGTTTCTTAAAATGTATAAGCAACTTACGATATGTTTTTTCATTGTACCAATTGTAGCATTTTCCTTTTCTGCTTAAAAAAAACTATTTAAAAACATTATAAAAAAATTACCCCCTCAATTTTTCTTAACTATTCTGACAAAAGCTACTATCCTCGATGTTTTTATATATATTTTTTATTTATCATGTGATGCTACTTCTTAATCTATCTAAAAAAGTCATAATTCATGAAGTAAAAGGAGAAATTTAAAGATTAAATTATAACTCTATAGCGGTACAACCACAATACAATTATTACAATAGAGCCACGAAAAGTGTTGATAAAAAAAGCATTTTTAATAAATAGAATTTTTTATCTTTCTTCCGATTTGAAAATTAAGGAGTCAAATTACAAATGAGATTTTAAGGCGAATTAAAAATTGTATATATATTTTTTCACTATCTAATTACGTTAACCTATCACATATTTAGTCCAAAAAAGCATTGGTGTTATAGTAAATACCAAATGTTGTTGTTTCTAATGCCACCTGTCTGACCTAGTAAGATCGAGGCCCACGAAATTCATCGTGGCAAGGGGCTAGAAGTACGCCTGTCGTTGACCTTGTGCACCATACAGGTGACAGTACGAATTAGCTCGGCGAAATTCACCGAAGGGACGATAGATGGCGACACCACCTATCTCCACCTCCACAATTTAGGCATGGAACTGAAGGGAAGGGAAATATTCTCCAGTCCCCCCTGCACTCGTGATTTAGCCCACAAGACTTCGGACCCACTGATTTAACGAGCACGTACTCCGTGTGTACTCGGAAGGTATTTGGTGGCATCGGGCATCGAACCCAGGCCTCCCGGTCTGGAGTTCGATCGATGCTCTAACCACTACGCTACCCACATCCCTATAACCCACAACCAAATAAACATGCCCGATGTTGAGTTTTAATTAATTATTTTTTTGTTTAAGATAATCAATTCATTCCTCAAAGCGAAATTATTGCATGCCGAAAAGACTTTTTTTTTATTAAACACTTTAAAAATAAACTTCTTTTTACATGCCTCATTATGTATCTGTGTTTAACATTAAAAATATGGTATACTAAAGTAAATACAGTGAAATACGGTTAACATGAAACAATACATTAGTTCCAAAAAACTACTATGTATTTTCATACATTTTTTTTCTCTTAACACGAAAAGATTTCCCTTCTGGAAATGAACAAAATACGGAAAACATCAGCCGTGCATGCGAGATTTAAGAGGGGAGTTTGAAGAAGTTTCTGTATTATTGGACTGTCGTACTGTATCGTCGGAAGAATTCTTTTCAGTACATGATGATAATGCGTGTGTAGCAGCAATTATGGCAGACAAAGACATTTTGTTCAAAACTAAGAAAACATCATTGAGGTAGATTTCGACGACAAAAATGAAATGAATGATGCAGCTCCTGTTCACAAGACGTCCGAAACGAGGAACATCATGGAACGTATGCACATTTATTTAGACGCACATTCCAGCGATAAAATGAATAACAAAATGGATGGCATCGAACAATTTGATGCCAAAAAAAGACAAAGCAAAGAAAAATATCAGATTATTTTCCGAAACTTAAATAATAAATAAATGTTTTATTTTCAAAAAACTTGAATATTTTGTATTAAATGTCTTTAAGTTCTTGTGATTGTTTTTGTTTCTTTGATTTGTACTAAATGCATGCCTATATGCATAAAATAAGCTCTAGTAAACTTAATTTTGTTGATATATATATATATATATATATATATATATATATATACAGTCGGACCACTATATAATAAAGTTGCTAAATCCTGAAAAAAGTTCGTTATATGGAAAATTCGTATAGGGGTTCTTATAGAGGTTCTTGTAGAGGTTCATCTTTTAATATTAAATTCATGAACACTATATGTTCAAAAAAGTAATTGTTCACACTTTTTAAATTAATGTATGTTTATTTCATATATCTTACCCACCAAAAACGAAAGAAAGAAAGAAAAACTTCAAGGAAAACAAGAAAAAAGAATGTCGAAGAATTCACCGTATTTTCTTTACTAAGAAAATTTTATGCAAAAGTTAATGAACTTTAAGGACATCTTATAATTTAAAGCATACAAGTAATATTAAACATACATTATTTTATGATTAGAACACGGGACAACTCCACTGAGGGTGAAAAAGAATATCGAAGATGTTTCTAGTGAACTGGGCAATGGGGGTTAAAGGTTGCACTTCTTGGATGAAACGTCCAGAATTCTATTGCTCTTGGCGAGTTAGGATCTAATAAAACCAGTTCAAGATTTATGAACACCATAAAATGTGTTAAAGAGAGAAAAATTGAAATTTTTCTCAGAAATACTTTTAAAAAGAAGAACAAAAATTGAATCACAAAAGAAAAAGTCATTACAGAGGAGTAAAGAGTGATAGGGATGGTAAAAGAACTTATAGGAATTGCGATAACGGTTTAGATACAGAGCAAACACCTCATATTTTGACTGTTCAACTATCCTTGCTGCCCGACAAGAAATATGAGTCCTGTTTTTGTCAACAAACCTCTTTGAGAATATTATTGAACAGATTGCCGGAACACAGTCATTTAGGCCCATGGTACTGTATGATTTGGTCTCGCCATGGACTCGACATCATTTTGGTAGTTCATGTATCAAAGCCACCCATATTTAAGAAACCCAAATTTAGGTCCTCCCAGTCTAGATACAGGGTACTTTCTTTATGTAAGTTAGATATAATAGATATTTCTTAGGGGGGAAGACATAAGAGATTGCAATTTTATTTTATTTTATTTATTTATTTTTATTTAAAACTTTGGACAGGGTCTGCATCGCTTTTGAAAGTTCGTTATCTCTGGCAAACGGCTAGTTCTTTCCAATTTTAGTTCTGATCCCATATTTTATTGTTTGTTCTTCTTTTCTTATTTTTGATTCATGAAAGAGAGCATTTATTCGATCCAAATATTGTAAGAATAGCAAATGTCATTTTTTAAAGCGTCAAATGTTTCAAGAAAACTGTGGCATGTATCAAATATTTTATCCTAGGCACATGTTTTACAGCTGTCCACTAACCCCGAGAAATTAGGAATAATTTCTCTGGTAAAACACAGACAAATAGTTTTTTAAAAAAAATTATAAAAGAAAGAGAGAAAAGGACACATTTTTAGTAAACAATAATTTTTTTAATCATACGTAGAGGCATAAGTCTGGAGAGCTGAAAACGTCTGCTCTAACTGCCGTAACCTTTGCCCTAGATTTTATACAGTTTAATTTGAAAAAAAAAGATATCTTTTCTGCTGTGTGCTTTCCAATTCACTTCACAATTATCACTTTTAGAGTTCTAAACCAGTGGTTCTTAAACTTTTGACTCCCCCCTTACGTATCAGCCTGACATGAGTGATTTAAAGGTTCCCAAATAATTCTAAAACTGCCTCTGCTACTTATTTTTGCACGAGTGTTTCTATTATTTTTTTGAAAATATTATGTTATATCAGTGGCGCACACAGGAATTTTTGAAGAGGGGGGGCAGAGTCGAAATTCCACCATTCTCCTATCATGCTCCAAAATGCCGCTTAACATATTCTTTTGAATTTGTCGATTTTCGGGAACAAAAAACAGTAAAAAATATTAATTATTGAATACATAATTAGCGTTATTTAATAAAACTAATTATTAATAACAAATACTTAATTAAATTTTACGTACTATATACATAGGACCATAATCAATTGAAAAAATATCAAGAGCTTTTTCGGGGGAGGACCCCCACTCCCTGTGTGCGCCACTGTGTATAGTAATGGCTATGTTGCTGTAAACTACAAAAAAGCTGAATATTCTTTATCGAAATACATATTCCAGAAGGTTTTTTTCTTTGGGAACAATTTAGTGGTTTAGTTTAGGAGGGCACATCTTTCAATTTTTTTTCCCCACGAGGCCTTTCAGAGTCGGTACATGAGGAAAATCTTAACATTAAATGAAAGACCTTCACGGACCTCTGAAAGGCACTGAGGCCTCCTAGTTGTCTGTAGGCCACTATTTAAGAGTCACTGTTCTAAACGAAATCATGAGCACCTTAAATACTCTAAATAATGTTTTTGTGCGTTTTGTGCAATAGGCTGTAACATTTCAGAAACTCTCTTGATAGTGGCGTAACGGAGAATATTATTGCCCCCTGCAAAATCAGGTTTTGGGCGCAAAGCCGGATTTTACAAAGGATTACTACTTGGCATCACTCCGGCTTTGGGCCCCCTAGAATCCTGAAGCCCCGCTAATGTACTTCTTTTTTATTCACGAACTTTATATCATTTATAACACTAAAATAATAATTGTAGATGACAGGAAATTAAAGAGAATTACTTGCAAAAAAAAAGAAAATGTGACTCAAAGCTATATTCATGCCTTGGTGATAATAATTAGGATGCAACAACATTTCTATAAACACTTTTAATAGAAATTGAAGATAAATATAGTATCAAAATATTCAATATGAATTTTTTATGATTTTAAGGCTGTTTTCGGTCAATGTTAAAGAATAGGACCCCAATTTGGAACATTTTTCAGATATAAAAGAAATGAAACATTAATATTATATATTCTGGCTTCACTATCCCTTAGAGAACAACATATTTTATCACTCTTCACTTTTTTAACCGAGTCGATCCATTTATTCTGGTATGAAATGTGTTTCGCGTTTTTTCTCCTATACCGTAATATTAAATGAGCTATGTATGCCTTCACGTATTAAAACGAAAAAAAATATTCATGGAATAATTTGAAATTTTTAAAAACACTATATTGTTAACAGAGGTATGAGTTATAATATTTCTAATCTCCATGGAAATTGGGGCATTTTTCTGCCTGAACATGTACTTCGCGTTTAGTTCAAGCTCTCGTACTTTTAACGAAAGCGGCCTTAAAAGAAAGTTTTCAAAATTTTCTTATACTAGTAGTCAGCAAGATTTGTAATTATTTGCAATTTAAGGTTTTTTTGCAATGCTGCCTATTTTAGTAGCGTAATTCCATCAATAAGGTATGGATATTATTTTTTTCAGGTTATATTTCAAGTAAAGTAGCAACAAAAAGATGTTACATAAGTTAGGAACAAAATGTGACGTATCTGGCTATTTCTTTTGGTAAGTAATGTACTTTTTTTTAAAGAAATATTTATTCCTGAAATGGAAATCTTGTTTCGCTAATTTACATCAAAGATTATTTTTAACCCCTTCACTGGTTTGCCGTACAACGTAAGAGCTACCGAAAACTGGCCACAACCGGTTTGCCTGTATGCTGTACGGGCACGGATGTTTTCTTTTTTCTGCCTTTGATTTACACATACTTATAATTCTTACAGTAAGATCATTAGTGCCAATGTTTTTAAAGATGAAGTTTGTCCATACTAATGAAATACTTCTCCTCCGGGATATTTTTTGTGTGTTGAAGGTGGGAATTTGTCATTGAAGGTAGGAATTTGTATTCTTGAAAATATTCGATAAAGAACAGAGATTGGCATAGCAATGTTCAATTTGTTGCTTGGGAAGAAATGAAATGGAAAGAAAATCCAAAAAAGTCGATATTATCTCTGTTCCTACTGCAATGAAGCTGTATTACAACATGCTTTAAATTGGATGTGCATACATATATGCACACACACACAAAATCCTCATCCGTTTCAAAAAGAGGTACGAACACATGAAATTTTTTTGTAAGTGTGAGAGATATTCTTTTAAGATGTATGAAGCATTCTTCATTGCGTGCAGAGTGTATTTATAAAATTTAAACAATTAGAGCTTTTTGTGTTCCACAATTATAAAATAAAAAATATAGTATAAAAGCTTTAAAAATTGAAAATTAAAATAAAACTCTTCTATTTTCGCAATCTATTAAGCACTATGCTTAGTTATATGCAATAAAACGAAATATGCCCTTTTTTGGAACATTTTGGGCCAAAAAAAATGACCGTTTAAGGGGTTAATAGCTCATTTTCATTATAAATGGTGATATTGTTTTTGTTAAATCCTTGAATTCAAACCTTGATGCCTCTAAATAGAAGAATCCGTTACACGTTAATCTAACGAGGTTCGCATAGTCTCAGTGTGTAAGTTTGGAGGGTGGGGTCTCAGATCAGGAATTCTTCTCATCATTTTAGCACGTGGTTCAAAATTATGACATTCATCACCTCGTGTTGCTTCTAAGAGTAACGTCAATAATCAATCAATCAATAGATCGATGTCTTTATAAGTTATCCTGATAAAAAAAGAATATTTTATATTCGTTTTAATTTTTTTGAAATATTTAAGTACGTATTTAACCAGTTAACTATGGTGCCCTCGTTTGAGAGTGAGCAATTTTAAGTGTCACGGAAATCAAAAGATGACGAGTATACTCGTCAATCACAGAGTAAGTTACGCTGTTAAAATATTGGATCAAAAAGCTGGGTTTATTTTATAAAATTCCCAATTTTGGTACTACTTTTTGTTTGGTTAACATAAACATATATTTCATACATATTACACGAAACGCAAGAAAAATTAAATACATGTAAAGGTAAGAATTCAAAAAAAAAATCGGAAAAAATCAACTTTTAGGCTAACCCCTTAGGCTTAGCCCCTTTTAAGCTAACATCTAAAACGCATTAATCCTTCCTTCCTTCCTCAGTGGCTCGACAGCCCAGGGTGGGCCTTGTCCTTCTCAAGAAGCCTTTTCCAGGCCAGCCTTCTGTCTACTAGTGTTCTCCAATTCTTAGTTCTCAAAGCTAGGAGATCTTTTTCTAGGCCGTCAATCCATCTAAGATTTGGCCTGCCCATTCTTCGTGAGCCAATTGGTTGGGCATTGAAGACTTTTTTAGTGGTGCTGTCTTCGTCCATTCTGACAACGTAACGTGACTTGCCCATTTAATTCGATTACCGCACATAAATAACGAACTTATAAGCTGTTTTAAGTGGTGCATACGGGGACGCATGAGTTCATTCATCTTAAATTTTTCATGTTTTTGATTTATTTGTTTTATTCTGGCCTAGCCTCAAAATATTCTAATCATCTTGCAATTTGAGAATATGTTTTGTTTTTCGCAAAAGTTACGTTTTAAATAGCCAACGGTTACTACTTTTTACGCTTGACAAATATATTCGTAAATTACAGTTAGCTGTTAAAGAAAGAAATGATATAAAGAAATCTTTCTAATAGTATGATATATATTTTGGAAGCTTTATTTACGTATATTTGTTAAGTCGTTTTAACAATTTTAACTAAATTTTATTCTCGTACCGTTTCATTTTAGTGTAAATTTGTTCTTGAATTCCTTGACAAATTCTTTTAGCTTTTTCTTCTTAAAAGAATACAATTTTTCTTCTCTATCTTATGTATATATTTTCATTGATCGACAATTTTTTTCCAGAGTAAACTTTTTACATTTTTCATTTCACAATTAATATATATAAATTAATTTAACTTTTGTACCTTGACCTTGTTACTGTTGTCTACATATTTCACAAATATAGCTTTTCTTTCTTTTTTTTTTAAGTATAAGAATGATTGAAACAACACCCATGAAAATCGTTCCTCCATTACAGGAATAAAAATATATTACCCACAAACCAAACATCATTATATAATACACAGCTGGAAGGATCTATATTTTATAGGTAATTAATTAAGCATTGTTACTTTGAAAAAAGTTTGTATATTTCATTGTTTTATAAAGGAGAAAACACACGCGCCTTTTTTTTTTATATATAATACACTCTGTCGCAAAAAATATATGCACCCAGAAGAAATCAAGCTACAATCACGAAACTCGGCAAGAATGTAGTCTGGTAAGAGATATGCAAATGATTAAAATTTCGAAGCCAATGAGACAAGGCTATGTGCTATGCGCATATTAGTTGCGCAACTGGGAGAGTTTAAAAGCATGAGTACGAGCGCCGTACGGCTATCCAAACGAATCTGATGACTTTGATAGACGATATTGAGACTTAGGATGCCTCTAAGACGTAACCGGCGGCAGTACGAGCAGCTGACGGACTTTGATAGGGGCCATATAATAGGCCTCAGAGAAGCAGGTTGGTCGAATAGACGTATCGGCCGCCACCTCGGTCGGAGCGATATGGTAGTTGTTCGGTGTTGGCAACAGTGGATCACAGAAGGTAGAGTGTACCGTCGCGGAGGGTCAGGACGTCCCAGGAACACAAATGATCTCGAGGATCGTGCAATCAGAAGAGTGGCCACTTCGGCACCAACAACGTCGCTAGCATCGATTCAACGCCACTTACCTCCTTCCAGACATCCAATGCCATCAAGAGAAACCATAAGGAGACGACTGACCGAAGTTGGCTTGAGGAGCCGACGTCCGCTAAGACGCTTACCACTGACCCCACATCATAGGCAGTGTCGACTGGATTTTTGCCGACCTCGGGCAACTTGGAGTGTGACAGACTGGAGACGTGTCATCTTTGATGAATCCCGATTCAGTCTCAGTGATGATGACCACCGCACACGTGTCTGAGGCGCACCGGCCAGCGGTCCGATCCGGCATTTATTGTCGAGCGGCATACAGCAATTTCACAAGGTGTGACAGTGTGGGGAAATTTCTTGGGACACACGATCATCTTTAGTGGTCCTTCAAGGCACTTTGACAGCTCGCAGATACGTGGACGATATTTTAACGCCGATTGTGCTACCCATGCTATCAAGTCGCCCAGGTGCCATTTATCAACAGGATAATGCTCGTCCACATACTGCGCGACTCTCCCAACAATGTCTTCAAGGATATGACGTCCTACCATGGCCTGCCAGGTCACCAGATCTTTCGCCAATATAGCATGTCTGGACGCGCTGGGAAGGCAACTGCAGCCGTCCCGAGATACAGGAGAATTAACTGCGCAGATGCAAAGACTATGGCAGGATCTTCCACAGGGGGTCATAAGTGATCTAATTGAATCGATGCCACGCCGAATTTCGGCTTGTATATTTACTACTTACTGATTTTTAACCTTTTTGCAAGCTGTAACCGCTTAATAAAATGATATTTTGTTCTGAATTTTTAATCATTTGTTTATTTTCATATACACTACATGCATACCAAATTTCGTGAATGTAGTTCAATTTCTTCTGGGTGCATATTTTTTTGCGACAGAGTGTATAATATTCCTTATAATCTCAAACTTAGATATTTCAAAATATATATAGCAATAAATTCATTAGGATGATATTCAATTAAAACTCAAAGAAATTACCAAATTTATATTTTAGGGGTGTTGGAAAGCTAAAATCTTATTTTTTTGACAATTTGAGATTTTTACATTTTCAAACTGTATAGATTTTAACCTTTCTAAAAATACCTTACTTTAACCTCTAGGGTATTTAGAAGCCCTTAAAACGTATTTTTAAATAATAGTTGAATTTGGGCTACGCCCATTTTAATGGCGAAAATTGTAAACAAATTACTTTGTTTTTGCTTAAAAGTGTAACGACTAATATAAGCAAAACATGTATCTTTTATTTTAAATTGAGCCCTTTATTTTTTTTACTTCCTAGTCGATTAGAAGTCTCACCGTATACATTAAAATCAATTTATCTCAAAATGTAAATTTTAATGTGCGATGTACCTTTTCTGCGAAACTACTGTTCACAGGTATGTAAATTTTTTATGAATTATTCATAATGATGTCTAATATATACTAAAATGAGCTTTTTGTAAAAAACTCAAAAATTTAATTTTTACAAATTTTTTAAGTAAAAAATGGATCAAATTTCGCAATGTTTGATAAAATATTTCATAATTTCTTAAAAAATTCAAAATTAGCTAAAAGCTCATTTTAGTATAATGAGAGAGGTGTACTTTAATAGTATGAAAAATTTCAAGCATATACATAAAACAGATTTTGAGAAAAGGTACATCGAAAACAGCCAATTTAACATTGTCAGTATAGAGAAAGAGAGAGGTTTCCAACTCCCCTTTATAAGCTTCTTATAAAGAAATTATCTATTTTATAAGCTTAGCTAATTAAAAGTTGATAGTTTGAAAACTAAAATTTTTTTATTAAAATATTTTTTAAAATCACACACATTTTGTACTTATTAATGAACAAATGGCTATGACGAATATTGCAATTTTGAAATATATTTACAAATTATATTTATTGTGCTATTGTAAATTTATTTGAAATACATTCTATATTTGGACAATAATTTTAAATTTGTATTCACAAAAGTTTAATTTATGTCCATGTTTAATTTCCGTTATTTTTCATGCAAGTGAAATCTCCATATGACAAATTTTAAATTCCTGAGAACTTTTTTGAAGTTTTATTAAAAGCAGTTTGTGTGTGAGTTAGTTAAAGTGTTTGTTAATGTAAAAGCCAATTTTTCTTAAATCCCTGGACTGTAAATTTATGGATTTGTGGCGCCATCTATTATTAAGCTCATGTTAAACAAATGTTTTTACAGTAAATAAATGTTATAAATTTTTACATTTAAAATTTTCAACTAATAAAAGTTGAAGTCTTCAGTTAATTTAGCCGATGAATTACCTTTAAGTACAATGATAGCTTAAGATGAAAGAATTCTATTATTATTATTTTTTTTAAATACAATTTTTATTTATGTTGATTTTATCCCTAGATGGCGCCACGAGCGCATGTTTGTATTCCATAAGATTCTTTTATTGGCAATTACTTTCTTTCCTCTGTGTCCGGATTTTAAAGCCGATGGAAAAATGATAAAAAAAAAAGTATGCTTCATTTTCATTTTTGCTAACTTTAAATTTGGTTTATTTTCTTATTAAATTCTATATTATACGTGTGTTTTGACATTTTTTGAGAAGAATTTTTACATATATGGGGCGTTCTAAATTTATTTGGTAAATTCTTTTTAAGAACACACACACATAAAAAAAAACAAATTCTTTAAAACAGTATTCAGCATATGATAAGGAAACGTTGTTATCATTTTGTTCACTGCAAATATGCACGGCACTAATGATTGAATTTTTTTATAAGGGAAAAAATAGATTTGTTTTATTCACTAGTTTTAGTATTTTATGTGGTGAAACTGTGTTGTAATTTAAAATTTGTTTATTTTAAGTACTCTTTTTTTCCTGGTAAAAACCTTTGCTTATGGGAGGGTTTTTATAGCAATCATTGCTTCGGATATTTATCACTGAAGGAATTTGGTTTCCCAATTAAGCTTTTGTTAATTAGTCTCTCTAAAATCAAATTAAGTATAAACTATAAGTAAAGTAATAAAGTACAAGTAAAAGAAGATTGAAAATAGTGTAAAAGTAAAAGTAATTACAAATTAATATTGAGGTTCATATTAGTTTTAGTATAAAGAAATCGTCTTAAGAAATAGAAAGAAATATCTACTCAGAGGCATTCAATAATTATTGTTCTTTAATTAAATAGAAACGTTACACGAATGTTTTAATTACCCAATATATTATTCTCTGTCTCATATATATGAAACATGTGAAGTTCTGAACAATATTTTGTCTTTTATAATTAACAACTCCTAGCTCTTGTTGTAAAGAAATTATAAACTGAAAAATACCCCCCACACACACACACAAGCGCACAAATTAAATGGTTTCTATATTTTTTTAAGAATCTAGCAACAAAAATCTCGTATTGATTTCAATATACACGTACAATACAAAAAAATAGGACTAATGTGGATGTGTCTAAAATGTATCTTAATGCTATGTGAAATATATACAATTTTTAAAAAGTATCAGAGATATAAACTATTATCGCTTTTTAATGTGTATGGATTTTTAAGTCAAAAACTGGAAATGAAATGAAATTTATTTACATTTTTTTTACCAGACTGAAAATTTACGTTACATGCAAACATACATATATTTAAGCCACTTACTGACTGACCAACTTTCCAACAGGGTATCAAGTTAATGCTAGAAAAGGCTGACTACATTTTTATATCACAACTGACTGTTCAGATATATCCCTTAATGGGGATAAGAGGGGGAGAATAAATTATTAATTAAAAATACGGAAAAAAATTAGTACTGATTACTGAAGTTGAAAGGTAAAGAGTGTTTTTTTTCCAGGTATAGAAGTTTAAGTTGGCATTACTTTCCAAGATGGCGACCGATTTAACAGCTGTCAAGTGATTTATTCTCAGTTTGGTTTGGCAATTCATCAAAACGATCATCAAGCAAGGCGTAGATTCGTCGAATGGGCCCAAAACGAGATTGCCGTTGTTCTCGATTTTCATAAGCGAATTTTGTTTAGCGATGAAGCGCACTTCTGGTTGAATGGCTACGTCAACAAAAAAAACTGCCGCATTTGGAGTGAAGCTAATCCACAAGTGTATGTCGAAACACCGTTACATCCAGAAAAACTGACTGTTTGGTGCGCTTTATGGGCTGGTGGAATCATTGGTCCGTACTTCTTCAAAAACGATGAAGGCCACAACGTTACAGTCAATGGTGATCGGTATAGAGCCATGATTACTAACTTTTTCATTCCTGAATTGAACAATCATGATATCCAGGAGCTGTGGTTCCAACAAGACGGCGCAACATGTCACACAGCTCGTGTGCCACAATGGATTTATTGAAAGACACGTTTGGTGACCGCCTAATTTCACGTTTTGGACCTGTGAATTGGCCTCCGAGATCTTGTGATTTAATACCGCTAGACTATTTTCTGTGGGGCTATGTAAAGTCATTGGTCTATGCGGATAAGCCACAAACGCTTTACCATTTGGAAGACAACATTCGCCGTGTTATTGCCGATATACGGCCACAAATGTTGGAAAAAGTCATCGAAAATTGGACGTCCAGATTGGACTACATCCGAGCCAGCCGTGGCAGTCCTATGCCAGAAATCATATTTAAAATGTAATGCCACAAGATTATCTTTCGAATAAAAAAAATTCATGTCAATCGAATAATACATCGTTGTTTTATTGCAATTTAAAGTTCTATACCTCTAAAAAAACACCCTTTATTTATTTTTACTTAACTATAAATCTAGAAAAATTGTAATGTTTTTTAAAATACTACAAATATATAGATATAAAAGGCTATGTCAAATAATTATCAGTTTTTGATTAATTCTCTTAGTAATTATAGGCTTTTGTGAAATTAGATTAGTCAAAACTGTGCCAATTAAAAATCAACACTTGATTTAGGTGGTTACAAAATAATATTGAGGCCAGTGTGATATACTTGTAGAAATAGAAAGAAATGTCGTCAATTATTTTTATCATCTCGTTAAATAGATTTGTTTTGAATGTTCTAATTACTTAATACCTCGTGATAGGTCACACAATTAATAAGTAGGTGGTATCTTAGCCAATTTTATCATTTGTAATAACCAACACCTAGTTCATTTTATGAAGAAATTATTCAAGAGAAATATGTTACTCAAATTGTTTAAACTTTCAAAACGTTTATTGAATTTGATTTTTAGTATTATAATTTGAGAATGGAATCTATACATCTCACAGTGGAATTCAGTATATTCACTATTAAAATTTCTCGGTGGTTCTTTTTGAGGGCCCCTTAACAATTAACGATTTTTTACGTACGCATGTTGAGGCCCCTTTACCGGGGAGGGGGGGGGCTGTATCACTGATACGGCGGTAGCTACATTTCTGAGTATATCATTTAAAGGTTATATTTCAATTAAATTTCGAAGCCACAGTAATGCATTTTTGTAGAGGATTTTGTCCCATAAATTCCATGTGGGACATCTAAATCAGCTTCTTTTAAAATAAAACCTGAAAAAAAATGGCTTGTAGTTACTTGGTTGATTGACCAATGTCTATTCTAGAACAGCCATGCTTTCAGAACTTATTCAGTTGAAGTTTTTCATGAGGAATAAAGGGGATTTCGTTTACTTTGAGTGCAGATGAATCCTAAAATTCTCTCGAGAAGAGATGTGGAAGTAAGGAGAGTAAGGGTTGAGTTCTTTCAAGAAATGTTTTGATTTTTCATTAACCCTTTAACGGGCACGCAGCTAAAATACACTTTTCTGTGATAAAGTACTTGATAAATGTAATGTTCTCATCCTCTATAAACATTATTTAGTCACAAAAAAAATCTAATCGTGGGTTTTTTTTCCTGGGTGGTGGCTAGACGTTATAGCCACTGCGCATTTAGGACATTTAACTTACTTTTCTGGACAGAAACAATGAATCATATTACGATAATTTTTTTTATAGAAAATTGACATTTATGTAATAACTATTTCAATATCAATTAAATACAAAGTATAAGTGTAATTTAATAATAATAGAATAATTGTACAACATAGAATATATATATATATACTTAGAAAATATATAGAATACTTAGAATATACTTTGAACTTGGTATATATCCACATTTTATATTTTATTTAATTTTAGTATGAAAAGTTAGAAATAAAGTAATATTTTGGAGAATTTAAATTAGTTATTTCCCAACTTTGATGAGCTATTTACTGTGGAACTTAATAATATGCAAACATTTTCTCCGAGCAGGAAAGCTGTAATGGAAGATTTTCGAACCCGAGAATCTTGTACCATATGTTGTAAACTAAGTTTGTTTATATTTACTACCCCCAACATTCTCACGATTCTAAATGCTCTCTCTGAAGTACAGGAAAAGGGAAAATTTCTAGGTCATTTTTCTGTTCTAGGTGGGCAGTGCATAGAGCCTCTATCCACATATAAAAGCTTTCCAAAAACCTAAATAAAACCTTTTTTTAATTGTACAATTGCTTAATTCATTCAGATGAGAGAAAAGTATACTTAAGACATGCCGAAATTTTTTTCAAAGATCAGAAATTTTATTTATAGTAATCAAAATACAATTTGTAGATTTACATCGAGAAAAGCTCTTTTTAACTACCCACCAGAGGACATGAAATGCAAAAAAAAAAGGTATCGTGCTGCCATCCGTATTAATTTCTATGCGTTTTAGCTTCAATTAACGCATATAGACTAAATATCCAATACCCGCTTTGAGAAAAAGTTTTTAATATGTGGCTAGACGTATTAGCCACTGCGCGCTAAAGGGTTAACATCGAATTCTAAATCAATTCTAGGGCAATTGGTGAAGGAACTACATTTTGAACTACATTTCAAGTGACAAGGATGAAACCTTAAATGACAACTCTCCTTTCCAAGCTTCCATATCATGCCAAAGTGAGGACTGAGCCAAAGCTTTTTGTAGACCAGGAGTGGTCAACCCGCGGCACAGGTGCCACAGTGTGACACACAGGAGTTGGAACAGTGGCACGCGAAGATTTACTGAAAAATTAAAAATTTTGTGAAAAGATAATAAATAATAATTATTTACAATTTTATTGAAATAGTCTTATCTCGGACAAAAACCTCAAACTTTGGATCCAAATATGCTTGTGAATAAATTCTTTCAGTTATGAGCATAATAAAATAAATGTGGGAGTCCGAATAAATCTTCGAATAAAAATCAGACTCTTCAGAAGGCGGGATTTTAGATTGGCGAGGTGGTTTGTCTAGGGGTAAGTATTTAAGGGTGAGTGATGAATTATTAATTGAATCTAAGTCATTTAAACACAAATACTTCATTTAAGTAAAAGAGAATTTATTTAAAGTTAAAGGAAAATATTTACAAAAGGGGATAATTACAAAGAGAAAAAACACGCAGGAATTAGGTTAATTAAAAGTTGAGTTATACCTTTAGAAGACGGGGAAATAAACCTTTCTCATTCTTGGATGTTAGGACTGGTGGTGCGCGCAAGGCGTGGAAATGCGGTAAAGACGCGACGTGTTGAACAAGCAGTGGTTAGTTGGCCTCTGCCGAAAAATTATTCAAGCCGGAGCTACGAAAGCTCACTAGATGGCGCTGCTTCGGAATGCAGTAATAAATAAAATTGAGATTTATGGTCCTCTGAAAAGGATATGACTCAACCTTTTAACAAATGTTTCAAAGGGAAAATCCTACATAAATATAACTCAAAACTAGCTGATGTGCACTTAAAATAACCTAATTTTGTAGGCATTTTCAAGAGGTAATCCAAATATAGATGACTTGGTAAAAAAAAGTAGAAATTCAAAAGCCACATTATATAAGTATGGAGTATATTTAACTGAATAATTTAATTCTAAATAATAATTTATTTTTACTTTATGCTTAACCTAAGTTTGTACTTTTGTCTTATTTATTATATTTTTAAATTTCGACCACATAAGCTTCCATTAATATTCATAGACTTTCATTAAAATCTGGGCTGTGTAAAAATCCCATAATAGCCTTAAGTAGCATTTTTTCCCTTTTTCATATTTTGTTTGTTGGAAGTGTCACGCATATTTTTTTCATCAAATAATGGCATTCTTCCCAAAAAAATTGGCCACTCCTGTTCTAGACAATGGCTCAAACTTCTGGAATTCATTTAGAAGATAGACCTGTTCTATAGTTGTAGAGCGGTGTTTATCTACCTCTTTTTGTTCTATAACGCCTTTAAAATTGCAAATATAATTAAACTTCGGTGAGTTAAATTATGAGGATAAAAGAAGTTAAAAATAATAATAATTGGCTGTTTGAGGTTTTATTATTTCACTATCAAAAACATAGCATAGTTTATAATTAAACTAAATGTTTAAAATTAAATAAGGAAGTTATACTTAGCATTTGAAATCTTAACCTTTACTGGATGGACAGTTGATATTTCTAACGAAAGGAAAAGCCTCTTAAAGGACGAGCTTGTTTCAAAAATCAATCAAAATATTTTCCTTTTCTTTTTTAACTGCTTTCTGAGCACCGTGTCAAAACTAATGTTGGTCATGTTATTGTCTGTCAAAACACTTAAACGTCAATCACTCAATTTCTGTTTCTGTATCAATTGTTTTCTTTTTCTCTTGCTTTCTTAACAGCAAAGTTCTCATTACTCATTGTCATTGTTCGACCCCATATGGTATTGTCAATCATTGACAAAAAATAAAGGGGGAAGTTCCTGTTCTAATCCTGTCCAGAAGATGAGTTTTTTCTTAAAGTGAGCCGTTTTTTAAAAGTTAATTACAGTAAGAAATAAATCATATTTTATGAATAAGGGATATTTTGAGTACATATTATTACCTATGCAGTTCATTGATAAAAAAAGAAGCCGAATTTAGGTATACAATTACATCTTTTCTGTGTGTACTGAAGTAAAAAAAAATCCGCTAAAGATGTTAAAAAATAATTGTTTAATTTCGGGAAATTTCTTTAAAGCTGATTTAAAATATTATTTGAAATATTCTGTTAAAATTTATATATTCTGTTATGCTGACACGTGCTTTGAAAAAATATAATTAGCCTAATTACAGAACTTTAGAATGGTGTATGAAATGTTGAAAATATAATACAGATTTGCTTATTTTAAAAGGTATATCATATAGCTGGCAGTCTCATTATAATATAAACCTCTCAGTCATTTAGGGCTACATTAACATGCTTGTTGTCTTACAACATTTAAATAATGAAATTGAGATCGTTTTGTGAACAATGCTATAACATTAACCTCCGCAACCTGAACATTTGCATACACTATTCTCTTACAAAAGTATGCAAGATAGTGGTTGGTTGGACTAAGGAAACTTGGTTTAGCCTAACATACCCAATGAATGCTTAACCTGGATTTTGTATTAACTCCGATGTTACTTTGTCTTCCCCTTTTTCAAGAAGACATCAAATGAAATAATCGTGATTGGCGTATTTTACTGGTATGCGTTTCGAACTCGTTTCTGGTCTTTGTTCTCGAGTTTGAGAATTTTTTTCAAGGCTCCAAATTTGCATTTGTAATAGTTATTGTAGTCACAACCTCAAAATTGTATTTTAAAAACTTAAAATACAAATGAAAATGAGATTAAAAGAAATATATTTTTACATATGCCATTTATTTAGTTTGTGCATTTAATATATTGATATAGATTTAAAAATGTTAAAAACTATGACATTTTTAACTAAATCATATAATATGGCAATATATTATTCAATATATTAAATGCCTTTTTTAAAAAAAGTTTTTATTTTCAATGCACTAAATGTAGTAACATTGAATACATAACAGAAAAATTCAACTATTATGAATAAATAGAAGCTGCAAATGGGGTACCTTTTTTTATACAAGCTCAAGAAGTAATACATAAAGTTCTTACTTTTCTTTTTGGATTGTAAGAAATCTAAAAATAAAACGATCCATTAAATATTTCTTGATTCCGTCTTTTCAAATAAGTAAATAGATTGCAATAATACATTTCACGAATTTTAAAATCTTATTAAATCTCTTTTTTTCCTACATAGAACTTTAAATTTTGTATTAAATTTTTTTAATTAAAGTTTAAATTTTAATTTTTTAACTATTTTTTTACAATTAGAACATTAAAAAAGTGTCATTGTAATAGCATCTTAAAATTAAAATCTCCTAATCATACCAAGCAAGGTCACTAGGATTCTGTAGCATTTAATACAATATTAAAAATTCTATAATTTTCTTAACGAAGATATCCTAGAAGTAGTATTTGAATCATTTTCATTTATACATAAGCACGCACACACAAATACCCTTTCAAATTGTTACATCATGAAGATAACATTCAACAAAGGTCCATTTTTGCATACAAGCTACTTGCATACTTTATTGTTTACACTGCCTAGGATATACAAATCATTACAATTTCAGTATATTTGAACAACGGAAAAAAGATCACCGTCAACTCATAGTCTGTATAAAAGGGAATATAGAATAGTGGGTTACTCGTCCGAAAGTGTCATCCAGACAAATTTTTTTATTCCTTTTATAACTTGTGTGAAAAAGGAAAATTTTACAACGTCAAGATCGTGGTGTACCAAGGCAGTATAATTAATGATCGTGATCCCGTGATAGTCATGTGAATTTAAAAATCAATGGACCCAAAAGATCCATACAAAGTGCTATGCAAGATATAACCTCCACACAGTGGCGCACACAAGGGGGTTCTGGGGTCCGGACCCTCCCCAAAGCCCTTGATTTTTTTTCCGATTGATCATAATTCTAAGTATATAGTACGTAAAATTTAATTAACTACTTGTTGTTAATGATTAATTTTATTAATTAATGCTAATTATTTATTCAAAAATTAGTTTTTTACTGTGTTTTGTTCCCGAAAATCGACAAAATCAAAAGGAGTATGATACAAGAATGGTGAACTTTCGACCCCGGACCCCCCTTCCCTTGAAAATTCCACACATGTTAAAATGCTATATCAGGGAGGAATGCAAATAGAAAACATTTATTGTAAAGGGTGTTTTTTTTAGAGGTATAGAACTTTAAATTGCAATAAAACAACGATGTTGTTTTATTGAAGATATGTTCTTTTGTTGAAAGATAATCTTGTGGCATTACATTTTAAATATGATTTCTGGCATATGACTGCCACGTCTGGCTCGGATGTAGTCCAATCTGGACGTCCAATTTTCGATGACTTTTTCCATTTGTGGCCGTATATCGGTAATAACACGGCGAATGTTGTCTTCCAAATGGTCAAGCGTTTGTGGCTTATCCGCATAGACCAATGACTTTACATAGCCCCACAGAAAATAGTCTAGCGGTGTTAAATCACAAGATCTTGGAGGCCAATTCACAGGTCCAAAACGTGAAATTAGGCGGTCACCCAACGTGTCTTTCAATAAATCGATTGTGGCACGAGCTTTGTGACATGTTGCGCCGTCTTGTTGGAACCACAGCTCCTGGACATCATGATTGTTCAATTCAGGAATGAAAAAGTTAGTCATCATGGCTCTACACCGATCCCCATTGACTGTAACGTTGTGGCCTTCATCGTTTTTTAAGAAGTACGGACCAATGATTCCACCAGCCCATAAAGCGCACCAAACAGTCAGTTTTTCTGGATGTAACGGTGTTTCGACATACACATGTGGATTAGCTTCACTCCAAATGCGGCAATTTTGTTTGTTGGCGTAGCCATTCAACCAGAAGTGCGCTTCATCGCTAAACAAAATTTGCTTATGAAAATCGGGAACAACGGCAATCTCGTTTTGGGCCCATTCGACGAATCTACGCCTTGCTTGATGATCGTTTTGATGAATTGCCAAATCAAACTGAGAATAAATCACTTGACAGCTGTTAAATCGGTCGCCATCTTGGAAAGTAATGCCAACTTAAACTTCTATACCTGGAAAAAAAACACTCTTTACATATGTACATATAACATTTACAATATAATGGGAGAGGAAAACATTATTTAAATTAACAGGTATTTTAGGGGCTTAGAGAGAGCATAATTCAGTACATAGAGCTGCTACCTCTGGCTGCAATAACATTTTTAATTCGGTTGAGCCTGAAGTCGAACTGAGCTTGAAGACCTTATCATTTCGTGCGACCTAGCTCAATGTCAAAGCTCATCAACGACAGGCGAGTAGATGGCGAAATTGTCTCTCAGCATGACTAGACAGATTGTTCTCAAAGGACGAAGAATATGATTTGGAGACAGAGCCAGTTTAAGGTCATTAAGCCGGTTAAGCCCTGGATGTCGAAGTCTGGTTTCCAGATTATCCGGGCTTTGGGAACCTGCCTCAAATGGACTATGGATAAACCTTCAATGTTTGGAGAACATGCTAGACAGGGCAACAGTCCAACCCCCTTTATATCCGAGTAACATGCAATCACGTATAATCTTGTTGTAGCATCAAAGGATGCTTGCAGTAAGACATCAATATTAACACATTGGTGGCTGTTCAAAGTAATATGTACATATTTGAACAAAAGGTTACCAAGATATCTCCTCAATGACATTCCCATACTGTCATTCCTGACACTAGGCTCTTATGGCGATGATGAGTACAAGCTGGAAGCATTCATTCTCTTTAGTGCCTTTACACATTGGATAAATATTTTATGATGTACGCAGAACTGGAATTCGTTTGAAAAGACCTCATGAAGACATTCACTCCTGTATTTATGATCATCGTACTTAGTATCATTATAGATGTGTCCTTCTCTGTTGCAGTATCAAAAGAAACTACAGCAGATACATATACACCAGCGTTTCTCAAACTGTGAGGCGTGCCCCCTAGGGGGCATGAGCATATCGAAAAGTCAAAAATAAAACATTACTTAAAAATATTATTAATTTATTGAAAGGAAACAAAACAAAATACATACTAACTTAATAAAAAATAAAATACATATTTACACTTATATAATATGTTTATAAATGTATCAGTACTGCACACTGTATTTAATAACTAATTTAACAATGCCAAGTTAAGAACAAGTTTAACAACTAACAGTGATCCCATGGGCTTGTCATGCATAAAATTATGTAACAAATGTAATACTTATCTTGATAATTTGTACGGTTTGTAACTAATTTCGTATTGTAGATTTACATCCAAGTAAATTATTATTGAATTCAATACATTGCTATTGCTTGGAAAGGGAAGGGGGGCGCGAAGAAAATTATGAATGAAAGTTGGGTCGCAAGTATTGAAAGTTTGAGAAGCACTGAGATACACCTATAATCCTTGAATCTGTGGTCTCTTATCTCCCTGAAAACGCATCAAATAACAAATTCAAAGCATGCAACGGGGCTGAACTAGAATCCTCAATGGCACGCAGACGAATTTCCAGCGATATTGACCGCTATACCTTTAAAGCACCTGTAAATTTAATCATGACTACCTCTTCCATCACATTATCCTTGTATGTATAATAAATAAGATTCTGCTATTTGCCTTGTGTTTTATAGTAATACATTTATTAATAAAATACCGTAATAAATTAAAATTAATCCCTTCGCAAATAATATATATAAGTAGTTAGTATTTTCTATATATCCATCTACCAACAATTATACATATTGCATTTCTGTAAAGAATTTTCATCCGTGTGGGGAATTTCTAATGTTAGTTGTTAGTGCTTTTAATTATGTATGAAATTCTACAATATATAACATTTTTACACAAATCACTTTCCTTAAAATAACCAAATAAATGTATCCCTGTAATCATCATATTTCATTATCAATATCAAAAATCCAATCCAGATATTTTTTACACAACAAAATTCCCTTTTCCATCCATTCATAGTTTCAAAAGAGAAATCGACCCTGAACAGATCTTGAATTCACACACACATGTGAACTTTTCAAAAAGTAATTTTTTCTATTGTGGGAGAAAACAACTTAATTTTAGGCCAAGTAGTTGCAACAATGGGATACGTATTCTTTACCGCTAACGTCATTCGTCTTGGCAGTTCCTTGCTAGCAATTTTACTCAACGAAGGCCAAAACTTTCTCTCCAAATTCAAAATGAATCATTCCATTGCTTTCAACTTTTCAAATGTTGAATGAGTACATTATCTTTATAATATGTGTTTGCGCAACCCATTAAGTTTTTGAATTTCCGTGAGTTTAATATAAATCTCGTGTTGCTTTGATATACATAATGTGTATGATTAAAACATTGCGATAAGATTTCTAATGACTTTAAAAAAAAACTAAACAAGGTTCTCAGTTCCAACAGCTATAACTTTTCTATATCAAGAAATACTTTCTTATAGCGGTAAAAAGTTTTAAAAAAGAAGCATCGTTTGCGAAAACTCAAAACCAAAATTTTATTAATCAAACTTTAATTAAAATGCTTTTAATTAAAAATGCTAATTATTTAATAAGTTTGAAAGGAGGAATTTGTGAAACTCAAGACCCACTGTGAAATTCTGGATCAGAAGTGAAAGAGTGTTTTATTTACGTCGCACTAAAAGGCAACTCGAAGGCTATTGTGATGGATCTCGTAGTTTTGAACCTCGGTCAAGAGGACGATGACTGAGCTGGCGTCCTCTCTCCAAACTACCACACGCGTCTTCAGTGGCACTAGGTTCCAAATTCACGACTTGATAACGCCTGTCACGAAATCGCAACCGTGACTCCTTGGCTATTGCGGCCACAATGCACGACAGAAAGATTTCGAAAAAATAGTAAGCTGTTATGAGGATGTGTCCTTGATTACAATTTAAATTAATTTTAAATAACATTGGAGTGACCACACATTAATTACATACAAACTTAACTGACTTTTCTTCAGCTTTAAAAGGCTCCACACCCTATTCTTAGTCATCAAGTGTGGTTAAGAATAGGGTGTGCTCAAATTCCAGTTTTGTGAAAAATATCCTCTTACTGAGCGTTTCTCAAACTATGGGACACTTCCCTTGGGGGGGCGGGACAACACTACAAGGGAGGCGCGAGCATATTGAAAAGTCAAAAACAAAAGATTGTTTAAAAAATTATTATTTTATGAAAAGTAAACAAACAAAATACATCCTGATATAATAAAAAGTAAAACACCCATTTTCACTTATAACTGTATCAGTGCTACACAGTGTATTTTATAATTGATTTAACAATACTAAGTTAAGGACAGAGACCCCAATGGGGTTATCATATATAACATTATATGCAAAAATTATCACTTATCTTGATAATTTGTACGGTTTAGAATTAAATTCTTAATTGCCAATTAAAAGTTATGCGATTGTATTGGGGTGGAGGAAGGAATAAAGAACCAAATAGTCTGAAATAAGTAAATCTTTCGCAAACATTGTCAAGGTCCTTTTATTGCATTCCAAAGCCTTTGGAATAATTTTATGGATATCAGTGCACAGAAAAGACCGTACTTCGGAAAGATATATATATATACACACATGCGGGGAAATTAACGCTTTGGCTGAGTGAGATATTTACGCTGGTGGCACTTAAGGTATCCGACTATGTTCGGAACCGTGATTTTGTAAAAGCGTATAAATGGATAATATTTATGATATTTAGGGTCACTTAGAATAAAAAATGTACATAAAATTATTTTAAGAATAGTATTACAATAAAAAATTATTTAAATACAATATTTTGACAAAAAATGAACATAGACTGACGCATTTTCAAAATATTCTCCTTTTATGAAAAATGCTTCTATTATAATAATATTTTCCCTGTATATAACTCAGACCTCTGTACAGAGGCTCAACTAGAATTTTTGAAATATTTAACTTAAAAGTGGGTTTATCCTTGTTTTATACGACAACAGAGGAGAGAAATTTTAAGAAAAAAAACGCCGATATTTGTTTTAATGGGTTGTATCTCTGAAAATAATGTGAATTTTTCAAAATTCATAGTTGAGCCTCTGTACAGAGGTCTGAGCTATATACAGGCAAAATATTATTGTAATAGAAGTATTTTTCACAGAAGGAGAACATTTTGAAAAAAAAGTTATTCTAAGTTAATTTTTTGCCGAAGTATTGTATTTAAATAATTTTTTTTGTCAAAATGTCCTTAAAACAATTTTATGCATGTATTATCTGAGTGACACTAAATATCATGACAATTAGCCATTTTTGCGCTTTTTTAAAATCACGGTTCCGAACGTAGTCGGATACCTTAAGAGGTTAAAGTCGTATCGTAGTTTTAGCATCAAAGTACAGTATTATTGAGTTCAATACATTGTTATTGTATGAAGGGGGCACGATGAAAATTAGGATTGAATATTGGGTCGCGAATATTGAAAGTTTGAGATAGAGAGAGAAGCACTGCTTTTACTTTTAAAATATTTCTTAATTTTTTAAAATTTTTTGTTTGTAGGTAAATTAATATTATTAGGCAACTGAACTGGAAATTTTATAGTCCCATATTTTGATGCTATCTACATGCATGATAGTATTTGTGTTCTTAAAGTTATGTTGCCACATACAACAATTTCTGGAATTATTTGATATTTGTAGTCTAAATAATTACTATAAATAATTAGCTTTAAGAAGTGTTAAGAAATAACTAGTCCTTAAGAACAATTTACAATTTTTGGTCAATAGCATTTATATTGCTTGAAAAATGACTTCTTAGAATAGAGAAAAACAGGGAAACTTTATCAGAAGTTAAGTATTATAATTCTTTCTAGCTTCTTATGTCTATGTGTTTTATGACCTTAGCTGTATAAAACATTTGAAAACTAATAATGAGTTCAAAAGGCCCAGTGAGTGACTGGTAGCGTATTGTGCTTTTGCACTACAGGTCCGGGTTCTATTCCTGGGTTGGGCAAGGTCGACTCAGCCTTTCATCCCTACTGCAGTGGGTCGATAAATGAGTACCAAAAGCTTACTTGAGGACTTAAACAGTGGGAGTCTCGCTTCAAACTGACCACCTGATCGGGGCATATCGTCTCATGTACCTCAGCACCCGATGGTCACATATACTGGGATGGGCACAGTAGGTCCTGGCTCTCATGAACTGTTGCACCATTGAGTTTGAGTTGAATAATGAGTTCACAGGTACCTTTCCTTAACTTAACTGAAATTCATAATTACCAGACCCTTTGCTTATTAACTTCAATCTAGCATAACTTAAATTTAATATTAAGCTAAGATAAATTTCCAATCCCACTTATGTCTGCAAATTATTAACAGTATTCTGATGGTAATGATTTAAAAGTTGTTAAGAAATTGTTGCTCAAAATGCCCTATACATTTGAGTAAAATAATTAAAACACTTTACAATAACTTAAAAGTAACATTTTGCATGTACAATTTCACAAAAAAATCAACTGTATAATCTCCACATAAAACTATTAATCCTGCTTAACTTTGTACAGTCTTTCATAAATTCTTGAATGCACTTGATTTACAAAACGGAAGTTGGCTCATGTTCGACTCTCAAAACTCTTAATTAAAAATTATGTTTTCAAAAAAAATTTTTTTTTTGCAAGTTAACAAGAATTTGAAAATCCTAAAAATGACAAAAAATTGCCTGAAAGGTATGTATTTTATAAATCCTGCAGCTATCATCAGAAATAATATGTAAATGAGCCATGTTTGTTTGTTTCGAAGATTAACTGTCATCAAAATTGGGCAAATGGATTAACAAACAGTATATTTAATTTTCAAGTGGTCACTCTTCACCTGATAATGACTAAGCAAAAATACATTATTATGTGTCATTTATCTAAACTAGACACTGTAACAACCAGAATCGTTGAAGCATACGAATGAATCCTTAGATTGCTTTTAGATATTGTATTTAGATACCTGAAATCAATGAAACTTTCCAATTTTACATAGTTAAACAGTAGAACTCATTTGTAGCTTTGAATGTTAAAATACGAAATGGAGTATTGTTAAAGGAAAATGTCTCCCACTTAACCACCTTCATTTAAATCAAATTCAATAAAAATATCACAGAACTCTATTCCTCTATAATTCTAATATTTCAAATACACTCATGGATAAAAAAATTAGCGCACCAAGAAATAATTGCGGGATCGTAACGAAACTTGGCCTGAAGGTACATGTCAGGGAGATATGCAAATGATTAGAAATACAGCGGGATTGCGCATTACGTATAGCTAATAGATGGCATTTAACTTCGTTCTCCGTAGAGTATAAAACATTTAACCAAAGTTTGTTTGAGTGTGCTGAATCGTTTCCAAAGGAAGAGCTAAGGTAGACCAGCCATTACGCCGTTTTCGAAGACAATATGAACAGCTGTCGCAGTTTGAGAGGGGGAGAATCATCAGCATGATGGAAGCTGGGTGGTCAGCTAGGCGAGTAGCTCGTCAATTAAGACGCTCTGATTGGGTTATGAGGAGGTGTTGGGACCAGTGGATCTGAGAGATGTCATTTACATGAAGACCAGGCTCAGGACGCCCTCGACAGACCAGTCATCGAGAAGACCGCCACATCGTCAGAAATGCACGCGTACAACCAACTGCTTCATCGGTCGCAATCCAGGTACAGGTAGGACCTTCACTAGGGGCCCCTGTGTCTTCTCGAACCATTCGAAGGTGCCTGGCTGAAGGACATTTGGGATCGCGGTGCCTATTACGTGTACTGCCCTTGACACCCACCCATCGACTCCTCTGTTTGGAGTGCACGCACGAGGAAACTGGACTGCGGCGGAATGGAACCAGGTCATCTTTAGCGATGAATCCAGATTCAATCTGGATTTTTCGTCATGACGGAGGGTGTCGTTGTGACACCCTTCGTTCGCAAGGGTGCACAAGACTGTCTCCGCACTGTTACTACCCTTCCTTGGCCTGCCTGATCCCCAGATTTGTCTCCAATCGAGCATATCTGGGACATTTGGGATGGCGAGTTAGGCATCCCACGAATTTCAACAAACTAGAAGCAAGGTTACAGCAAATATGAAACGAAATGTCTCAACACATCATACTGAACTTGTATGCCTCAATACCCGATCGTATCGCATCATACATTTGCGTTAGAGAGGGTTCAACAGGGTATTAAATCCTCTGTTCTTTTGCCTTTTTCTCTGAAATAAATGATCCTTTTTCTTCGATTTCCTAATAATTTACTTAGATCAAAGTAGTCATAACGTATGTAAAATTTCGTTTAATTTTGACGACTCCTTTTTGGTGCGCTAATTTTTTTGTGCATAAGTGTATAATCCCTTTATTTCATTTTTTGAATTTTGTGTAAAGGATTTGCTACAAAAATATTTTAAAGGATTAACACATATACAAGAAACGATAATTTCAAAATATAATTTCGTATTGAAGAGGGAAAATGAAGAGAAACAATAATCAACATAAAATTCAATTAATATAATTTGGTTCCCTACCTTAATATCTTTTTGTAATTGAAGTATGTAGGAAGTTCGGATATTTTTTTTTGTTTTTGGATTGCTGTTGAATCAATGTGCTTAATATTACTAAAGAAAGATATATGTAATTAAAAATATTCATACAATAGAATCATAAATAATGAAAAAATATTTTGCAATATTGCTTTGTTGTGTTACAAGAATAAAATGGATTAATCGTTTGCAGCGTTATGAAAACGTAAACAAGTAAAAAGATTTTTTTCTGTTTCTAGCGATATAGTATCATAAATTTAAAATGTTAACCTAAGCACAGTATATTGTTTTGATACATTTTTATGCTTACGTTTGTTTCGGTGATCCAAATTTGAATTGATTTTTAGATAAATCCAATTGGCTTAAAAGTATATTTTCATTAAACGCAACATTTACTCTAACTCAAATAATTTACAATTATATTGAACCTTTATAACAAACCATTTGTACTCTTTCAAAATTAAAATAGTATTTTAATTTCTTTTAGTATTCTAAATTGCAATTAAAATTGTTTTTGTTACGACTTGAAATAATATATAATCTCTAATATATATTTAACTCATAATAAACTCTAAGGCAAATTAATTAAAAGAGCTATAGCTCTAAAAGTTTTAAAAAATAGTACTCAGTTTAAATATATGATTCCTAAGGCCAGGAGTTTGTTATTGTACTACTGTGCCTATTTCTTCCTATTTAGTATAGTTATCATAGGTTCTATAACTATCTGTGTATTTTTATATTTTGGATTTTATATATATATATATATATATATTATACAATAATAAATATTTTAATTATTGTAGAAATATTTTATGTCACAAATATCCCTTTTTTAAGTTTTTTTTATCTATATTTAAATTCCTACACACACACACTATTAGCTCAAACTCTATATATTTATCTTGGTGGAATTTTCAACTGTTAATAAGATACATTTTAAAGCTCCATTGAGCTGAAATTTTTTATGCATGATTATTTGGGATGACAATACAGTAATTTAATTATAATTAATAAAATTAATTCATTAAAACTAATTATTCAGCAAATTACAATACAGCAAAGTTGGCATCATTTTTGGCGACTTGTGTCGAAACTTGAAAAGGTTTTTTTCTTATGCATTAAAGCGCTCATTTGAGCTGAAATTTTCTATACACTATTTTTGGGGGTAAAAATACGATAATTTAATTATAGTTAATTCAAATAAATTGAGTAAAACTAATTATTTAAAGAATTACAGATACAGTCACGTTGGTTTCATTTTTAGCGATTTGGGTCAAAACTTCAAAAGATTTTTTTCCCCTCATGTTTTACAGCTGAAATTTTATATACACGATTGTTTTGTATGACAATACAATACTTCAATAATAATTAATAAAAAATAATTATCACTTAATGTTGTGATTATTTCATATGTATATACATATTTTATTAATTGTATCTATTTAATAAAAAGTAGCTATAAAATAAAAATTTTCTTTGTTGATCTAAGTAGGAATTGACTTAAATTTTTTTTTTGATATTGCTATAGTTTTTAAAAAAAAATGCTTCAGAAGAAAATGTGATGCTTCCGTTTTGTACCTTCGATCAATTTCTTCAAATCAAAAGATGTCGCCAAATGTTGTGATTTCCAGCCAATAGTGGATGTTTCATTACAATAATAATGATGCCAGTATTTGGCATAATTGATCGATAGTTTAATAATAAAATTTCATAGTAACTTAGGATATATATATATATATACACTGGTGTGCAAAAATTAAGGACGAGACGGTTTTTTCAATATAACTTTGTACAAAAGCTTTCCAAATCAACACATTTAATACCTTAAGATCCCCAATACGTAAGGACATGTGTAATGTAAGCAACACTTACTAAAAGAAAAATCAGAGGGATAAAAAGAAGCTTGATTGAAAAAGTAGCATGGAGCGCAATGCGACTGAAGGCCGAAACATCCCTGTGATGGGTGTCCAGCAAGAAACATCCGGTCTTTAGTAGGGGGATATGATCTCCCCCTGACTGCTAGGCAGGTTTCACAGCGTCTGCCCATGCTGAGAATGAGGGTGTCAATGAGTTGTTGAGGCATTGCTGCCCATTCATCTTGCAGCGCCAATCGAAGCTCCCGAATCGTTACTGGTGGTAAGGTACGAGCTGCCAAGCGTCTGCCTAGAAAATCCCATACATGCTGGATGGGATTGAGATCCGGAGATCGTGCCGGCCAATCCATACGTTCAATATCCTCACTCTCTAATAGCTGTTCGGCAGCTACTGTGCAATGACATGGTGCATTGTCGTCCATGAAAAGGAACTGCAGACCCTTAGCGCCTCTAAAAAGACACACATATGGAAGAAGAATCTCGTTACAATAACGGGTCCCGTTGACTGAACCTGCGTCGAAGATGTGAAGGTCTTTACGACTACCAAGCATGATGCCTCCCCAAACGAGAACACCGCGACCTCCATACCTGTCCCTTTCATTGATGTTCGAGGGATGATTGCGGCTTCCCCGCTCTCTCCAGATAAGTATGCGATGAGAATCGCTACTCAAACTGAATCTGCTCTCATCTGTAAAGAGTACTCGTCCCCATTTATTGTCTCTCCAATTCCGGTGTTCCCGGCACCACAGAGAACGCCTTCTCCGATGGGCAGGCGTTAAAGGTACACACCGTACAGGGCGTCGTGCAAACAGACCACTACCGCACAGTCTTCCGGCCACGGTAAAACGCGATATCGGTCGTCCAGTCGCCTGTGTCGTGTGTCTAGCGATTTCTCCCGCTGTCTGCCGCCTGTTTCTTCTGGCCTGTAAGACAATGTACCGGTCATCTGCGGGTGTGGTTCCTCGTGGACGACCACTACTGAACCCCCGGATAGCTGTTCCTGTAGTTTGAAATTGTCTCCAAAGTCGTGAAACGATGCTGTGAGCAATTCCGAACTCTGCAGCCTCACTTGTCACACTGCGGCCTTCCTCCAACTTCCCAATGATTCGACCTCGGGTAAAAGCATCCAGATGTCGCCTAACAGATTGACTATTCGCCATTTCTCGCTGAGGCAGCAACTCGGTGTGATTTTAACTGCTATACGGCGTGCAATCTCTTTGCCAGAAATACTGATCTTACACCGACAACATGCTTTATACTACTCAGACATTCCCCCATTACGTCTACCTGCATATCTGCGCATGTGCTACCGTACATCACCTTACTTAATCTCCTGATTGGTCTTTCTGTCCGCTCTGCCTCTTCGTTCAGCTGATATGCTAATTTTTCGACTTCGTCCTTAATTTTTGCACACCAGTGTATATATATATATATATATATATATATATATATATATATAATAGATTATCTGAATATATTAATAAAAACTGAGCTTCATAACACGTTTTTCTATTGTGGCATGAAAATTGAGAGAGAATCATACCACATTCAGAATTAAAACTGATATCTTTTAATTTATTGCATTATTTCTGTACACAAGAGATCTCTCTTTTTCTTATCATCTTTTTTCTTTAAAAAACATTATTTTCTTAATTTTGAAATTGTTTTAAACCTAGTTTTTATGTTGGATTCAATATCTTAAAGCGAGAGTATAAATAGTTTCACAATTTTTGATATAATAGTATAATATAGTTTTTTCATGTTTTAATTGAGGTGAGTGTACAAAAAGAACTTAATTTTAGATTTATAAAAGGATTTCTCTTGTTTAAAATATTATTGAAGTACCCGAAAATTGTGGTTCCTTTTCAAAAAATGAAAGCCTTTATTAAATGTCATTTAAACACATAGAAAAATAAATAGAAATCAAGTAAAACAAAGATATTTATTCAATTCAAGATATAGACAAAGCTTTCCGAATTTCATTCCAAAATTACATATTCAAACTGTTATAGCTTTATATTTTATGCAAATTAAGTGGCTTCAGTGAGTCTGAGTTTTACGTCTCCTGTAAGTTATATACATCCAGCAATTAAAATTTCAGCAATTTTTTTTACAAAAATGAACTTTAGAAAATTCTTATGACTTTGATATTATAATTGAAGCATACATGAAAAGAATTTATAATCCATGACGATTTAAATGTAATCAATTCAAAAGCCATGAAGGTTACTATTAATTTATTTTCTATAGAATACTATTTCTAAGATTATTCTCAGCATTTAATTTCAATGAAGCATGTATTGTAAAGGAAATTGTTTTAAAACTGTAGCTCTTGATTGTTACAGCATCAAGTAATAATTGATGAAAATAGTTATCTCTTGATATTGAAGTAATAAGAAATTCAAATAAAATATATACAGCAGAACAGGAAAAAAAGCTGTTGCCATTGTGAGTATTTATGAGAAAAATATATGTCTTAACTAAAACATATATCTTTATTTCTATTTCAAGTTTATTTATTTATTACTTTAGATTATAGTTAAGGTGACGTGAGTTGTTTTCCGAAAACTATCACGTTCACAAGTATAGAACTTTTACACCATAAACAGTTTTATTACGACAGACGATAAACCTTGATCAATGGATTTTTTTTTCTTTTGTTCGAAATTGTTGAGAATTCTTTTGTCGAGCACATGATTTATTAGAATTACAATGAAAATGAATTTGCTTCGAAAATATAAATATTCAATTACTCGTTTATTTAATTTTTTTGAATTGGGCTTACGATTATGAAAAGTGCTAATGTGTGTAAAGCAAATTTCAAAAGAACATTTCAAAACACTTTCTTGATTTCCTATTGGTATATGTTACTTTTGTTGGAATGGAATACAATACGTCAGCACCTGAAAACATGTTTTAGAATATTTTTTTAGCTCTAATAAAAGGAGAATTGTATAGATATGTAATGATTATTCAATCTAACAGAAAATAAAAGCATGAGTGTGAGAATGTGACAGAACGTAACTTACAAGGAGAGGGCACGACTAAGGAAATTCATTTGGGGTCGAGACTTGGTGTAATGGTAGTACTCCTTTAGGATGTTCAACCCTCAACGTAATTCCATCGAAAGGCCAGTCAATTCGGAGAAAAAAGCCTTCGAAATTCATGCTTAGCTTTTATAAAATTAAATTTCAATTTCCTCTAACGATTTCGTAACCTGGTTGATATATTGTCTGCATACTATGCGCGAGCTCTGGGTTCGATTCATCGATCAATTTTTTTTTCATTTCATTTAATTATTTTTAAAATTAAATAAACTTATTTTTGAAAGGTTTATTATATTAAATGATATTTTATGTAATTATTTTGTATTTTATAAAGTAAAAACACTGAAATAAATTTTTTATTTAAATTATTTAAAATTATTATTAATAAAATTATTTAAAATAATTATTAATAAAAATTATTAATTATTAAAATTATTTAAAATAATTATTGATTAGAATTATTTAAAATAATTAGGGATTAAACTTATTTAAAATAATTAGTGATTAAAATTATTTAAAACAATTATTGATTAAAATTATTTAAAATAATTATTATTTAAAGTTATATAAAATAAATATTAATTTAAATAATTAAATAATTAATAAATAAAATTAATAAATAAAATTAATTAAAATAAATTTATTTTTATTAATATTAAATATTATTAAAATTATTAATTTATTATTAAAATTATTAATGTTTTATTAAAATTATTAATGTTTTATTAAAATTATTAATTTTTTTATTATTAAAAGTATTAATTTTTATATTATTAAAAGTATTAATTTTTTTATTATTAAAATTATTAATTTATTATTAAAACTATTACTAATTTATTATTAAATTTATTATTTATTATTGAAATAATAATTATTTTTTTAATTATTTAAATAAACTTTTTAAAATTATTTAAATTTATTCAAAAAGGACTTATTAAATGCTTTATAAAATTATAAAATGATTAATACAATAATAATATACTTTATAAATTATTTTATGATATATATAATATTTTGTTTGTAGTATATTTTATTTCACATTATAAAACTATTGGTAACTAGTTTTTATGTATAATATCATTTAATATTTATTATATATTTTATTGTAAATATTATTTATTAATATAAAAATATATTTATTAAATTTAATATAAATATTTATATAATTACAATATTACTTAATTGTATAAAAACTAAGCCTGAATTTCGAAGGCTTTTTCTCTGAATTGACTGACCATTCGGTGTAACTACATTGAGGGTTGAACACCCTAAAATAATACAATTATTACACCAAGTCTCGACCCCAAATGAATTTCCTTAGTCATGCCCTCTCCTTGTTAGTATACGAAATATAACCATGCAAATCAATAATAAATCTTATGAATTCAAGTAATTCGAAAACAATGTTTGTAGAAACGAGTAAGATACCGAAATTAATAATACTTTTACAGGAATTTTTATTTAAAATGTATTGAGACATAAAGCAATTTTCAAAGTGTAAATTATTATATCTAATGCATTATTTAAATTCTAAAAATTGTTTCGAAAGAAAATTAATAAGTAATGTTTTAACTTTAAATAGGTTGGTCTAGAGTTACATGTTGCAGTTTGAGCAACAAATCACTTTCAGATAGAATTTAATATTAAGTAGGAAATACTGCGGTAGTTCTTACACATTATCATTTGTTTTGTTAAGGGACTAATTTAATTTTTTCCTACTCTCGTTTTTCTTTTCTCTCTCATCTTGGAAACAATTATTTTCTTTTCAAACCTAGATTTTTTTACATCCTTTTAAGTATGTGTAAGTAGGTTTAGATTATTATAAAATGCTCGTGACACAGTTTAATTGAATACAACATTGAACACGTAGAAATGATTGGTTTAATATCATTTTACGGAGTTCATTTCAACAATACATGAGTAGATAACTAATATCATTTGTAAATTTATTTTCCTTTAGACTTCAGAACGTATCAATACCAGCCAATTAGAATTAAAATTTCTCTTTATTGATGTAATCATTAAAAAAAATATGAACACTCTACAATTTTCAGAAAAAAAAGATTAATAATAAGGAGTTTTATCCGCATTATACGATACAAAATACAGTTAATACAGTAAAGTAAATATGTCTGACACTTTTCTATAATTAAATCAATTTTTCTTTAAAGTATGATTTTTTCCCCATAAAAAACTCAATGAGGATTTTTACAACCTATTTATACTTTTTCTTTCTTTTTTTGTTACTATCTTCATAAAAACATGTTCACTTATAGATATTTTTCCATTTTAGCTTTATCTTGTACAAAGTCTAACTATAAAGTAAGTGTGTGATTAAATGTAATTACATAAATATATGTGTAACATTTCGCAGGAATCATGGAAGCAGTTTTTTTATTCATTTATACAGATAGTTTTCAATAAACTGCTGTCGTCCATTCGGTATAGTGGTTAGCAACGCTGACTGCTGTGCCGTAGGGCCTAAAATCGAATCCCGGAGAAGGCATAAATGTTTAGTAAATGATGGTAGCTTCGCGACATGGGGGTATTCTAAATAGCCGTCAAGCCGCAAAGCCTCTCGTGGGGTTGGTGAAAGTGGAAGAGAGTTGGGAAGCCACTGACACCCCCAGTGTGTTATTTCTCAAAATTTGGGTGGAGCCGAGCTACATCGTACTGTCACTTGTATGGTGCTCAAGGCTACGGTAAACAAAAGTGTACATCTAGCCCCTTGCCATGATGACTTTCGTGAGCATGGATCAGACGCAGTCGAGATCAGGCGGCATAAGAAACAACAACAAACTGCTAGCACTACATGCAAGCGTCATCAGCATTTGATTTGGAGTTGAATTGTATATTTTAATAACTGCTAAATCAGCATCTTTTAGTTTCAGTTTGTAATGGAGAGAAATGTGTGAAAAATTACGGCATAAACCTAACTGTTTTAAAAAAAAATATTAATACAAGACAAAGTTATTTAAATGCAATTTTCTTTCTTTCTTTCTTTTTGGTAAAAAATAGAAAAAGAATAGTATGTTTTCAAACCATTCTCTTTTTTCGAAAAATGCTCCTGCAATAAGAATAATTTGCCTAGTGGCGTAACGGAGAATATTAAGACCATCTGCTTCATCAGGCTTTGGATTCCAAGACGTGCTTGGAGTCAGTTAGGCTTTGAACCCCCTAGAGTCCTGCCCCCCATGATGTGGGAGTTGAGGGGGTGTACATTACGCCTCTAAATCTGCCTCTATGCAGCTAAGAATTCTGTACTGAGCTTGAACTAGGATTTTTGAAATCTATAATTTAGGATTAAGGGGAGTTGGAAACCTCTCTCTCTCTCTCTCTATACTGACAATGTTAAATTGGCTGTTTTCGATGTACCTTTTCTCAAAATCTTTTTTATGCACATGGTTGAAATTTTTCATACTATTAAAGTACACCTCTCTCATTATACTAAAATGAGCTTTTAGCTAATTTTGAATTTTTTAATAAATTATGAAATATTTTATCAAACATTGCGAAATTTGACCCATTTTTTACTTAAAAAACTTGTAAAAATTAAATTTTTGAGTTTTTTACAAAATGGTCGTTTTAATATATATAAGACATCATTATAAATAATTCATAAAAAATTTACATACCTGTGAACAATAGTTTCTCAGAAAAGGTACATCGCACATTAAAATTTACATTTTCAGATAAATTGATTTTAATGTATACAGTGAGACTTCTAATTGGCTAGGAAATAAAAAAATAAAAGGCTCAATTTAAAATAAAAGATACATGTTTTGATTTATATCAGTCGTTACACTTTTAGACAAAAACAAAGTAATTTGCTTACAATTTTCGCCATTAAAAGGGGCGTGGCCCAAATTCAACGATTATTTAAAAATACGTTTTAAGGGCTTCTAAATACCCTAGAGGTTAAAGTAAGGTATTTTTAGAAAGGTTAAAATCCATACAATTTGAAAATGTAAAAATCTCAAATTGTCAAAAAAATAAGATTTTAGCTTTCCAACACCCCTCAAATAAATTTATTCATATTTTATCATATTGAAGAAGAGAAAATTTTTGACAAAAAAAAAACCCCCCGTTATAAATTCCTTGAAAAATATATGTTTGAAAAATATTAAAAATTCAAGAAAAAGAAAGTAAAATTTTTATCCCTTCACTGAATAAGATTAAGAACACAACATAAAATCCAGCAAAAAAACATTCTCACAGAAGTTGACCTTAAGAAAAGTGCCAATGTATTAATGGCTAAAATTTAACAATAGAGTGACCACTTTCTCCATTGACCGCTCCATAAAACACGATAAAGTAGCTTTCGCACTTCGTAAGGGAACATTTCCAAAAAAATGGAAATCGATTGATCGTAAGAATAATAGCTTTTTTATGGATTTGTCCTCCACCCCCATTAACTTATTTTTTTCCTTTCGGTTTTATCATCGATATTTTCAACCAAGCGTAACTGATGAATATGGTATGGTAGCCCGTTTGCTGAGATTAAGAAAAAATGGGGTTACATTTCGAACAAACACCTCTGTTTCACTAGATGTCATATTCGTTGAGAACTCCACCCTCTACATTCTGTGAAGGTGTGAAAAACGTTCTAGGGAAGTAAATATTTTGACGAAAATTAGATACTTATCTGAAATAAAAAAAATGTATTGACAATTTACTCATATAAAACAATTTGACCTTATTTTTTCCCAACACACTATGGTCATTGAAACAGTTAGAGCTCGAAATTATTCTGAAACAAAAAGTATGTAGGAATTCAGATTACTAAGGAAAATGTTAATTTTTTATTTATTGGATCTTTTAGTATCAGAAAGTTATTTTAATTGATATTATGCACTTTGAGAGACTAAAATTTAATTGATGTCTTTTTCTGCTGTAAATTGATGCTTACTTTAAAAATTTAATTTTTCAGAAAAAATAAGTCAATGTATAGGTATTTTTATCGAATTTATTTACAACTTTGAGTAAACATTCCAAAAATACTAGAAATTCAAATTATCTGAGGAAAGTGTAATTTTGTTATTCATTGAAGTGAATAGAGAAAAAAAATCATTGAACACATAAAAATGTATTTGTCGTGATGCAAATTAGTTCTTGAAGCATGATTAAAATAAGAATGAATTCTTGACAAAAAAAAAAAAAAAAAACAGTGGCACATTATTCTTTACGTTTTATGAAAAAATTTATTTTAGAAAAGGAATTACACCAGATAATAATATTTGGAAAAAAGAACATAAATAACAAGCAAGTTTTTAAATTCTTTAAATTAATTAAAATTATTTTTACAAAAGTCGTCTTTATTCAAATTGTAAAGTTTTCAATGAATTTTTTTAAAAATTCTATTTTCTATTTATTTTTCATTGTAAAATAAATAGAATATAGAATTTAAATAAAATATTTTAGCCCACACATACACACACGCACATGATGACGCATTATAAAACAATTTTTATGTAATATTTAGTTTTATGTTTTCTTATTTTGTAAGTTAAACCAATATCCACTCTTATTTTTGTTAAAAATATATGATCAGTGTTCTAAACACGTTAATTAATTCACAGATCATAACTTTCCATACCATTGAAAATAACATTCATTTTAAAAGATGAATTCAATTGAATTAAATAAATGATTAAGTTTAAAAGAAATGGAATTTTAAAAATTGAGAGAATGTAAATGTTACGAAAGTTTGAAAATCATAAAGAATTTTTTTATTTTAAATTAACTCAGTATCAAATAGTAATATAATATCTGAATGATTATTGTGAAACGTGTCCTTTTCTACACTCATTTTGCTCATTTTATTTTTAAAAAAGGAATGTAATTTATTGTATTGAAATTAATATTCAAAACAACACCAGTTTGTTTTAATTCAAATAAATTCTTTCAAAAATAGTTTAATTTATATTAATTAAAAGAAATATTCGAAATTTGAATTCATATTTTTATATATAATTTTATATATGTTTATATTTAAATTTTATTTATAATACTTTTTATATATAATTATGTATTTTTGTTTAGTAAGAGTGAAATAGATATTTAAAGAAGGAAACTCTCTCTCTCCAACTCAAGAATGTCCTTGCAAAATTATCTTGGTTCTAAATAACTAATACTATTGAAATAACTTGTTTTAACGTAATTTTAATTCTTTAATTTTTCCTTAACGAATAATATTTGTTTATATTTATTAGATAAAGTTATCTTATTATAAAGTTATCTGTTAGATATATAAGTTCCCCTGTAATTATAGAGCTTTAATTTAATTTTCATATTTTTTAAAAAAAATTGTAAGTATGTATCTGTATAACCATACATCTGTTCGATATTTATGTAAATTCTTCAAGAAATTAGCACTTAAACATTTTTTTTTCAAGATGTTTCGTAGAATATTAGAATTTGCTAGGATACATGAGTTAAAAACAGGGCATGCATTATAATTTACGCTCCCATTTTTACAAGCTATTATTTAAATTTATAAAGTTTATCTCAAACTAGGGGTGGAAAATAACTGAGAAAAGTCAGTGACATATAATTACAATAATTTAACACTTAATCATAACGTTAAAAGCTTTTAAATTATAAATAAATTACACAGAGATCTGATTTTTATCCTTTTAAGCTAAATCATTTAGATCATATTTCAAGCCATTAATTATGCAAAGTATTAATAACGGATTCTGTGCACTGCCTTTATCTATAGATTTAACTTACTAACAGACTTTAACAATAACCTTTACGATAATAAATTACAGCTCTTATTAGACAGACTATACGTCAAGATCTTAACAAATGCTTTTAAAACGATGAATAATTCTTCGTTTTGTTAAATCTTTCACGTCGAACTTTTACTCGTATACATTCATCGTTCCGTTTTGATTGTAAAATGCAATTGAAGTTTCATAGAAAATAAAATAACAAAGTTTTGATACGAGAAGAAAGGAGTTTATAAACGTGAGCAGCTGGTTACCTTTCATTATTGCCTCCCCCATTTCGACGCTTTGAAATCATTCTTTTTTTTTTTTCGAATCAAGAAAAAGCGAAAGATAAAAGCTTAGTTAACAAAGTATCTTTTGTTGCGAAAGGAGATCATAATGAAAGAGCGACGGAAATGAAACACTGCTTTACTTACATTAGGGGAGAAAAAAAAAGAAACAGTAATAAAAATTGCAAAACTGCTTCTGTAGTGAGAAACGTACCAAGAGATATCTTGAGAGAATACGAAATAATACTCTTAAATTCGTAAGTGCAACGTGTACTTTTTTATGTGATTTCTCTAATAAAATTTCATCTAATTTAATCGCAATTTTTTTCAATTATTGGAAGCAGATAAGGCGTACATACTCTCGCAGAGAAAATTCTTCTCGCCTTTTGCAGTAGTTCTATATTATTTTTCCCAGATCCGATTAGATTAAGGGCCATGAATCAGTAGTGTTTTGCTATTTCGAATTTAATTCTTGCCTTCTGTTTTATTCACTGTAACTGAAACCTTTGTTTTATCTATATTCCATTTTTAATTTATTTGTTCTTTTTCGGTCTGTTCGGAATAAAAGAAACAAGATGAAATGTTTGGAATGTTTTCTAAGTACAAAAGAACTTCGCTTCGCTTCACATCCGTAAAAGCCTTCCATTAGTTGACTCTTTCAATTATGTTCTTTTTTGTGTTTTTTTTTTCGTGTTAAAGTTAATGAATTGAAGTGAAAAGGGCTTTCAGTGAAAATACTCGTTACTATCCCTATCTCTCTGGGGTGATACTTACTTCCGCAATTAAACTTAAAGATATTGTTGGTATTTATTTTGTAAGATGTAGGTGTATTTTGTATACTGTGTGCATTACCATACCGAGAACGATAAGAGTAAGATTTAAACACCAACTCTTAAATTATGGCTCACATAAACTACTTAACAAAAAATTTTAACGAATGGAATTAATTATAATTCTCTAATTAGTAAGATAATACTCACTTTATCCTATGAATAGGGACACGAATATTGTGTACTACGGATACATAGCGGATTAATAACTTTCACCGTTAATTCGTGGTTTACATTTAAACAATTCAAAGAGAACAATGCTTCTTGTACAAAACATTCATGTATTACTTAAACCCTTCAAGTTAAAATGTTTAGTGATCAACAAAACAAGTTTGAATTAAGTAATCAAGGTCGTATAGCAATTATTCCTTGGATTAAATAAAGAAAATGATCACTGAATGTATTTCTTTCTCTTGGATCTTATTAAGAGGCTATAACTTCAAAATTGATGAAAGTATTCGTAAAATAGGACTACGTCCAAAGGATTTCGACAAAATGCGCAACAAAAATTCAAAAAAAATTACTTTATGGAGATTGTAAAAAGAATTTTATGTACCGTAAAAAATCCGTCATATAACGTGCCCTTTTAGCACGAAAAATAAGCTCAAAAATTACGGGCGAGCGTTATGCGCCGGGTATGGAAATGATAGTTTTAAAAATAAAAAAAATGAGCATAGAAAAAAAATTACATTTCTGCATAGATCAACATATTGTTTTTTTTAAAAGAAAGGACATTTTTTTTGAGAATTTATAGGGCTGTAATTCTAGAAATAAACTATTTTTTTTCAAAAGTCTAGTATAATATCTCGAATGAATTATATCAAAATATATGAGCATTGCGCAACATACTTTTCAGGTTTCTTCGTAAAAAAGGGGGTGCACGTTATGCGGGGAATATACCTAAAAATTAAAAATTGCAACTTAAAACTGTAGGAGCACGTTATACGCCGGATTTTACACACAGTAATAGAGTAACTTCTTAAATATTATTAATTTGAGAAAGGCAATTAAAGTAATATACCAAACACACACATACATATATTCATAACTTTTGTGATCAATTAGAAATTCGATTCGTCCTTTTCGATGTTTCACCAGCTCCTCCTGATGCAATATTTCAGCAATTGTCTTTCTTATGCAGCTTTTAAACTAACAAACAACTTGCTAGTAAAATCAATTATCTCCTCCCCCCTGCTTTTCGGTTTCCGCGAAAAAATACTAAATAATTTTAAATGCATATTTGCAAACAAATAAGCAAATATTTCATTTAGACAGTGAAGATCACGTAAAATACTTATTTTCAATGCTTCTTCTATTTCAATGATTTCAGTATGTGGCATACACAGACCTCTCTTATAGAAAGGGGGGCTATAATCCGAAAAACCAGATGAAAGCGTCTAAAGGTGATCTCTATGGTAAATATTAAAAATCTGTAGATCTAAGAGAGGGGGGGAGGTCAGCCTCCGACTCTTCCGTTGTGTTCGCAACAATTTACGGTAATCGAAAATTCATGTCCGGAAGTTTATACTTTAAATGGTATTGGATCTGGAAGTCCTCTCGTAATCTGAAATTTAGGAGAATGAATTATAGTACTCGTGTAATATCGATCCCATGATCGTGACTCAGAATCACGGAATTCTTCACCAAGAATCTTCGTGTTGATCTGATGCACTGTTAATAAAACTCTATTCTTCTAAGTGGGGGTGATGAAAAACTATGCGCATAAAAATAATAATGTACTTCAAAATCATGTAGTTAAGAGCTACCGTAACCACAGAAACGAACTTTAATCGTTATTTAGACGGTTATTCAAATATTGTAAACTCACATCGAGATTTATTTCCATTGATCATGAATAAATTATTTTTTAAGGTATTTGGAAGGATAAAATCATATTCTTTTTAAAATACTTCGACAAATATGAGTAATTTTAATCTATCAATCGTATTTAATTTTTTTTTATTTTTGTCAATTAATTTTTCTTTTTATTAATTTTTAGGTAGTTAAATTACAGATTTTTAATTTCTCTTTTTAAATACATTTATAAACTAATAATCGATTCTAATATGAATGGAGTGAGTGAGTGTTTATGAAACAGTGCATTATAAAGAAGCACATAGCATTTAATGTCATATTATAAAGAAGCACATTGCCTTTAATGTCATATTATAAAGAAGCACATAGCAATTAATGTCATATTATAAAGAAGCACATAGCCTTTAATGTCATATTATAAAGAAGCACATAGCAATTAATGTCATATTATAAAGAAGCACATAGCATTTAATGTCGCATTATAAAGCAGCACGGAGATTATTGGCAATGGACTTCGTAATTTTGAGCCTCAGTCAAGTGCCACCTAATCTGGCACCCCTCTCCAAACTATCACACCGCGTCAATGGGAAGATATTGAACCTCGACAGATTTAACGTTCTTCATCCCCTCTACAGGGTGGGTCTTCCGTGATATTTAGATGCGAATTCATGACACACCAGCCACGAGTTCTGACCAATTATAAACAGAACTTCATAATTTAAAATATCGATAACTTTTTTTAATAATAAAAAAGTAATGCTAGCATTTTAATACATAATAGAATAATTTTTTTTCAAATGTGACTGCAAGTAATACATTTCAATCATATTTAACTTTGAATGTACATTATTATATTTTATGAAATGGATGATTACAAGCTATTTTTGATTCGTAAATCAGTTTTCAAATAAAATATCATTATAAAAGCGATGTTTTATATATATATATATATATAAAATTTTCAATGCCTTGTATTTCTATGTAAAAAAAAGTATTAAGAGTTTTTACTTTGCCCTTCGTCACTGAGAAATATTATTAAAATCTAAATAAATTCGTCTTTTTTTTTATTACGCGTCGTTAAAAAATGTCGAATTATGAAAGGTCTACAAATTTTCTCAATATAATTTCCTCAATAACTTTTATGTAGTTAGGTGATTTAATACTTTAACCCTTTATCTACCGACGGTACTTATAAGTACCACTAAAGTTACCTAGAATAACCACTTTTACGAATATTTCGACGATACTTAGCAGAAAAATTCCTTGAAATCCACTCTTCCAAGATATGGCAGCACGGGTTCAATGATGAGTATTTTAGCGAGGAAGGCGAACAGTTTTATAGCAGAAATTGCCTTTTCAGTTGACGGCGTTTTCAGCGGATTGCGAAGATTATCATTTTTGTCCCGAAAAAATAGTTAATGTTAAAATATAAGTGTCTTTTTTTTATGTTAATGAAGACCTTACAAAACGACATGACTATTGTAAGTGAGCAGTGTATATAATTAATTTTACAGTGGAATATATTTAATTAATTAATTAGCTCTAACGGATTAAATTTCCCAAAGTTGACTATTTTGTTTATGTATATCCCTTAATTTTCAATGTAATGATTAAAAAAAAATATTGTATGAAAAAAAAAACTGCAGTAAATCATAATGCGGTAGGTAAAGGGTTAAAACAGCTATTCAATTTTTTTTCTGCTGTATCTGAAAATAGAAATCTGAAATATAGCCAATAAAAATGTCTGATTGTGAAATCAGTTATTCCGAATATATAGAACTAATGTGCTAATAAAACTGTGTACTTGATAAAAAAAAAGTATAGTTGCCAGATTCACTTCCTTAATGATAAACATGATTGTTTTTTTATATACGATACTTAAAAATTTTTTTACTCTCTAATTTATTCTCTATTTTTTTCTGGAATATTTGTATTTCTGTTTATTTATTTTGATAAATGTCTCTTTAAATTTTATTCCCTCAAATAATATCTTATTTCCTATTATCAGTTTTTAAATTTTACTAGGCATATTTCAGATTGCCGTATGACAAAAAAAAAACTCTATTTTTTGCAAGTAAATAGACTCATACAATCTCAACTTATTTATTGAATTTTTCAAAAAAAAAATAATTTTTTTTAAAGTTCACATTACATTTAAAACTAGAGAAGTCGCCCATCCGGTATAGTGGTTAGCGACGCTGACTGTTGTGCCATAGGGACTGGGTTTGAATCCCGGAGAAGACATGGATGTTTGTAAATGTATAGTGCCTGCTCAGCATGGGGGGTACCCTAAACAGCCGTCGAGCCGCAAGTCTCGTGCGGTTGGTGGAAGGGGAAGAGAGGGGGGAGGCCTCTGACCCCCCTCCAGAGTGTTTTTCCTCTAAATTGGGGCGGAATCGAGCCAAATCATACTGTCACCTGTATGGTGTTCAAAGTTACGACTAACGACAGGCGTCAATTAGCCCTTTGGCCTGATGAATTTCGTGGGCCGCGATCTGATCTTTTCCGATCAGGTGGCATTGGAAACAACAACAAAACTAGAAAAAAAATTACTTTTCTCTTTGCAATGAGGAGCTGAGTTTATTTTTTTTTTGTATGAAAGTGAAATTATTATTCTTTTTATTTTCACGTTCTTTTTAAGTTAATTTTTTGAAGTGTTAAATAAACTATAAAATAATTTCACGGGGAAGAAAAATTTAAGTGCTGTTTCCGTTTTAAAATATGCAGTTTTGGGACAGTAAAAATATCCAAAAAAAGGGGGTTGAGTGGTTTAAATTTTAATTAGTCATGATAAATTATATTTTTTATACATTTATTTTCGGAAATTTTATTTTTATTGTTGCCTAACTATTTTTCTAATCTTTGTTACATATGTTTATTTCTAACAGAGTTATGTAATATATATTACGCTGTTTAATAATACCATACACACACATTGCTTCAATTAAAATATATTTTACATCACGTAATAAATAAAAGTATAAAATTCAGTGACTTCAAATACAAGTAAGTTCTAACAAAGATGTAACAAAATATTCAAAAATAAAGAAGAGTAAAATTGTTTTTTAAAATCATAACATTTTTATATTAATATTCTTTTTCTCATTAGTGTTTGAAAACCTGTACCAGGAAGGTTTACTGTAATAACAGACTTTTGAATTTTATAGAATTATTTCTTTGTATGTATATAGAATGATATCATTATATTTCTTGTTTAATATTATGATTATATTTTGGATTTTATTGAAATACAAGTCACACACACAGAGAGATATTCAGTTATAAATAAAATATAATTGTAAGTCTTATTTCGAAAAAAATTGAAAATATTTTCCTTATACTTTTATACTTCCGCGTAATTTAACTGAATGAATTATAATAATGCTTAATGATGCATCTGTAGAGCTTATCAAATTTTATTCAGTCGTATTGCCTAAAAAAACACTAAGCCTGGACTTTTGATTATTTTGTGCAATATTATTTAAATAATATAATTGACATTATTGGCAACTGAATTTAATGATGAAAATTAAAATAATTTTAAAGATAATTAAGCTAATTCGGTACTTTTCCTTTTCACAGGCCCAGGCGATAAAGTCGTCAAAAGTCATACTACCGACACCAAACGGAATATTCCCACTGTTAACCTTTTACCACCATATTTTCAAAACAAGTTGTGGTCTTTCCTTATCTGTGTAACGTCTTTTCCATAATACATAATAAAAGATGAAAAGCAATGAGAACTAATATTTACTAATATTTTTTATGTGTATATTGTTTGTTGTCACCAAATACGCCAAATTGGTGAGATTTGCGCCGGTGAATCGGAAAAGTACCCATAATTTTAATAAACTCATTAAGTGTCAAGATAATTTTTAAGATCCATTTCATGTACATCTATGAAAAAGGAAAAATCAATAGATTTTTCGATTAAAAATCAATTATGATTATTTGTTAATTGTAAAGAGGTCTTACACAAAAAGCAGTTTAGGGTTAACGTTTAATAAATTAGAAGCAATTGCCCCTGAATGTATTATTTCAATTTTTGCAAAATAATCCTGGATTTTAAAAAGTTTTTTATAATTCCTGTTTTACTGTGCTCATAAAATGAATTTCAAACTTTTAGTTTTTCATCATAAAAATGAGGAACGAAAAAATAAATAAAGCTCCATCTTTTTAAATGTTTTGAAAAATTAAATGTTCTTTTTCAACTCTGTCAAATGTAATCCAACATGTGAAGACTATATATTAACTGAAAATAAAGTTTTGTACTTCTAAAATAATAGTTATTAAAAAACTATTTTATTATAAAAAAAAATATAAATTGTTTCCGTGCCACTGAAATTAAAGTAGAAAAATAAAAAAATGAGATTACTAAAGTTGACCGTAAATTGTAATTTTTTATGTATTTATATCTAACAACATTTAGATTCAAATTCTCTGTTATACATTATGTAATAAACTTCTTTTAAACAAAGGGAACGAGATAAAAATGACATTTCATTATTAAAAATTGTAATTGTACACATACTTAGAGAGGAAATAGGAGTAAAATACGCCAAGAAAGTATAATGATCTAATTTACCACTTGATATATCCAAACATTTCTATTGTACCATAATCTGGTTTGCATTTGTTCAACTGCTGTTTCCATTTACTCCAAGACTATAATGCAATGATATACACCAAATTACAACACCGTCACCATTTCTGGGGCTATTGAAATGCAAATGTGATTCAGTATCGCCTTTCGATGTCGGTTGAATAACAAGCTTCCTGATTTTTCTCAAATGATATTCAGCGATAAATAAACCACTGAAAGGAATAATCAAACAACGTTTACGAAGATATGCATGAATGCAAATTTGGATTTATTCCAGCGTTCTCAGAGAGGTTTTGCATATTCCATCTAAGCAAACAAGTGGTTATCTGACATACAAAATAGACGATACTCACTGAACCTCGGTGAACTTAATTTTGTATATATTTTGTCGTAAAAATGGTTGTAAGATTATGTATTTTTTTGAGTATCATTTCCCAGATATTTTTTCACAGAATTAATTTTAAAATATTTAACTTTAAAAGGGAATAAATTGTATTTTTATAAGCTTATTTTTTCGTTATCTGTATTTAAATACATCATTCGAATATTTTTATAAGATAAGACATTTCATGAAAACTTAATAAATGTTCTGAATGCCTCTTTTTTTCACCTATGGAAAAAAAACGATGTTGGGACGTATCACGCAAATCTCTCTCTCTCTCGTTTAGGTCTTCATTCATATTTATTGAATTCCCTTAAAAATTACTTTTCCTGTGTTCTAAACATTGCGTTTTCATAAAAATTTATTTTTGTACTTGAAAGTATATAGAATTCTTTCCCACAATTTTACGGAAACTATTTCTACAACTAAGAATGACCTATGTAAGTACAATTGAACATTATTGTGAGAAAATGCCTATACTTAAAGTAATATAAAATGAAAATGAAAATTTTAAATTATTCTAACAAGTTAAGGAAATTGACCACTCGTGTATTATGCCAAAGTTCTACGTTTTTTAAGTGTGTTCAAACAGTTCAAGAAAGGGAATACAATTCGTCAAGAAATAATGTAACGCCATTTTTTTATTCCGCAGTTATTTTCAAAAAAAAAAATTAAAAATTATTCTTTCAACTGCAAATATTCTTCAACCGCTAGCCTCGTTTCCAGCTTCTCCATCTCAAGCACCTTCTGTTTCTCAATCTGATATTGAGGTTATTATTTAGTTACTATTTCACGAAGTCAAAATCGGCTGCTCTTTTGCTTTGTCGGTTCTTTAAAATATAAATCTTTATATATAAAAATCTTCTGTGCGTGTGTTTGTCACTAAACTCCTCCTAAACGGCTGGACCGATTTCGATGAAATTTTTTGTGTGGGTTCAAGTAAATTCGAGAATGGTTTAGATTTACAATTCGGTCCGATATCGCAATTAGTTAAAAGATATTAATTAAAAACATTAAAAAATACAACTCAACATTCACCTGCATTGTTGTAACAACGCTATTGTTATAAATAAGTAATATAAAAAAATTTTTAATCAATTCCTACTTAGATCAACCAAGAAAAAATTTATTTTAGCTACTTTTTATTAAACAGTTGCAATTAATGTAAATATGTATATACATATGACAGAATCACAACATTAAGTGGTAATTAATTTTTATTAATTCTCATTAAAGTATCGTATTGTCATCCAAAACAATCGTGTATATAAAATTTCCTTTCAACTGAATGCTTTAACACGAGAGAAAAAAACATTTTCAAATTTTGACATAAGTCGCCAACGTGGCTGTATTTGTAATTTTTTAAATAATTAGTTGTAATCAATTAATTTTTATTAATTATAATTAAAAATCATTGTATTGGCATTCAAAATAATCATGTACATTACATTTCAGCTCAATTGAGTGCTTTAAAATGTATTTTATTAACGATTGAAAATTCCACCAAGATAAATAAATAAATAAACAAACAAATAAAATATGTATAAAGATTGCGAGCTAATAGTAAGAATTGAAAAAGACGTAAGTTGGCGTCGAAAATTGATTTTCAGCCAAACTGGCCAAACCCGGTCTTTATTGTTACGAGAATGCATACGCGATTCACGCTTTTTAGCGTTTTTAATAAATATCTTTTTAAATAATCTTTATATATGTAATTCTTCTGTGTGTGTGTATGTAACTGAACTCCTCCTAAACGGCTGGACCGATTTTGATGAAAGTTTTTGTCTGTTCCAGTGGACCCGAGAATGTTTTAGATTTATAATTCGGTTTATAAATGTTTATTTAATTAATTTTTTATTTATAAATTGTTGATCTTGGAATGTTTTACATTGGATCCGGCAGACTGCGCTACGATCGCAGTATCGAATATTCGAAAATCTTTTATTATAATTCAAGTTGGTCCCGACAGTTGGTGCTGTGATCATTTCAGGAAAATATTTTGTCACTTCGTGTTATTATTTTGTTGAAATAAATCGTGTGTTAATTAAATTATTACATTCAGATGTAATTAGCGTTTGAAGAGTTTTGAAGTGTGCATAAAAAACTATACATTCTCCAAATTTAGTATGCAATTGAAGTGAGTATTTTACATGATTTTTTCTATTAAATTTACACGTGCGTTGACAACAAGTTTCCTAACCTACAAGTTAAAGTTTTTATTCACACAGCCTTTACATTTAACTTCGCTCATAGTATACACAAACTCACATGCTATAGATTGATTGAATTGTGATAACCGTACATGTAATGACGTTAGACATTGTAATAACTTTTTAATACAAATTTTACTGAAAACGGTCCAAATTGTTAAAGCTTATTCATAAAAATTTGGAATTTTAGAATTTAAGATGTGTGTACAGGACAACGTCTGTCGGGTCCTCTAGTAATATTTATAAATATATGTATATAAGCGTCTTGTTTTTAATAAAGACGAATATTATTTAAATGTATCGATTCATTAAATCATAAAAAAAATCAAGAGACTTTTTCCTTTTTTTTGTTTATCTAATGATTTTTATTAGTTGAATGAAATATATTGCAATAAAAGTTAAAAATAAATTTCCTTTAACTAATTTATATTAATATTGCAGAAAACTTATCCAAAACATTTGTTTGTACTATAGTTTTTAGGTTATGTTACAGTTTAATTGAAATTTAAAGAAAAACAAATATTTTCTGTGTTATTTGAAAGAAGAATAAATATCCCTTACTCTAATTGAATAAATAATATAAATGTAACATTTGAGATGTGAATTATTACATTAAATGTATTCTGTTTTTGTACTAGCAATTGTTAATTATTATTATTTATTTTAATTTGCTTCAAAAAGAATATATTTTGTTATCAATATTCATATAGTAATAACCTATAAAGTTAAATAACTACAATACAGTTCCTCAAATACATAAACCTTAAAATGCTTTTAAAAATCAAAAATATATATTTTAAAATAAAAAAGTTGTGTATATTGACACTGACAGCGCGCATTACAATTAACTTATCACTTTCCTTCATTATTGTAAAATATCAGATAATTCTTTTAATTTATTTCAAATGTAAACTAAGGAATAAAAAGTAGTATTAAAGTAATTATCATGCTCTTAATTCAAGAATTGTTCATCAGAAAAGTTAAAAATTACGAAAGTAACAGCGACCAAAATATGCGTCAAAACTCAAAATATGCCTAAAAGTGTCCTTAAGGAATAAAATAATAATTTTTTTTCAAGAAAAGGACCCGAAGTGATTTCATAAACTAAATTTCTATGTTCTGGAAGCTGGGAAAAAATATTAAAGTAATTTCAACACTTATGCTATGTTATAATTAAAAATGAATTACTTAATATGTTATTTAAATTAACTCAGTGGTAAAACAGCCCTCGAGGGCCAAGGTGTCCTGCGCCCATCTCGATGTACGTGACCTTAGGCCCTGAGGAGCATGAGCAGATATTCCGTTCAGGTGGTCAGTCTGACGTGAATCCCCCCTCCTTTAGTGTTAAGTTCCCAAGCAAGCCTGGTACTCATTTATCACCCCATTGAAGGTATGAAAGAAAATGTCATTCACAACAGATTATTTGATACCACCAACCAATTTTATTAGATCAAAAGACATCGCCATATCTCGAGATATGCAACCAATAGCGGAAGGATCTTCCGGTTTATATTCAGGCGCAATAATAATGATGATGGCTTTCGGTGACATTTTTTTATTTGACAAAATTGGACAACGGGGTATGATTCGAAAGTACCTGTTATTTTAACATTATTGATACTACGTTTTTAATTTTTTGAAAGGATTACTATTTCCCGCACACATTTTACAGGAGAAAGAAAGAAATAAAAAAATATTTTTGTATTTTATGTATATATATATAATCGAAATTCTCTATCAAAAAGAAATGAGCACTCAACAAGCAAAACTGAAAAAAAAATGAAATCTCAAGACACCCAGACATTGAAGGATAAATGAGTAATTAAAAATATAATATGTAGAATATGCTACAGTATTATAAACATTGATAACTTAGGACAGTTTATATATAAAACAATTTATATAATAGTTTATATAAAAGCATTACATATATATATATATACAGTAGCGCATACAGGAATTTTTCAAAGGGACGGGGGGGTCCGGGGTTGAAAGTTCACCATTCTTCATTATCATGCTCCTTTTGATTTTGTCGATATTCGGGAACAAAACACAGTAAAAAATTAATTATTTAATAAATAATTAGCACTAATTAGTTTAATTAATCATTAATAACAAATACTTAATTAAATTTTGCGTACTATAAATTTAGAACTATAATAAATCGGAAAAAAATCAAGGGCTTTTGGGGGGTCCGGACCCCCAATACCCCCTTGTGTGCGCCACTATATATATATATATATATATATATATATATATATATATATATATATATATATATATATATATATATATTTGAGGACCAAAAGAGCGATTTTCTTATTCCCCTTCCCTCCAAACACTTAACTGTAACGAAAATTAAATCTTCCTGTAATTGTCCTTTATCAAAAAAAAAAAGAAAAATTGAGTGTGATCATGAGTATCTATTAGCTCAATTCAAACATAGTGCGTAAAGCATTTAAAATCAGTTATAACAAATCAAAATCATCTGCTTGAGTGTAACAACCAATTACAGTAGATCACGTTTTACTAACTTAGAGTTATCAATAGTGATCAAATTATATTTCTATCCAGTTTAACTTTGTTGATAAAAGAGAAATAAAACTATTTTACCAATTTCCATAAATTTCACATTTGCTTAATCAATTAAATTTCATGAATAAGATGTTCAAGTCTTATGTCTTTGTTTAATGGAAGCATTAGAAACTTATTCTCTTATAAAACAATATACAGTCGAATCTCTATATTGCGAATTTTTCTATACAGTGAACTTTTTCCTGGAAAATTGAGCATTTCAGTACTTTCTTCGTAAAATAACCTCTCTATAGGGAAGTGCATTTTCTATATAACGAACTTTTACTTTTGTGATTCAATTCTTTTTCTCCCTATTTTTAAAGTATTTCTGAACATTTCAAAAGTTATTCTCTCTTTAACACATTTTATGTTAGTCATAAATCTTGAACTGGTTTTATTAGATCCTAACTCGCCGAAAGCAATAGAGTTCTGGACGTTTCATCCAAGAAGTGCAACCTTTAACCCCCATTGTCCAGTCCACTGGAAACATCTTCGATATCCCCTTTCACACAAAGTGGAGTTGTTCCATCTCCTCTTGTTCAAGTTATAGAGGAGGTCCAATTGTATATTTATGTTTCTATGGCTCTATAATCATTGTGGAGAGTCACGAATTATGTTTTTGTATAATTTTTATCTATACACATCCTCTTTTATCACATAAGTATATATATATACTACTAAAATTTAATTCATTTCAATGAATATAAAAATATTCATCCTTGAACATTAGAATAGATTAAAAATTTATTATTTATTTTTGCTTAGAGTAAGGATTTTAATTTATTCCTAAACATTCTTTTATGGAAATCAGCAGCTTCCATTTTCAACTATTTACATGGTTGTATTATTTAAATACGATGTTATAAAAAAAATTCCAAATTAATTATCTTAATGGGAATTTAAACTGGTTTCTCGTAAGCTTTTCTTGTCACTTAACCGTTTTCTTTTCTTTTTTTTTAATTAGTGAAAACGCTTAAGAAAGAAGTCTCAAAAAATTACGCCGAAGAAAAAACAAATTAAGTTCTCAGAATAGATTTTCAATATTAAGCAATATTTATTGTGTTTGATCTGTTGATAGTAATTATGTCAAATTTAAAACCAATAACACTTGGAACAGATATTTCATAGTTTTCTTATCATTATTCTTTAGAATAATTATATATCAGCAGATATAAATATCAGACTGCAAATATAAATATCAGACTTGTAATCAGGGGAGTTTTAGGGCATAGGTCAACTTTGCCCGGGCCCAGGGCCTCAGCCGCAATGGGGCCCTCGTCTCGCTCTCGACTTAGTCTTAATAAGATCATAATTCGAATAATTTCAACTGCCAAATGTTATTTCCGGTTGTATTCTAAGAAAAACTGAATTTCAGACGATTTGTCAACTCAGGTGTCGTCTTTGTCACTTGGCCATGATTCAAATTTACGAGATCTGTAGCCAAAGTTCTCGTGTAGATGAACAGTGAGACGTTAATATTCACTCACTTTATTCGTTATTTTTCTTTATTAGCTTGGAACCATTTATAAATAATTCTAAAGAAATAATTTATATAATTATCCTTATATAGAATTCGAAATACTTATGGTAAATAATAATTCCATCACATATATAAGACAATAAATATTTTATACCGCAGGTTAAGAAAAATTAATCTTTCGAAAACGATTTTTTTTTCTCTTTTTGAGAATTTTTCGATTCAATAGCTAACACGGGTTTTTCTTTTGCATGTTTGGGACGCTTTCTGAATTTCTTCCAACTGACCTGCATTCGTGTGAGAAAGTAATAATTAATAATTTAAAGCAATTTTCTAGACTCCTTCATCAACATTATACATCATTGTTATTGTTTAATGGAGCGGATAGCAGGATAACGAGATAAAGCATACTTTTTATTTTTATTCATGTTTGTGGTTCAATTTATTATACTTGTAACTGACATAATACATTTGAATCGAGGTTTTGAATTTACGATAAAGTATGTTTCGTACTTTTATCAGTTCCCGTATAAATCGATATATAACAATTTTTAATATACTGTTAACAGTTTCTTATATACTTTTATTATTGAATAAGTCTTTTTATTTTAATGTTAACATTGCCTTACAAAAATTTTTCTTCTTGTTTTTTTTGTTTTTGTTTATTAACGAGACGTTTGAAACCGCAATTTCGCAAAAGCGTATAATTTTTTTGAAATTTAGTGTCACTTAAATAAGAATATATATATAAGGGACCAACCGTCCTCCTTTTATAGGTTCTGTCCTTCCTCGAAAAGTGTCTTTAGACTTGTCCTCCTTTTCAATATTTTAAAACTGATCTGTTAATCTCTATTCAGAGATGAACCAAACATGTTTCCAATATATCGAAGAATGATCCGAAACAAATATCACAGGAAATAACAGTTTTCAATGGTGTTTTTTGACTTCATCGCAAGTAAATTGGGCAGATATACAAAATTGTGTTGAGTTTTTGATGAAAGAATGACCGATATTAAAATCGACGACAATTGTCTATTTGAATAAATTAGAAGACTGAATGCATATTTAAATTCTAATAAATTGGAACAATTGGTAAATCAGCATGCTGAAATTGATAAAAGATTGGTGAAAATACTTAACCATTTAAAAAAATGAACACTTTCCATATGATAATTTAGCTATTCTTGTTGAATTTATGTTGTGTGATGACCTGTAACTAATGCAGAAATTGTAAGAGTTTTTTCAGATGTTAATGATTTTGGGACAAGTGAGAAATCAAGATTGAATGTTGATATTTTAGCTGTAGCACTTACTATAAAGCTCAATATAAAGGATATTTTTTGCTTCGAAATTTCCATTGTATTAGAAAAAGATATATTGACAAAAAAAACCTATTCAATGGGAAAATACTCGTTTAAGTAAATAATTAAAAGGAATGTAAACTTAATTAACGTATTTTTATTCCAATTAATAAAATGTTTCATACATTTACGTTGTAACTTTTTCTTAAATTTTTCACGCGCGTCCTCCTTTTCATTGTAAAAAAACTGGTCACCTTAATATATATATTTATATAATTGGTTGACGAGCATTATTGTAAAAAAATTATTTAAAGGCAATTTTTTAGCAAAAAAAATGAAAAAATGGTATATTTCAAAACATTTTCCTTTTCTGAAAACTGCTTCTATAATAATAATTTTGTTTACATATAGCTTGAGCTTCTGTGCAGAACCTGCACTAAGATTTTTGAAATACATAGTTTAGAAGTGGGTTTATTTATGTTTAAATAAATTAGAATAGAAAAATATATTAATAACAAAACCATCGGTTAATATTTCAATTGATTGGGACTCTGAAATTAATATGAATTTTTCTAAAATCCTAATTCAGGGTTTGTGTAGAAGTTCTAGGTATATATAGACAAAATGTTATTATTGTATGGAAGTAGTTTTTATAAAAAGAAGTTTGTTGTTTTGAAAACATATAATTCTTTCTCCTTTTGCGAAATAATTGCATTTAAATACTTTTTCTTGTAATAGTATTCTTAAAACAATTTTACATGCATATTATGATCCAGGGGTCTTCAACCTTTCACGCTCGAGGGGCAAATTAATAAATGTACACTGAAATTTAAAAAAAATTACACACGACTGTCAAAAAATATTGTAGTCAAGAAATTTATATTAAAAAAAATAGGGGAGGGGTTGTTTTATACAAGATTACAACCTATTCTAAAGGAAGAGATTGTGTTTACATATTTGTATATATGTATCGGTTAAAAAAAGTTGATTTAAAAAACTTTGCAAACCTGTTAAAGAATAGCTCACCTTTTTGCCGAAAATTTCTGAGTTATGCATAGTCGGATTTTTTTACATTTAAAATTCAAAAAGAGATAAAGTGATTACAGTGAAATTTTTTAAAAATTTATCATTTTCAGAAAATTTATCTTAAATTGATATCAAACACATCAGTGAAATGTTTTAAATTTTAAGAATAACAGAAAAATGTCTTTTTTACGACAAAAGGCAAACGGCTCTCTTTTTTTAAAAAAAATTACCTCAAATTCAAATGAGGGGACACTAAAATGCCATCAGCAGGCTATTCATGGCCCGTGGGCCGTGGGTGGAAGACACCTATTCTAATCCAACTGACACTAAACATCAAAAAAGAAAAACAAATTATTTAAACACTTTTTTTAAATTTTAAATTACGGTTCCATACGTAGTCATTCACAATAGTTTTAACGGAATAAATCTTTAATTTCTTCAAATAGTAACATAATTTCTATTCCCTGAATTTAAGAATATTCATTACAATGATGCAAACCCTAGATATGGAACTAGGATTCCGTATTTTAGAAAGTGCAAAAATAAAAAATAAATGAAAATTTTTAATTTTAACTAAGAAAATTACATTTTTGTGCTCAAAATTGAAATTCTATAAAACATCTATCTCCAAAAATACTTAAGGAGGTTCGCTGACATGGTTAACATTTCAGTAATCTTTGAAATTCTTTTGGTTTGTATCATTCATATATTATTGTAATAATATTCAAGAAGTAGAAACATTTTCCTTTAATTTTGGATTAGCAGTTTAAGAATTCAAAAATACTTAAGATAATACTAATATAATAAATTGAATTGAAGTTTTGAAAATATCAAAAGGGAGAAAAGTTATTGTACACCTGAAATAATCAATACTTTAGTGAGTTGTAAAATAAATTTTCAAATCAGATATTCAATTTTCATTACCTCTTTTCGAACGTCAAAAATTGAATTGAGAATAGATCTTTCATATAAATTCAATAACAAAGCATCAGCAGAGCAATTATATTGTAAATGAGTTGAAAAAACAATAAAGAAATTGCATCCAGAAATGATTTGTTTGAAAAAAAATGAAATTTTTTCATAATCTAACATGTTATTTTCAACGAAAAACTAATACGAGTGAGTTCAATTTTTCATTTATGTTTAGTAGTGCTAAAAGCTCATTAAAAATTTCTTTTGAAAGAAATTAAATGTAAAATATAATTACAGTTAAACTTATTTTGTGATGACTGAAGAAAATATTTACTTTGCTTTCCAAAAGAATGTAGTTTTTTTATTAACCCATTTTTGTACGAAGAATATATTGTTCAAAATTTTAATAATGACTACCATATTGGGAAAGAGACATATATTGTTTAAATCTTATTTTTACTCACATATTATTTAAAATAACTATAATACATATTCATGTTTTCGAATTTAGAAAAATTAATTACTTTTGGAAAAGTTTTTAAAAATTAGGTCTCTGAAAAAAATAAAACACCTTGATCTATTTGATTCAAATTTTTATAATTGACAGGTCGAGCAATTTTTAAGCCTTTGTATTTTTTTCCTTAGAAAATATTTTAATTAAAATGATCCATTAGTTTTTAAAAAGGAGAATTTTTTTCATCTCAAATGAATTACAAAAGATAATGTTTTTTTAAAAATATTCTCTCTTCAGTTCCTAATATTCGAATTAATGGACCGTATCTAAAACAGAAGAATATAAAATATCAATTTACAATCCGGATTTTATTTTATAATATCCAAAATTTCGCGAATGATTTTCAAACTTTAAATTTATAATGTAAACAAGTGTTTTATCTTTTATGTTAAATAAACATCATTAAGGAGCTATATTATGCAATATATATGACCATATTCTAAACTTATGAGTTAGTATTTATTCCAAAAACTAAACTATTTCTATCTCTGTATACATGAAAAAAAGTTTTTCCTGATATTGTAATGAATTAAAATACGGAGATGAAGGCTTAAAATGCATTTTTTCCAGCTTATAATGTATCGAAATAAAAAATAGAATTACATAATACATATAAATTACATTTTTACAACTTGAGCAATAAGTATGAACAATTGTTTTGTTTAATGAGGGTTAGTCCACCATTAGATGGACAAAGGGTACCCTTCCTAGATGTTGTGAAATAAATATTGTGATGAGAAATAATTTTACATTCATTAGTTTCCTATTTGTCACATATATTACAGTACTGGTTCTGCGAGAAAGAGTTCTGTAAAAATTACTTTAAGGTATTCGAACAACGTTAAAATGACCAATTTCAATCAAAAAACACATTCTTTTTATATTATTGAATGGAGGAACCTTTTGGCATTATGGAACATATTTTATTTTATTTCTACGTTACATAGAGATAGAGTCAAAATAAATTACATAAAATTAGAAAAACTAGAAATGGGTCTTTCATCTACCAGAAGTGGGCATATTAAAAGTTTTAAATCAACCAGGCCGAGTATGATAACTCAAAATATTACAAATGTATTTCTATGAAAGATTTTGAACCTGTCATTTGTATTATTTTTAGGGAATTCTTACTCTATGAATATATTTTTTAGTTATGGCCTGTTATTTCAATAGTAGCCTTATAAATATGTCACATTTTTTTATAATATTTATTATCGAATAGCTCTAAACTTTTTATATTTTAATAAAATATTAAAATTTTAAATGTTAAATCTGACAAGAGCTCAAACGCCCTCCCGTTGGTGTGGTGGGGTAGTTAGGAGAGGAGGTGTCAGCTCAGGTGTCGTCCTCGTTACTTGATCGTGGTTCAAAATAATGAGGTCCGTCGCCAAAAGCCCTCGTGCAGCTGAACAATGCGACGTAATATTCACTCAGTCACATATATTGATGCAAGTTTATTACTTTTTTTACATCTGTTTATAAGACAAAATAACCCAATTTCTCACTGGCCATGGTAACTTTAAAAGCTACTTGAACAAATTTAATTTAATTCCGTCCTCTTCCTGTGATTGTAATATTGGTGGCAAAGAAAATGTAGAACATGTGCTCCTTCTGTGTTCCAAGTTTACCAGAGAGAGAAAGATCCTAAGACTAGGATGGGACTTAATATAAATTGGCCTTCGAATTTTCACCAACTTCTTTCCACCAGAAGTGCTTTTAAAAAGTTCTGTGAATTTGTTGTAAATATTTGTAATCCTTCATAACCTCAATTTTTTTCCTCCTTCCCTTTGTAATGTGTGATAAATGCTTCTGTGAGTCCCGTGTGATAAATACTTACTTCCGGGAGATCACTTGTGCACGGGGATTTAACTATTGTTTTCAATAAAAAAAGTGTTTTGAAGAATTTTTAAAAATTGGTTAAAATTTCACTCATTATTACGATTTTTGTAAAATGTTGATAATTTAATTTAAATATTGTTGTGGTTAAATATTAATTTTGATTCCTACAAAGTATTTATGCTGCTTTAGTACGTTATTGAAGTTAACTTCTTATGGCACGGTAGGGAGAAATTTCTGTTACGCGTTACCAGTTACGGTTAGCGATAAACGTAAGGTAGAAATGAATGAAGTTCCGAATCCCCCCTCCCCGTTTTAAAAAACGCCATCTAACTCATACTATCTATCTCAAACAAAAAATAATTACAGAATCGGAAAGATCATTTTTTTTGCCACGATATGGTATATTTTTTTAACAAAATAATGATATTTTCTATTTTTTACGATTTTTTTAAAAATGAGTCAAAATTGATAAGCTTTTATATAAATGGTTTCTAAATCGTTCCCTTTAAGTTTCCTTTCGAGTTAATGAATTGATATTTTATTCTAAACAAGTTCATGCTTTTCTCTTTTAGAATCAGTCATAAAAAAAATGACGGAATCTTTTTTTTTTTGCGATTTTTCAAAAAATACTTACAATTTTATTTAAATATTTAATAACTTCATTATTTATAAAAATAATCTAACGAAACTTTTTCTCCATATGTAGAATAGTATTATCCGTAATCTGTTCAAAGATTGAAAAGATAGATTAAAAATTACGGCTTTTAAAATTTCTTTTGTGTTTTTCGTCTATTAGCCCTGAGCTAGCACCCACCTTCCTCTCCTCATTCAATAGCAGCTTTAACAAGCCTTTCCTCTTTTAGCTTTGCGATACATACTTTGTTTTGTTTTTACGTTACCTAGAAGGCAAATTATAATCAATTTTATGAATTAAAAAAATCGGAAGTGAGTCTTTAATCTACCCGATGTAGGCATTTAAATTGTTCAAATGGATATACAGTTTTAAAATTCTTTTAAGGAAATAATACAAACAATCTATTGTTTTAAAATTCAGTGGCAACACAACATTTCTTCCAATAGTTTGGCAATAAAATATTGTGTTTACTAAATTTTCAATCGAATAGAATTTCTAAATCCAGTTTAAGAAGTGAGTTTTTCAATCATATATGTGAGTGTAACCGTTTTTAAACACTTCAAAAGGGAGACTTCATTAATTACTTTAATATAGAAAATAAAGGACATTATAGGACGGACACACAGGTAAAAAAGAAAATAAGGCTATCTGCCTTTAATAGTTAGGTTTAAAACATCACGCGTGTTATAGGTTTTTCATCTTGTGCTTATGGCGGCGGGAAGAGGACTGTCATCTCGGCTGATACCTCGAGTGCTTCATGGCTAAGTGGTCTGTATTTTAAGACATAGTGCTTCATTAATTTGTATTTTAAGACTACAGTGGGCAGTAAAATTTTTTACAAACATGTCCCAAATTTTTACTGGCTCTATATAACTTAGAACTAAAATCATATAAAAAAATTGGTGAGAAAAAAATGAGTATAGTTTTTAAAAATTTTAAGAATTTAAAAACTTTCCATGCGTTTTGATTTTTTTAAATTTCATATTTTCACCTGATTTAACTTCTTTAAGCAATTCTTTACAAATGTATGCATGCAATGTAATGTTTTATATGATATAATTTACAAAATATGGGCAAACGCAAATTTTTGTATAAAAATTTCAAGGATTTTAATGATTTCCTATACATAAAAAACTTTAATTTCTTCTTTCACCCTATCACTATTATTACAATGCATCCAAGAATTTATAACTATACATTAGATGAATACTTCTGGAAAGTTTGTTTTGTTATAATTCGACAAAATTTGCAATGCATGGAACATTTTGCATTTTTGTTTCGAGGCAATTTGATTTAAACTAATAATGATGATACTTTTCTCAAAATACATACAATAAAAAAATTTTCTAGTAATATGTATTGAAAATGAAAATTTTGTCTATACTTATACCTTTTCCATCCTAATTGTTTTTTTAAATACAATTTGAAATAATAATGATAATAATAAATTTGTTAATTATATATAAGATTACTTCAAAATGAAACTTTATTATACAATTCAATACATGTAAGCCAAAGAAGTTAACTTCTAACGCGTGTTCACACTGATACACGCTTTCTTTTTTTTTTAAAAAAAAAAGTACTCTAAACGTGCGCGCGTGTTCGGATACCTTAAATTATTTTAACACTTAGATGTAAATATTGCCAAGTGTCTATATTCCAGCTGCACTTAATTTTATTCATAAACCTGAGAGTGTGGTTTTTTTAAATGCATGTTGATAACCGTAGACACCAACCTAAATATGAAAAAAAAAACTTGATATTACTTTTAATGGTTAAGCCAGTGAATTTCAAATTTTCTATGCTTGCGACTCAATTTTCAATCATAATTTTCATCGCCCCCCAACCATACAATAACAATGTATTGAATTTAATAATAATATATTTTGATGTAAAGCTACAATACGATTTTAATTATAAACCGTACAAATTATCGAAATAAGTATCAAATTTTGTATGTAATTTTAGGACATCCCCATAGGATCGCTAGTAATTATTAAACTTGTTCTAAATTTAGTACTGTTAAATTAATTATGAAACAAATTGCGCAGTACTGGTACATTTATAAATTTATTATGTCAGTGTAAATGTGTACTTTATTTTTTATTATGTCAGAATGTATTTTTTTAACTTCCTTTCTGTAAATTAATAATTTTTTTAAAATAATTTTTTGTTTTGACTTTTCGTCATACTCGCGTCCCCCTTGTAGGGTTATCCCGCCCCTAGGGGGTGGACCCCACAGTTTGAGAAGCACAAGGTTAAGCTATGTATATTTTTTTCTGGGATTTGAATATGGTAGGTGATAAAGTTCTGTGTGTTGCTTAGAGAGATATTTTCGAGTTTCTTATAAAGGAGTGATTTATTTAATTGAAAAAAAAATTATTTACCAAGATTCTATTTACTGGAAAGATACCAAGATTATTTACTAGCAAGATACTGTTTGATATTGCATTTGAAAATATTATTGCATTTTGGGGAAATACTGTACGTTGCCAAAAGTCTGCATACCACTTTTTTCAAAATAAGTTTTCAATATTATTACCTGGATCTTTTTTATTTACTTTTTACGTAACCTATGATTACATTCGTATATAAAAAAAGGAATTTTTAAAATTCAAAACAAAAAATCTTGCATTTCAGAGTTAAGAAAATACGAGATTGTACTCTGAGGAGGGTGAATGACCGCGTTTTTAATTTGTAAAGAGAGAGAAACTCTAACTTTTCTTAAAACGGATTCATCCACACAATCAGGAAAATCAATTATATATTTATAATTTTCCTGTTTTCGAACAGAAAGGGTTGATTTCAAAACAATTCTAAACATAACACTTGTTTGATCCTATTCTTCCAAAAAGTTTTTTCAAAGGGTATCAGAAGTGCTCATTATGCTTTCCAAGTTGTTACGCGGAGAACAATACTACATCGTCTTTCCTTTCTCATTACTCCACCTCAAGATCAATGATATCCATAAAGTGTAAACCTAGAACAAAGCAATACAAAACAGAGTATTTTATCTCCCTTTGTGGAGGTTAAGCATGAAGCCCTACTTAAGCGAAAGTGATCTCCAAGAGGCAAACCGGTTGGATACGGATCACTAAGTGCTAAGCCTTCAGATTCCAGATATCCAACTAAACTCAAACATCTCGATAAGAAAAGAATAATGGAAAGTTCTTCTATCACATCAAAGGTGGGCCACGTCCTAAATTTCCATCTAATTTTTTGCGCAACAATTCGGAAGTTAACAAAGGCACCACACCCTTTCAACCTTCAGTAACCATTGGTGAAAGTGGTGCAGTACAATAAATGAATCTTGTAATACATATTTTGTTGTTGATTTCCGTTCTTGAAGAGGGGGAGGGGGTTTGATACTTTTTTTCTCCCATTCGTACCAATTGTTTTCAAAGATAACAGGGGACAATCGCCCCAGTATATAAGCAGCTCCAGTATGTTCCGAATCATTCCAACTTTCGTTCTCAAAGCTAAAACATATTGGTAGCTGTGTGGATTAACTGTTCAACATGAAATCTATGGTAAATGTTTTCTATTATAGCTTATTTTATGCACTGTAGTGTTAAACTGTAGTAACAATGGAGCAGAAATTTTCCAAGTCCCGTGGAGTTGTTATTCTAAGTACGTTAGCAAAAAAACAAAATCCATCCGTGAAACAATAATCATAACTAATAACATAACATTTTAAGATTTTAATTTCCTCTTATGACATTGTTATATTCATTAATGGTAAAGTATAACTTCTGCTGCTTATTCAATATATAATTATAAGATACTATAGATTTCCTATTTAAATTATATATATATATAATTCAGAATTCCAATTATACAGGTGACGTTACCTGCAAACTTTGCGATATTGTATGAGTATATATTGTTCAGAAGTTATCGAAATGGAAGACCTAGCACTGTAAGAAATAGATTGCATTAAAAAAAATTTATAGCCCTTGACTCTTGATTTAAAAAGGATAGGACTTGAATCTCTGAAACGGAAGTATATTTATCTTTTACGACCCCGTAATCCCCTTTGAGAAACGATTTTCCCCAAACACGTTCTTAATTGCTATACTCTACAAAAAATGAACATACTTTCCAAATTTCAGATGTGTAGGTCCTACAATTCAAAAACGGAACTGTCTGTTGATAATCCCCCCCCCCTTCTACTCACAGAAAGAAACATGTTTACCAAATTTTAAGTTTGTAAGTTTGATAGCTCCGTAGATCTCATTATGAGTAAGTGAATCACTTTTCTTCTATGTATGTATAAAGATATTCAGCAATATTTTAATATTAGTAACCATTAGCCTTTAAAAATGCTTCTTTGATGTAAGAATTTAGTGACCAATATGAAAACTATCATAAAAAATGTTTTGAAATGTTTGAAATATTGTATTTTCTGAAAAGTTATTCCAATTTAATTGTTATTACAAAAAAAAATCTTAAATTCTTTGCAATTCAAATATATACAAATAAAAGTTATAAAAATTTACATGCTTTAAAGATAATTATATTTTAACATATAATTTCTTTCGCTTTTTTAAGTTGGTACTATAGGAAAAACGGAGAAAAATAAAAATATGCTACAAAGTTGTTATTTCTGCAAAATATTATAATGAAAATTTTTCATCAAATATTTTGTCTTATTTTAATGTCAATTTTTTAAAAATTTTCTTAAATTCCTTGTTACCATTGCTATTTATTTTATAAAAGTAGCTCTGCTTGTATTTTGTAGGTAGCATAAAATGTATTATTGCATACAGGATATTCGTGTGACTTTTATTCTTTAATTAATATTTTTAAAAACGATTTTAAAAATTTAGATTCATTCTTTGTCTTTCAAAATCTACTTTAAATCGAAATATTACTAAAACTTACTATTTACGTCATTAGTTTTTATTTTTAAAAAAAAACAAAAGCACGCTTAACAAAAGCACAAAAAGCTTAAAAAAATATTTAGGCTTCTTTGATCATGGTTTTTAAATATTACCGAGTCTGATTATAAACTCAAAATATATCTCTAAATGTATTTATATTTCAAATGTATTTCAATAAAACTTTTTGAACTTTGAATTATTTTATGTTTAAAATAATCCATTTAATATTTATGCTATTTTTGCTTATTTTTAATATATAGCTAGAGAATGTACTAAAATATTTTTGTTTTCTTATTGTATGAATATTTTTGTTAGTTAGGTGGGCATTTAAATTATTTAAATAATGGTCTCATAAAAACTTTTTTGAATGTGATTTTTCTTATAATGTTTACTCAATAACTCTAAAATTTTCAAATTTTAATAAAAATTTTCATTAAAATGTTAGTACATTCTCAAGATAAATGCATCTAGATTGTTTTGGTAATATTTTACTAATATAAGTTTATTACTTTTTTCTTTAATTGCTTTGAAGTTTTACAAAAATGTTGCTAAAATTTCAATTATAATTGTGATTTCTGTGAAATTTAGGCAATTTATTTTAAATATTGTTAGTTAAATATTTGTATTTATTGATATTGAGTTCTAAAAAAGCCTTTATAATGTTTAAATATGTTATTTTGTGTTGAAAAGTGCTCCGAACATGTTCGGATACCTTAAATTTATTGGGAAGACAAAATTATTTGACTTTCAGGAGTCAAGGTTTGTCTTTCTTTTTTAATATACGATAGCACTGTAGAAGTATTAACTAATTTTTTTAAGAAAATAAGCTATATTTTTATTTACAACTTTTGCATTCATAACATATTTTTCAAAAGAGAACTAAATGAAAGGGAAAGTGATACTTCTTTTCCTGGTTTTTATGCAATATCTTTACGAAATGCGTTTTGATTTTTAGTGAAGGTCACTTGAGTCTTCCAAACCTGTTTAATAAACGCATAATCGAAAACTTCAGAAATTAAGAATTTAAATTACACCTTTGCCGTGTAATATTTACACAAAAAGCATATCAAATTACACCAAGAGAAAGTAACCTTGGCAGTAATAGCGTAAAAATAAATTTTCAGAGCGTAAAATCGTAAAATTTACATTGAGTTGAGAGGAATTTGCAAACTTAGATGGTAAAATATATATGTGGTTAAAATAATTAAAAATAACGGAAATTTTTTGCTCGTGACTGGAGATGAAAATGCAATCTATATTTCAACTATAACAGTCTTTGTGGGAATATTCAAATTCGTGTCGTAGAAAAAAAAATCTATGACGAAGTAAATAATTAACTACGTTTTGTGTTAAATCACTATCTTCAATATACTTATAGAGTGTTAAGCCATAAGCATAAAACTAATTTTATATGAACACTTTTTCAATAATCTAGTTTCAAACTTTAAGGTAATGTCTGTTTTTTGGTTTTTTTTCTCCTGTTAAAATTTATGATTATATTTTTCTGGCATAGTACAAGATAAAATAACTATCTAAAATAATTATTTAACATAATACTACTCTTCTAAGGCTCGATATCTCAACACTTTTATGTTTCTATTCATAGATTATGTATCTCTATTTGTTGCTTGTTAATGTATCTACAATAAGAATGCTTTTAAGTAGCATGTATAGAAAACCAACAAACATCTTTACTTCTCCTAAACGACAAGGAATTAAAATTTGTGCAAATATTTTCATGTGTGTAATTTCTGTATGTTGCATGTATATATGGTATAACCAACAAACATATCTACTTCTTTTAGATGATAAGGAAATTAAATTTATACAAATATTTCCGAATGTATAGTTTCGAAAATCTTCTTAAGTTATATTATCGTACTTGCATGAATAGCTTAACCGCACTCAAGAAATGAAAATGTTGAAATAAAAAGTATTTTATCTCATACTATATTTTACTTTTTGAGAGAACAAACTTTACTTGTACATTAAACAGAAATGTTTGAAACATATGTATATAATTATTATTACTATTAGAAAGAACAGAAAAGGTCATATGAAAAAAACTAACGCCTATAATCTGTAATGAATGAATAGCTCTACAGCAATGTAATGCAACTTAAAAATTTAAATAAAAAAATTCAAGTTTGGAGATTAATGCAATTTAAAATAATCCAAATTTTGAAGAATTACGAGAAATAAAATCTGTGAATAATAGTTCTCAAAAATATTTTAAAAGAGTAATTTTCAAATTGTAGAATTTGCCAAGAGTATATGTAGATGAATATTTGTATTCAAAGCAGTCCCAGCTTATTTCTTTACTCTCACATGATTTTCAACTTTGTTGAGCTGCTAAACTATTGATGTACATGAATTTTTTAAAACATGTTCTTTTTTCTATTGGTAGATTGCTTTCGTTGCCCTCTTGGCCTGTGTAGCCGCTGTCCCAAGTGGTCATGGTAGCCTAGTTATTCATCACAAGGCCGGTCACCATGGTTATGGACATGGACACGGTTATGGTGGACATGGAGTGAGCACAAGATATGACGTCAGACACCATGGTGCTGGATATGCTGGACACGGATACGGACTTGGACATGCTGGTCTTGGACACGCTGGTCACGGTTATGGACTTGGACATGCTGGTCATGGTTATGGACTTGGATATGCTGGTCATGGATATGGACTCGGCGGACACGGATATGGACTTGCTGGTCATGGATATGGACTTGGACACGGATACGGGCTTGAACATGGATATGGATTAGGTTTGGGTCACGGACACGGTTTGGGCCATGGATTGGGGCTTGCCCACGGTTATGGATATGGACACCATTAAGATCCATATATTAGGTAATAAAATTTTTTAATTAATTTGTTTGTTTTCAAAATGCATTTTGTATTTAATTCTTATTCTTGTGGATCTTACTGCTCTTTTTTATAAATTTTGTTTTATTTCATAATTTTCTTTCAAAGGCATACGTCATAAAAAAGCGGGGAATTAAAACATTATACAAATAAAACTTGAAACTGTGCAGCTTGATAATATTTAAAACCCATCTACATGTGCTATGAGCTTCAACGTTTTTGGTTAATGCTTTAAAATTTTTGTATTGCTCTAAATAAATTTTCCTACTTAATTATTTCTTTCGAAATTAGAAATTAAAAGATCAATTTGCTGTCAAATACACGATCATTTGTTGAAAAGCAAGAATCATAATATTATTTCTCCAAAAATAAATTATTTATTATTTGCAATAATAAAAGAAGAGTTTGTTATTGAACTCTAGAAGATATTAAATTTTGGTACAAATTTTTATTAAGAAGTACTTTTAAAAATAATTCCTTCTTTCATGTACTTTGCTGTATTGAATTTAAATACTTTTCATTACACTGATAAGATATTCATAAACAAATTGTTTTTCTCCCAATGCTTTAACATGTATTTAATTTGCATTGAATGTAAAATAATTCAAAATGTATTGTTATTTATGTAAAAAACTATCGAATTTTAAAATTATTATATAAAATTACTAAAAATTCTGAAAAAGTAACGTATTTCTTATAAATACATTTGTTTTTCAGATTACAAAAAAGAACCAAATGATGTTCAGCAAGTGAAGCTGAATTTGTAAAAATCTACAGATGTATATTTTATTTAAACTTTATTGAATAAATTAATTATTTATGCATAATTTCAATTATTTATCTGAGTTTCATAACCTTTCTCTACATATTTGACACATACGCAAATTTAATAAATGCAGAATTAATCTTTTATTAGAAATTATGAGTGATTTAATCTATGACACACCTATATATTTTATGCATTTAAAATAGCACCAAATTATCTTTGAAAATTCTAGAGAAAGTTGTTTTAAGTTCTTAATGAATCCATGTTAATACTTATATTTTGTATTACTATAATTTAATTCTATTTCCTAACTGAATTTAGGACGTATTGTTTTTTCCTTATGGTTTGTTTTATTAAAATTTACCAAAGCCACACTTTGAAAAATTTTTTTAAAAAAAATATATCTTTTAATACAATGCTAACAGATCACTAAAAGATAAATAAACACTGGTTTGCATCTGAAAATTTTAACATCTCAAAATTATTTTCTTTCAAAGTTTCAAAAAATGTATTTCAAGTGTTCACTATTGTTGTTACTATCAATGAACCTGAATTAATTATCATGTAACATTGTCAAATTATCAATATGTTTTATTACAAAACAGTTTTATTGATTACATCTACATATTAACGATAACAACCATAGGAAACAAAAATGCCATTCAAAGTTATAATGATAGATCACTGAAAAGAAAGGAAAAGTTAACATTTGAAACCATTTTGTGCTTTCGATATAAATTTTTATAGATTCTTGATACAAAAGTTTCTTTTCATTGCTGTTATTACATTAATATTCACCATTCCAGGCCTAAAACATTAGATTACTCTTAGAAATCTCTACAAAAATTAAACCAAACAAAGTGCAACAACCTCACAAAGAAAAATACTGCTCACACAATGATACAATGCTGAAATTTCATTAAAAGAATGCTTAAAAATAAGAAAATCATTCACATTTTGAAAACTTTCTGTGTCAGTCATAAACATTACCATCCAGTTTTTAAACCATGCATTTCATTAAATATACATCTCACATATATAGTGAATATAGATACATTCAAGTCTCACAAATGGAATAGCAATTAAAATGCTGGGGGCTCATCTAGAGGCAATTTAACCATTCGGATTGGTGGAATCCATTCAGGCCATTCTCTAGCCATCATTGCTCGTCGTCTTTCCTCAGACATTTTTCTCGGTTTCTTCAGTGGAGCATAAGGCCAGGGAGTTGTTTTAAACATCTTGCAACCTAGAGACCAACTGTTGGCATTCCTCTTGTGACATGGGAATTTCTGGAATTGGTAGCTGGTTTCCACAGTGTTACTGCTCAAATCTTGCCTCCACCAAGGGTCATGATTAATTCTCATTTCAAAAGCATATCCAAAACAGGATATCAGACCTAGGAGTACCACCAATAACAACTGCAAGGAAAGCAAATATAATTAAATAATAATTTAAAATAAAAAATAATTCAGTTATTATTTTTTTTAAAATTAATAAAAATTATTAAATTGTTAAAATGAAATAACAGTACAGGTTTTTAACAAGCTCACTACCCAAGATGGGATGGTGCATTTGTTTTCATACGCCATGACCTTATCTTAATTTTTCCTGCTTTTAAATTATTTTCTGCTGTTTTATTATTTAAATGTACAAAAAACCAGCTTACAAACTTACAGCAAACTTTTATTACGTAAATTAGTTTCAATGCACCTACCTATTAAAATTTTAAAATAATATAAAAATGGACATTTACTTGATGTATTCTTCAATATATATAGAAAATAGATATATTTTTTGCGTTCTAAGCTTTTAGTTATTGCATCCAGATTTTTATGAAGTTACTTATTTCAGTGTACCAATAAATAAACGAATGATCTACTTTCTTACATAACTCAGTCTCTTCTTATGTACCAAACACCTAAACATTCCATATATTTCCTACAGTAATTTTCATAAGCGATAATTTAAATAAGGATATCAACAACGAGTTATTTGAAACCTGGGAAATAAATTATGTTTGCCAATTATATATATATGTATATATATATATATATATATATATATATATATATATATATATATATATATATATATGAGTATCCTCGTAAGACAATAAATATACAAAGTTCTGTGAAATTCGTCTACATTTAAATGCCTCCCTTCTCAAATCATATAGATAGAGTTTTTTTCCCCTTTTTATTTTCTTTTTTTGCTATAGCTTATACACATTCAAATAATATCTACAAAATATATATTATAGCTAACTGTTATCATAGTGTAGAAAACTACATAAATATTCCTAATATTTTTCTTATAATTTTAGTTCTACTTAATAACATTAGTCTATAAATATTTAAGTAAAATCAAATTTGACAATTAGTAATTTTGCTATTATTTGGTCTTTTTTTTTCAAGCTTTGAATTTGTATTTAGATCACTGAATCAGGTAATTACTGGTTTATATGTATGTAACTTTTTTCTAATAATAACTTTAAGAAATTTATCCGTTATATTACATAGAACTTTGCACAGTGTTATAAATAGAGGGTAGGGAGAAACTGGCTAACAATAAACCTGGTTAATTTTTTTTAAAAGCAGCCCTTAGTTTGCAGTGCTTGTAAATCTTTCAACGCCTCCTTCTTTATTGTTTCAAACATAAGTAGACATTTTTTTTTGTTTACACACATAATTTTCCAGACATTAACATAGAAAAACCTTTCAAGATTGAGAAGTTTCACTACATATAATAAGAAACAGTTACGGTCGAAGATTTGAAAATGCTTTGGGCCATTTCCTTAACTGTAAGCCCATAAAACACAAATTAATCTACTATTAAAAGGAAAATAAAAATTCAGAGAAAAAGTATATCGGATATTAAATCTGGTCATATCATCGAAATTTGATATAAACATAACTTCTAATTAAGTTCTCTTGAAAAAAAAATTTATTTTCAGAAAATACTCAAAAACTTGAGAGAATTGCTTTTTTTACATAAATGGTGTGAAAATATTTTAATGACGAAATTAAAGTGGATAATTTGAATTTCAAAAAAGACAATTTTAATCATCTCGGCAATTGTATCCCTTTAATTGATGCGCTTGAGGCTGTCTTCATCGCTCTCTTCTGTACGTCTCTCATCATAAGATGCTCTAAGATTTTTTCATTGCAATTAACGTTCGTATTAAAAACAGCCAATAATTTAGATTATTATGAAAACGAGTACATCATTTTTTTAAAACTCTGAAATGCTTTCGGTTGAAAGGAAATTTCCATTCACTTATTAGTATAGCTCAAAGCTTTTAATTTTCAACATTAGCTCTATTCATTCATTTTCATTAACCAAAAAGAGATCTTGGACAAGAAAATTTCATTGCTATTAAGCAATACTTATAATTTCATTAATTTATTTATTTTTCATGCTTAATTTAACTGACCAAAATGAAAATATGAAATGGAAACGCTTTAAGGAAAATTCAAAAATTTCTGAAATATATCAACGTTACTTAATAATTAGAAAAATACTTAAGTTACAGAAATATATATATATGCTTGTTCCAATAGGAATAGTTTCTATGACTTTTCAAGGACAAGGTAATAGCGAAATGTTAAAAGCGTAGCATACAACTGGATTTACCACTACTTGTTATCTTACTAAGAAATATTTATTAAATAATATTTCTTAAATCAAAACTTGTCAATGAAGTTACTACTATATAAAAATGACATGTATACACATATTTATATTAAATAGTTACAATTAATATAAATATGTGTGTACATAGGAAAGAATCATAACATTAAGGGGTAATTAATTTGTATTAATTATCATTAAAGTATCGTATTGTCATCCAAAACAATCGTGTACATAAATTTCAGTGCAACTGAATACTTTAACACGTGAGAAAAAAAACCTTTTCAAGTTTTGACACAAGTCGCCAGAAGGATCGCTAAGTCGCCAAAAATGATGCCAACGTGGTTGTATTTGTAATTCTTTAAATAATTAGTTTTAATCAATTAATTTTTATTAATAATTATTATGTTATTGTATTGTCTTCCAAAATAAATCTGTATATAAAATTTCAGCTCAATTGAGCGCTTTAAAATGCATTTTATTAATGATTGAAAATTCCACCAAGATAAATAAATATATGAACAGATATATATAGAGATTGTGAGCTAATGGTAGGAATTGAAAAATGATGATGAGAAGTATGGCACTAATCACTTGTCAGTGGTAGCCGAGTAGTCAGTGGCGTAGCGGAGAATATTTGGGCCCTCTTGAAAAGTCAGGTTTTGGGCCCCCAAGTTGAATTTTACAAAGGGTATGTACTTGACGGTACTTGCGCCCCCTAGAACCCTAGATCCACGACAATGTGGAGGTTGTGGAGGTGTACGTTACGCCACTGCGTGTAGTCCTGATTATGAATTCGCGGCCAAGTTGAATTTCGATGCTATTAAAGATCGTTGGTCATCCATATAGAAATGCAGATGCATAGTATGTCTGTCGAGACTCAAAGATCTCATGTTGGCATAGTGTAGAAATTTAAAGAGTAGGATAAAACATCGCATGCGACATCTAGTCATTTAGTTCAAAATTCAACAGTTCTGGTGGGAAGATGCGTTAAGAACGAAATAATAGCTCTGGGTGTTGCGAATCGTTACTTGATAATACACAGGTCTTTGCATGTTTCGAGGAACTCTCAACAAATCGACATTTCCAAATTTAATGCATAAACTGGGATTTTTTTCCAAACAATTTATATCTCAACAGTTGAGCAAGTGTAAAAGGCTTGATATCCAATATGCTTTCCTTCCGCTTCTTTTTGTTTTAGCTTTAAGAGCAGACTGGATACGAAAAGAAACTGCTCTTCAAGGCGGGATTTTCGGCTGTACTGCTTTCCCTACCCCCTTTTTTTTAAGCAACGATTGACATTACCATGCGTTGCCGAACCATAACATCAGGACTACCTATCCATTTACTAAGCAAAAAGAATCTTTGCGGTTAACAAAAATAAGAAAATTTTATACGCCACTCATCTGATAACAAGAGAGATCGGACAAATGGCAGTCTTTTAAGAGTTTTGAAAAGCCACATGGTGTTTAGAAAACAGTTAAGAGGGGATTAAAGGCAATAAGGTAACCTATTAACCTGCTAAGCAGTAAGAACCTTTGAGGTTAGAAAAGTAAGAAAAAGATGATTTTATACGCCTCTCGTCTGATAACAAGAAAGTTTGGTCAATGAACTGTCGTTTAAGAGTTTTGACAAGCCACATGGTGATTAGAAAGGAGGTAAGAGGGGTTTGATGGCAACAAGACAGCCTATTCACCTGCTAAGCAGCGAGAATCTTTACTGTCAGAAAAGTATGAAGAAGGAGAAAATTTTATACACCCTTTTTGTCTGTTAACAAGACAATTTGATCAAGTAACTGTCGTTCATGAGTTTTGACACAACACGTGATGTTTAAAAAACCATTTAAAAAGGATTGGTTGATTGATTACTCAGTCGAAGCTGTGCACGAGTGCTATTGTTTATGGACAGGGACGTCTTAAGACTTCTTGAGACCCTGGGCCCCTACACAAGTTTAGGCCCCTACACAAATGTAGGCCCCACCTATGACCATAAAAGTAGACAGTGCATAGTATTCATTGTCAAATACTCGTACAAGCTCGAAATAAAAACAAAACAAAAACATGTATATGATTTACGATTGCACAAACCGGCTTGACTGATTGCTGCTGTTAGACTGATTGAGTAATGATGGTGTATAGTGGTAGATTATACGTGGACGACGGTCATCACATGTAGCCAGTTGATATCGTCCGAAATTACCAGGTTTTTTTGAGAATACAACAGGAAATAACATTTGACCGTTGAAATGATTTGAATCATGTAATTAGTAAGGCTGAGTTGAGATCGAGACGAGGCCACCATTGTAGTCGAGGCGCTAGGCCCAAGCCCAGTTGGCCCTTGCCTTAAGGCGTCCCTGCAGCCTTGTAATTTCGAATCTTGGTTAAGTGATGAGAACGACACTTGAGTTGTGTAGCAATCCACACTCACAAAACTTCCACAATATACCAACGTGAAGACTTTGAGTCATTACAAATTTAGCGTTCATCAGTCCCTCCATATAGCGGGTCTTGATAAGAAAGGAAAAAACTCTTCAACTGTTTGCGAACCATCCCGCTGTATAAGATGCGATTTCTTTTGATTGAAATATAGATTGCCTGACATCTAAATGTTAATGTTCTCCTACAAGAGAACTTAATTGTTTTTGAGTTTCAATAGCTATACTCAAAGACAGTTAAGTAACGGAGAATATTAGGGGCCTCTGCAAATTCTGGTTTGGGGCCTCAAACCGTATTTGGCGTCAGACAGGCCTTAGACCCCTTAGAATCCTAGGCACCCCGCGATGCGGGCGTGTACGTTACGCCACTGCTCAAAAATTTACTTCGATTTTAGGCAACATAAATAAAATTATTATTACATTGGAAAAAGCATTGTGAAATTTGGTATTAGAATCTGATATCGAAAAGATAAGCTATTTTTTTTTCATTACTCTGTGATATAGATTGAAAAGTAGGGGTGAAAAGTTGTTAAAATTTTATATCTGTTGAATTCCATTGAAAATCAATGATAACATTATCAATCTTAATCCGTTTTTCGAACAAAATGATTATTGATTCATTCATGTGGGGATGAATAACAGTAAAAAGCCGTGAGAGAGATCGAAAAAAAGTATCATAAATATCTAAACAAAATATTAGGATAATGTATAAAAACTCAGGTTGCACAAATTAAATAAATATTTTGTCCTATTTCTAAAAATATGCTAAGAATAAACGGAATAAATTAACAATTTGTCCACGCATTCATCATAAAATACTATTATCTCGCTTCAAAAATATTAAAATTAAATAGGAATTATTAATTATATTTTCGTACATCAATAAATTTATCATGAAATTCATTGCCTGAATAATTTTATATTCGGTGAAGAAGAAAATTAATGTTAAAATATCAGGTAGCTGTTTTACTATTTGCAACTTTTAAGACATTTTTGAAAAAAATATAATTTTCAAAAATTTTAAAAAAATGTGCGTTTTTTATAGAAACATATTTTTTCCTCGCAGTTTCTGGCATAAAATTGTAAGAGCAAAATTATTTTAAGACTGCATTTTATCTTATCAAATAAAACAATTATATTTGCCATTTAACATACTTCATTAACACACATTTAGCTATTTTAATTCTAATTTTAATGGAGGATTTCAATATTTAATTACTATTTTTAAATTTTATAAATTCTCATTATCATTAAAAAAAACTTTTTCCTAAATTTTTGAAAAAAATGCAATTAACGTTACGATTTTTTCTCAATACTCATACTACATGAGGTTTTTTTTAAAAGAATTTTAGTGTATGAATGATGAAAAAAAAACAGAATAAATTATTTTTTAACAAGCAAATACTATAATCGAAGTATAGAGAAAAACTAACTATATATACGGAGTCGAAGGTGTTGATTGGTCTACTCTGCGATATTAAAACATATTTAATAAATCTAACTCCAAAACTTCTCACAAGATGGCTCTGCATTATTACCTCTGTTTCGACCCTGGAAAATGTCAATTTCAAGGTTGCACGTGTTAAAACTGGAGGAAAAAATAAAAATGAAGAAGCGAACCAAGACGGCCATGGTTGATGTTTACAAAAACAATCAATTATCTACATATATAGCAAGAAAAATAGATTATATGATTTTGTAAGAAAGTAATGAGTGTTAAAAAACAAATTTAATTAAATTTCTGGTGAAACAATTAAAATTTTATTTATACACTATCTCATATTTTATATCACACTTTCAATAAATTGTAAAAAGTTAATCTGTAAAATAAGTGGTACCAATTATACACTTCATAAAGTTTAAATTAACAAATTTGTTTAAAGTTTTAATGAAATTACTTCACCAAAGATAGTACTCGTGTTTTTCTAAATAAAGAATGTAAATGATAATAAATAAATAAAATAGTTCTTGCTGATTAAATAAATTAATCTACAAGAAAATACTGGATAATTATTACAAAAATGAACAAGTTTGATTTTTTTAATTATTCAGTTTACTTTTGAAATATATATAACAATGGAAAAATCTTCGAAGTAAAACTTTTTTATCAATATGGTGGTGGTTTTAAATAACCAAAAATAACTAAGACACGGATCAGTGTGACCTAAAAACTGTTGAAAGTACCATAAATAAATGATCAAAAAGGTTTTTAAAAGGCGTAAAACAGTATTAAATGTAAATGACTTTTTCAAATAGTATCGATTTTGTTTCTGTTAAAGGATTGATTATCCTTGTCTTAAAATAATTTGAGGGGTTTTTGAAAAAATAGTAAAATATACTGTCATTAAAAGAAACAAATAACAATTCTTCGAAAATAGATTGAATAAGAAAATCAAAACTTAAAAATTGTCTAAAATGAAAACATATTAAAAAATAACATTAAATAGACCATAAAATATCCTGAAAATTAAAATTGAAACTTAAAAATTAAGGAAATGATTAATAAATATATATATCTGCTTATTTTAAGGAATTTAATGCGAGGATTAATGCACAAATTAATCTTACCCGTGATACTTCACATGAGATATAAAGTGCAGTTAAAATCTGTGTCTTATTTGTAATATAAGAATTATAATAAAGAGTGATGTTCTTTAATAATATTTTCTATTTTTGTGCAGCTAAAATGTACGATCTATTAATTACTGAAGCTATAAATTAGATTTTGTTTATTTATTTTTGCTATATTTTATTAAACAACTTGTGAAAATTTCTCCTTTAATTTATAATACTTTTTAGCCGATTACATCCTCAGATTTAAATTTTAATCACCTTAATATAAGTATTTCATTATTAATCATATTTCTAAGCTATCTTGCCGGTAGACATCAATCGCAAATGTATTTTTCTCGTCAGCAAATTCTAGAAACACAATGATAGCATAGATACTTTAAATAATGGTGATATTTGTGAAAAACCCTTGTGTGTTTGAACAGTTCATAAAAGTATGAATTAAAAGTAAATACAGATGTTCAATCAAAACACAAGCTGTAAGAAAGTTAGATCAAACCTACCGTTTTAAATGGTTCTAGATTTTTGCTGTAATGTTTTCCAGCTTCTATAACTTTTGAAACAAGCACAAAAATTGAAAATAGTTAGCATTGACCATAATTACTACCAAAACGATATTTTTTAACATTCTTCCATTAGCATTACCTTATGAATGAAAAATTACAACAAATAAACTTTTGTATATCTTCATTGGTAGTCTCCTGAAGAAGTATTCAGGCGTCTAATAGCCTAAATATTGTCGGGGCAAGATTTTGTACACGGAGTGATCTTTCGAATTATTATGGGGGCCGAATCATTTTCTGGAACTGTCTAGAATGCTCTTCAAACCAATCAGTAATGGATTCCACTTGTATTCATCAAGTAAAATTCCATCTTTGTTAGAGTACATGATGTCCATGAATGGCTACGAGTGGCTTGTAACTGATAGGCATGTAACCATTTTTAATTGAAAATGGATTCATTTCGGTAGAGGCTCCTGTTTTTGCTTTGAAAAAAACGGCCCTCATTACTGCGAAACAAGCACCAACAATGTATTTTTGACAATTTGGTTCCATGGCCTCGGTAGTCTGTGTCACACCGGAAACTTACCACCAGCTTTTACAACTAGAATCGTGGCTCAACTGATCAAGTAACATGTTTTTGGACATCTAGAATCCAACCAATAAGTTCACCAACCAAGGAGAGGCGCTGCAGATTAGTAATGCGAATGTTAGTAAATTCAGTCTCCGCTGCTATAATCCATCAACACCCGGGGTCGGTGTTGCGATCGCGATCGACCGGTGGACCACCGAGACATTTTGAGGTAACCGCCTGAAGATTTTAGTAATTATAAATAGAAATATTCAAGATTGGCTGAAGTATGCATACTTTATAAGTCTTCTACTGACTATAACAATGAAAACTAACTTTATGTAAAAATATTTAGATAAAAACTAAGATAAACTTTAGATAAAAAATGTCTTTTTTCTATGTATTTTAAATTGTTTGAGAGCAAATGCATCATTTGATATTCTTATAATTGTAGCTACTATTATTATGTTTGTATTTTGCGTTTGCTTTAAACGCGGTTTTAAAAGTGTTAGTTTTTTTTATTTTAGTTCTGTACGTACATATTCCGTATTTGTTATTAATTTATAATAAATATCTTAGACCTTTATTATTAATTTATTATTAATTTATAATAAATATCTATACCTCACCACACCTACGACACTGGACAGTGGCGCACACAAGAATTTTTCAAGGTAGGTCGAGGATCGAATGTCTACCATTCTGGTGTCATACTACAATACGCAGCGAAACATATTTTTTAAATTTTGTAGATTGTCGGGAACAAAAAACAGTAAAAAAAAATAATAAATTACTAAATAAATATTCAGCAATAAATAATAAAAAAATTATTTATAACAATTACTTAATTAAGTTTATCGTACTGTATATACATGGAATTAAAATCAATCGGTAAAAAATCACGGGCTGTGAAGGGCAGTCCAGACATGTCCCCCCTCCTTGTCTATGCCACTGACATTTGGTGGACCGCAACTGATTGAAAAAATTAGAAGTAGACCGAGCCCTGGTAAAGTCTGCCCACCCCTGATCAACACCAAATTTCTTTGCACCATCCTCATGGACACGTCTGGGATATATTTTACATTGGTTGCTGCTTTATATTTGATGTAGTATTATTTGTCTCGTATCACTGATAATTCCAAGCAGATATCGCTAGTCTCGGTCATTAAATAAATGCAATCGGTATCAGTTTTGTCCACGGTGGTTGGCAATACCTGAAATTACATATATTCTAGGCACACTCTTGACATTGTTGATTGAAGAATGGTGTATTCCCAAGTAATGTCCGAATGCGTCTAGAATGCTATCTGCAAAGTCTGTTAATTTTCATCGTACGACAATACACACATCAGAAAAGTTTCACCTGAATCATTTGAGCACAAAAGAAAAAATTGACAATGCATTGTCAATTTATACATTTGCATACAATGATAAAGCCATTTGGATATTTTAAAATAATATTAATTATTAATTATTTGTATAATATAATAATAATTTGTATTCCAGTAACTTTTGGCCCATTAGAACACAAACATGCACACACACACACACATATATGAAAGAAAAATCAAAATTTGAGAAATAAAATAATAATAAATTTTACCTCAGAACACACAATCTAATTCTATTTAATATGAATGAATGCCCTCTAAAATATGTAAAATACAATATTTTATTCCATTCAATAGGAAACATTACCAATTTGTTGATCCTGATCGTATTCAAAATCAAATCTTCTGTACATAAACTTAGAAATTTGAAAACGGTAATTTATCAACTAATTTAATTAAAAAATAATAACTAAATTTTGTTTTTGAATGAGTTAAATGTGTTATTTTTTATCATAAATATAAACTAAGTGCAATTTTAAAGAAAAATGCAGGTTAAAAATTTATGCAAAGTTATCTGAAATACCTCACACGCAAACATTTTTAAATACACTGTAGTATATGTAAAATCATATAATTTATTTAAGCAATTGTGGTTCACTACTATTTAATAACATTTTTATTCAAATAAAAAAAAGTTGTTTTTCATTCTGAGCTCAATTCAAATCCTCACATACATGTTCTCTCTTTTTTTTGAATTATTTAATAACAATTCTTTCTCTGGAAGATATCTTTTGCTAGACGAATTCAAAACAATTTATTATATGTACTTGTAATTATTTATTTTGTAGTTATATTTATTATAGTTACAATATGACATGTTAAAATATTTATTCATTGATTACATTTTGTTACAATCCTTCAAGAATTATAATTAATTTCTTCTAATGACATTTCTTTATTTAATTAAAGAAAATTGATTTAATGATAATTTTTGCTCTTATCTGCAATTCTCAACCAATATTTTTAGATATATGGGTCAGGAGTGGTGATGAACTCTTAATAACAATTTTCCATTTGTTTTAAGCTCTGTTCTATTTTTATTTAATACAATTGACTGTATTATTTATGCCTTACGTAACTTACGTAACATATAATTAAATCATTGCAACTAGTTTTTAATTTAAAAACTCTTCAAAATACTTTTTTAAACTATCAATTAATCTTCATTTCAAAATTGACAGAGATGTTTTATTGCCATTCTTTAATTGCGCGAGAAAGTTCATATCGACCAAATAGGTCAAACCTTCCTTTTGAACGAGAAATTAGGAAAGTTCAAGGAGAGTGAAAATCTGGATCATTTCTTTCAAGTTTTCATTCAAACTGGATTATCGTGGCATCATTAGGATCGTTAATTTTACTGCAAAATAATGAAACTTTCAATGATCATTGAAAAAACGACACGAATAATGTAAGAATGTCATCCAAAACATTATCTCTTCACGTATATAATTTTTACCTTCTTAGATCCAACATTTTTGAGGTTTTGCATTAATTAAAAAAGAGAATCTTATAAATGAGAATATCGTGAGGGTCTCATCATTCAATCTAGTAGAGTAATGTTGTCTTTTTCTTCGTGTTAGTGGGTCAAACGTCAAGCTAGAGTCAAGTTATTCAGTTCTCATATATCAAGTTAAAATGTTACGTTCTTACATGTCTTGAATATAGCCTGAAAGGAAAACTTTCTTGACTTTATTTCTTAAATTATTTCTCAAACTTTAACCCAGGAAGCAGACTATGCTACTCGAGATTAAATTTGACATTAATATGATAGAATTAATATTGACGCCATTAGATAATGCTGTCTAAGAACATTGTTTCCATTATTTTATCTTTTATACAGGAGAAAGTGAATTCTTATTTAATACTACCAGTTATTCAGTTCTCATACATAAGCTTTCTATCAAGTGTTCTGTGTCGTGATGGTAATCTTAAAAATACCCCTGTTGTATTTCTCTGAAGATGTTTCAAGAATTTTAATACAGAAGATGTTTAACCCTTACAGGATCATAGGTTACTAAGAGTAAATATTAGTGTATCACTATTTATTTTAGTTTGTTTAGAGGTAAAATGAATAAAAATCCTAAGAAAAATATATAACAATGCTAATTGTTTTTTTTTCAAATCAGTGTTTCAATTCAATTTGGATTATCAGTGAATTTTTTTCCCGGCATTTGTTTCATTTGTTCAAATATACTTTATTATTACACAAAATTATACTTACCAAATAACGTAAGACATGTGAAAAAACACAGTAATATATTTTTATTCGACACTATAAACTGAATTAAGAACAGAGTACAGGCCGTGAATTTTATATCATTGGCGCCAATTGATTTGGCGGTTTTTTGCACTAATAGTTCTCGTTTATGTAATTACGTTTAGCATACGTTCTGTTTTGGCGTTATATGACACAAGCAATAAAAAAAAAATTTTAATCAATTCCTATTTTGTTATAAAACCTTACTGGCGCCATCTTTTGCAGATAAATCTAACTTCTTCAGAAATAACGCAGAATAAATTTAAAATTAAAAAATAAAATTTATTTAATAAATTAATGTCTGAAAAACTGTATTAGCAGCAAGTGTCCCCTTCTACACGTTTTTAAAAATGTATTTGAACAAGATATATATATATATATATATATATATATATATATATATATTATAGAGATATATATATATATATATATATATATAGAGAGAGAGAGAGAGTATGAACAAAAAGTAGGAATTGAAAAAAGTCTGATAAGGTTATCATTAAATTCAACAATCGGCAATTTTAAGACGGGAGAAAATATTTCCCTTAGTTGTGAAAGGGTTAAAGCGATAGAATTTTAATTTTTACTTTTTACAGAAAACAGTTCAGAGTTTTACACATTGATTAAAAGCTACTGTATAAGGATTTTCGTTTAATTTGATATATAAGTGGAAATATTTTAGATCTTTTACCACTATATTCCTACCAATAATTTAGTTCTTGTACTTCTGTTTTAAAATATATATATCATTTTTATCTGCCTTGAATGTTGTTTTAAAGAAAACTTCTTTGATTTTGTTATGATTAATTTTGTTAAGTATCTAATATGGGGTATTATTACAACGGTGTACCATCAAATTTCAATATAATGCTCCTCAAAAAAAATTTTAAAACCTCTTTAAATTTTAGAAATTTATTATCAAGATAATACGTAAATTTTCCAAGAAAACCGTTATTATGAACCGTAGAAAATTTTAAAATATAGTTCAACATATTTCTGATAAAAAAGTAGTATTTATATAATTACCAGTATTCTGATAATTCAGTTGAAAAATCATTAGTTTTACAATCTTAAAGCTTTCTTTTTAAATATCATCATTCATTTACTCAATATTTCTGTTTAAATTCGTTCTTAATTAGTTTCATATTTATTTAAACATTAATATTTACTTTTAAATTAATTTAAATGCTGGCTTATTAAATTAACTTCTTAAACAATTTTAAATCATTTTTCATACCTTTCATTTCTCTTCAAAGAAGTTTTAAGCAAAAAAGAAAATAGTCATTCAGTGCATAAGTGCTAACTGAATATGCATATAAGAATGCAGTTTGAATATAAAACGCCGGTAATTGTAGAAACTATGTAAATTACTGAAACGTAATCCTGAAACTGTGGGGTTGGTTTCTTATAAGAATATCAAAACACGTAGGCTGTATTGTGAAAGCTTGCGATTTCTTTTTGAAGTAACACAGATTGAAAAGAGTTATTACTTAACAAGTTACAAGGAAACTAGTTAGATTTGAATTTTTGTTTTTCATTTAATTTTACTGTCTTCTATTATTTGTAGATTTATTTCGATTTATTTCTAGAATTGATTATTTAGTTTTGAAATTTAATATGACTTCAGATCAAATTATATATATATATATATATATATATATATATATATATATACACACACACACATATATATATATATATATATTTATATCCAAATCTCGAAGCTCCTAAGTTCAGAATCATGCAAATGCAATCTATATCGAGACTATATTGATGATTATCATCAACACGTTGTCACAGGAGACCTTAGCATCGTGAAAGATGATTTGTTAAGAAATTTTATGCAAAAAGGTACCGGTTTTAGACTGATGATCACAAAAAATATATCTAACGTTATGAAACAAATCATAAAAGATTTAGAAAAATTCTACCTTAAAATTGCAATTAAATACGGAATGCCGATTGAAGCATTCAATCAATTTAGATCTTATGTAGCAACAGAAATTCGGGAATTAGATTTCACTGTTGAAAATGAAATTATGTATAAAGATCTTAAATCATCAATAGAAAACATCCAAAATGACTTCGTGATTACATATGTTGATAAGGTCTCTGCTAATTATGCCATAATTTGTAAATACTTTTACAGTAAATTATTATGTAACCACATTTTAAATAATAATTCTTTTCAAAAATCAATTCACATTAATAGAGAAGATGATAATCGTCTTTTAGCTTTGAACAAAAGACTGAATATTCATCTAAATAATATTAAATATCCAAAAAAGTATTTTTTAACACCAAAATTTCATAAAAGCCCTATAAAATTCCGTAGTATCACTTATGGATACAATACATATATCACGAGGTCTGGGAATATCTTACAATCTCTTCTTCAAAATCTAATTGATAATTTACAAAACACGGCAATAATTAAAAATAGCTTAGAGATTGCTAGAGTTACTAAGGATATGTTAATTTTTTCCATGCATGGCTTTGATTTCGAGGACCTTTTAATTCTATAGATATTGACGATATGATTAAGGTTCTACAGTTAATTTATGATAAATATGAATTATATACTTCAATGAAAAAAAAAAAAATTTGATATTCTTGTTAACCTCGTATTAAAAGAAAATTTCATTGCATTTGATCAGAATCTTTATAAACAAATCAAAGGATTACCACAGGGTGGTCCAGCTAGTAATTGTTTAGCGAACCTATATTTACATTTTTTTGAAATAGATCATGTTGTAAATGATTCTTACTTAATTTATCGTTATATAGATGATATAATAATTTTTGGTAAAAATAGTGAATACAAACCAAATATTACGTTCTACCCTGATTATCTCAAGCTCCTTAAAACTAAATTCAACTCTAATATGGTGGAATTCTTGGATTTAGACTTGCATCTTATTAACAATAATGTAGTCAGTAACATTTTTGACAAAAGAGATTCGTTTAAGTTCCATATAATTAAAATTCCCGTATGGAATAGTAATTTGCATATATCAATTTACAGAAATATCATTTTGAATTTTTTATTCACAAATGATAACTTAACTACCCACAAAATAGATAAATACAATAATATAAAACAATTTTTCCAATGTTGTTTAGATCATGAATACCCTTTTAATTTCTTAAGAACTTATATTCATCACAAATACATTAACCGTCTTGCTACTTCGAATTCCAAAACCACCACACAACAATAGGATTTCAAAGTCAGCATGTTAGTGGTCTTGCTGTGAAGATTATATCATAACACTCATATCACAGTTTACATTTTTTCCACACACATCTTGAACATCTTACACATTGTTGACAACCAACCAAATTAGAGCCTAGCAAATTTACATTTTTGACAATCAACCAATTCAAATTCTACCGTATTTGATTGTAGTCTTTTTTTTTATACCTGTCTTTGCTGGCTGGTTTAAAAGTCAGCTCAAAAGATGTGTTTATGTATTTTCGAATTTTTTAACTTGGTGAATAATCGATTTTCATTAATGTCAAGAGGCTTGCTTCTCCTAGTAAAAACTCTGTGAGTAAAGAAATTTTGTTAAATTATTTCTTGAAAGATACTTTTCTTATGTAATTGTTTTAGCATTTTTCTGCTTTTCTTACGTAATTATTTTGTGATTTTTCTGCATTAAGAGTTTGGGAGAGTTTGTTACATAATAGTAATGAGTGGTTTTTTTCATACTCTCTGAGTTATCCAAACTCTGAAGTTTTGTTTATTTGATTTTATTTGGTTTTCTTACCGAGTTGCAAAGGGGGAAGGTTGGCGCCTTCAAACTAGTTTAACCCCACTTATTCGGTCCTAAGTCCGAAATTGCTTTCTGACTCGCTAGGTTCTTCTTTTTTTGTAGTTTCTTTTTTATTTCTCTATAATTTTGTTCTTCATGTTCAGGTTTTATATTTTTATTATGCTATTTCTTATGTTCTTTATCTATTATTTCTTATTTTGAAGTATAATACATATTTATATATTTTATATATATATATATATATATATATATATATATATATATATATATAAAGGAGATCGGAAATTTTTTTAAAAAAATTTAAAGATAGATGTTTGAATTAATTTACGAGAAGACATATAGGTATTAGTAACTCATCAACAAATATTTAATCGTTAAATTATTCTGCTCTTATATTATTGAATTCATATTGAAAAAAAGTGAGAGATAAATTTGTTCAAAAAGAAAAAACGAAACTCAATATAATATGAATTGTACCTGAAAACTTTTCACTTTTATTAAAATTGTGTGCAATTACATAAGATTTTATTCCATATTTTTAATTTTGATTATTTCACAAATTTGTATTTTATCTCTTTAGTGTTTTTTATTATCTATAAGAACAACATGTTAAATCATTCCATGCAAATCCTTTTAAATATAAGGGGACCCTTTCTCTAAAATGTTAAAAAGACCAAGTTTAAGGGATATTTTTTAAAAATTAAATCAGCTCACTGTGTTTATTTTTATGTGTTCTTATTATATTGTTATCACTATTTTAATAAGGACATTTTTTAATAAATGTTTGATTAATTATTTTTTGAAATTTACACGTGGAGTAACATGTAAAAAGTTCCAAAGCGGTAAAATTTCTTATAGCTTTTTACCTATAAATTTTATTTGAATAACTTTTTTGACAAAATCTCACTTCAAAATACTTATTTGTTTAGTGTTAATATGCATGAGAAATATCACTTTTATGTAGTTTTTTACAACATATATGTAGTTGTTGTGGTTTTTCAAAAATGCTCTTTTCAGTTGTAACTTACATGTTTGAATAATTGTAATTTAAAGCAAAAATTTTCATCGTTAAGTAATACACAGCAGCACCGTAGTTTCGCTTAAAGAAATACTCGTAGTTTAACTAGTAAAATAAATATAAATTACATTAAAAGTAGAAAGAGAGTGTTGGTTATATTTTTTCGATAAGAATTAAAACTCCATTTTGACCAGACTCCCTTTCAATTAAATTATAATTCAAAAAGATTTCAGTATTAAGAAAATTATTTTCAAGCCCCAGAAAAATGATTCCAGAATTTTATACCAGACTGATTTTTATTAAACAGAAACTAAGTTTAAACGCAAGATTATACTTAAAAATATATTCTGTACTTTAAAATTACTCTTTAGATTTTTGTCGTTAATGGACTGTCAAGTACTTTTTTAACTGACTGACTTTGAAGTCATTACACCAAATGTTACGACCTTCAATTTATGCGTCGTGAGAAAGAACGAGAAGATGTGTTTGATGAACTGAGAATCCCTCCAACCTGTCCTACTTTATAATCTCCTTGAAAGTTTTCAACATTTTGTAATATTGAGATTCAGTTTTTAAAAAGAAACTCTCATTTATTATTCCCATAAACTGTTTCATCCGTGCATTTCAAATAGAAAAGCGTTAATAAAAGGCAATATAATAAATGAATTCTCAAAGAAATTCAGATGAAAGGGCCTATGAATCAAATTAAGATATATTGTGCAGCATAATAAAGGACCTAAATGTCTATAATTTGTGATTTTTTTTTGGTTGAGACATAAATTTTATGAAGGCATATAATATATATATTTACATTATATTTCCATTTGCATAATATTTAATTGCAGGTACAATTTTACTTGTGTTATAAACAGCTCGTAAATCCTATAAAACGAATAATTATGAAAATATCGAAAAAGTATCTTTAAAACAAAAAACTATAAAATCTTTCATATTGTATCATTAATACAGAACATTTTAATTTCAATTTTGCACTGTCTAAAGTTTCAAAAAACATCGATTAAAACTTAATATTTTTTAAAAACATTAATTGAAATTTAAAAATATTTCAGTGTTTTGAACATCGAAAATTAATGAAGGTAACAACTAGAGTAAACTAGAAAAGTTTTGTACCAAATTATTTGCAAATTTATTTACCTGTACTGAGGTCTTTTATGAAATTTCTGAAAATTTTTGTAATAATTCTTCAAAACTATTTTTTGTAAGTTTGAAGACAATTAGCTTAAATATATATATATATATATATATTGGTTATCAAAACACTTTTTAAATAAGAGGGAAAAATCTATTTCTCAACTTAAAATGTCTAGAGTTTAAGTTTAAATAATATTAAATATAAGATACGATATATATATATATAAACAATTGAATTATTGATTTAATATTATAATTTTACCATAGTAAAATAATGACATTTTATTATGAATATAAATACCCAAATATGATGACTTTATATTTTAATAAGACCTTTGCACAATAACAGTTTTTAATCGTATAAATACAAAATACAATAAGGCAATATTCTATCAGCTCAAATTCAAAGTCAGTTTTTTTTAAAAAAAAGCCGTGATTATGAGTACTTAAACTGAAAATTATGACACTTTATAATACTTCGGAAAAAAATTTCCTCGTCTGTCTAAGACAGAAATTTCTTTGAACAACTACTTTAAATAACATTAATTTATACATTAATTATTGAAAAATTTAATTTTTTAAAATTTTATCTCTAGTATTAATTATATCTTTCCTAATTCTTGCTTACTTAGAGAGAGAGACTTAACAGTAATTGCACATTATGAATAAACAAACAGCTTTGTAACTAATATTTTAAATTCTCGTTTGTATTATAAATTTCTAAGTGAAAAAGAAATAAAAAGAAATTTATGTTTAAACTTTTCTAAGTATTTTCTCTAAAAGAAAAAACAACAATCCATTTTCATAGCAATACATTTACAAATAAAAGCAAAAAGCTTATTTTAAAAAGCATTAAAATATACTTTTTACTTACTTTCATCTTCAAATATACGTTTAGTCTCCTTAAAAGGTGTAGTTACATTGATATATGCGTAATGAATTAAACACCTTGACGAAAAATCGCCGGTTTTTAATCGTATTAGCAGGAGCGAGAATTAGCTACGCATCAGAGGAATCGAAGTCACTGAAATCACCTTCCCAAATCACCCTTCTGAGCCTAAGACACTTTCTACGAAGCAGAAGATCCGTCAAGAAGAAAAAGAAAGCGCAGTCGGAAACCGACAAAGAACCCGTTTTTCTGTTGAAAGAGTCAACAATTAATTGCTCGTAGCTGTAGAAGATGGTCTGGTCTCATCCCACCACGTGGTCAGTGCAAATAATAATAGTTTCATCTGGTTTTTTTTAAAAAGGAATAGGTGAATCCAGTTTTGGAGATTGCAATGATGCTTCTTTCTTTTCTTTATTTCTTCTTTTAATCTTTTTTTTAAATATTGCTTAGAGGCATCAGGCGTAGCTTCACCATTAGAAAGGGAACAACGATAAGACGTGGAGACAGGTTTTCTTTTTAGAGGACAAACAGAGAAAGAAAGAGAGTGAGAGAGAAAAAAAAGAGTTATAAGAAGGCGTCAGGGATTTTTCCTAATAAACAAATGAAAAGATTTGAGATTTTTATCGCTTCCGATGGTTTTTCCGAACAAAGCGTGTAGATGAGGTTGAAGAGCTGTCCAGGAACAAAAACAAAGGGTCAATGGTAAATTATTCTTAAATTGCAAATCGAATAACAATGGAGTTTACCTATGGTTATTTTCCCGGAAAAAAATAGTTGTGGTTTATTATTACATGCGTGTTTATTATATTCTTAAGAATCTGTGTGTAATTTGCGGTGTTATGAGAATAACAGAAATGTCTGGGGAAAAAAATGTAATGAGATATTATACAATGAATTCTTGTGAAATAAAAATAAGTTATGGGTTTTTGTTCAATGGAATATTCTAACATCTTTAATACTAAAAATGAATTATTAATTTGTAATTTTTTAAAGCAGTGTATATTTACACTACAAATTAAAAATCTTTGAAATATTTAATTTTAAAGAATAAATTAATCTTTGTTTTCTGAGAATATAAAATACTGTCTCCAAAAAAGGACAGTTAAATTTATCTATAAATAAGATAGTGTGACAAAAGAAAAGTTCATTACGTAAAACTATCATGGATATATATTACATATCCTTCGTTTAAAATCCCAAACATTTTTTTTTAAATTATTCTCAGGAATTTTAATAACTTATAAATATATAGATTGATTTTTATTCAAGTCGCCTTTTGAAATTACGTGGGGGTTATCAGTAATTAACCTCACATTTTTGAACCTCGGTCAAGAAACGAGATTGACAGTTGTGCTCTCACCCAACTCTCCAAATTTCAACACCATGCCAACGTAAGGACTTTTGTTATTGATAGATTTAACGCGAGTATACGGCGACTTCACATAGCGGAAGTAGAGGCTGTTATACGGACAAGTTCTTTTCTTATTTTTTTTAATTTCCAATCATTTGTTACGAAATTTGTTTGTCTACTACATATATTGAACCCTTCGGTTTCTGTATCATACATTATCATAATTTAAATTTGCTACGAATAATAAATTGAAGCTAGAAAGATGTATTGAATTACTACTTGTATTATATATATATATATCTTCTGTCCAAGTTGAAATTTTATATTTAATACATTCATATTCTATCATTGTTTCATAATAAAGTACGACACGTAAAGAATGATTCATTGAGCAAAAGACAATATAAAATCTTTTTTTTTTCAAGAAATATATTTCAAATAAAGATATCATTCGAGGAAAATTTTAAAGTTGCACAAATGAGTAATAATACGTAAATGAAAGAAAAAAAGTTATATTTTCAAAAAATTGAAAAAGATTGGATTCCCATCTTGAGAATTTAAAATGGCTTTTATTAATAATAACATTTGATGAAAGAGAAATTCGCTCAACCTTTGCTAAATTATAGCTTTAGTAAATGAGAGTTATATTTATATATATATATGTCGCACTTAAATTCGTGTGTCTTAATCCTCTGGTTATAATGTAAAATTTAATAATGTAATATGATATTTATAAAAAGAAAGTTCATATTTTTAATGCTAATAATATTTAAATACTCATTTTTATGAAATTAAGAAACTCTGCAATCACTATTTGTATTAAATAACATGATTATTTTACATTAGAATTAATATAGAGAGTTACCAGGTGTATGCAAATGAAATGAGACGATTGTTTTAAAAAAACGCACAATAAATTTGCGAAAACTGTTAATATTTTTTATTCAAAATAATATCCGTCGCTAGCTACACATTTTCCCCATCTTTCAGGCAATTTGTGAATACCAAGCCAAAAAAAAAATGATCGTCTTTTGAGGCCAGCCAGTCATCAAGCCAAGATTTGACGTTTTTGTGAGAAGTGAAGCACTGGTCAGCCAATTCATATCCCAATGATGCAAATAGGTGTTAATCGGAAGAAGCCAAGTCTGGCGAATAAGCCGCATACGCTAAAGGCTCCCAGCCGAGCGCCTTAACGATGTCCTTGGTTGGTTTAGCACGGTGGCTAGGTGCGTTGTCATCAAGGAAAATCACTTTGTACTGCCGTTTCTTGTATTTCTCACGTTTTTCGAGTATAGCATCGTTCAAATTAAGTAATTTTTGCTTGCAGAAAATACCAATTTTTGTAAAAAATACGAATTTGCTTGTAGAAATGCCCAGAAAATACACAGCATTGTCTTGCGGCCGAAGCGATTCAACCTTGCGGTCGATTTGGACGGCTGTCCGAGATCAACATATAATCGATTACGCTTGGGATTCTCAAAATAAATCAATTTTTCATCACCAGTCACAATACGAAGGAGATATGACTTGCGTTTGTAGCGGGAAAGCAACATTTCGCACACAATTTTTCGGTTTTCCTGTTGACGGTCCGTTAGCTCGTGTGGTACCCATCTACCAACCTTTATTGTCTTGCCCATAGCTTTGAGAGGACGGGAAACAGTGCTCTGGTCAACATTCAATTGTTCTGCAAGACGTGCTTGCGTTTGGCCATCATCTTCATCGATGTAATGTTTGCAATTCAGCATTTTCAAATTTTTTTGCTGGTCTGCCACGCTCCTCGCGTTTCTCACATCAAAGTCACCATTTTGAAACTTTTCAATCCACCTGTAGCACTGCGCACGGCTCAGAGCATTTCCACCGTATGCTTCTGCAAGCATTTGATGCGATTCGGCAGCATTTTTATTAAGATGGTAACAAAAAATTAATGCTGTCCGCAAATCGTGGTCGGAAGGCATAAAATTTGACATTTTCAACACAGTAAAAAAATACAATGCACGCTGAAACTCTTCCAAGAGTTAAACTAAACATGAGTATCAAAGGTGAAACTATAAAAAAATCCCGTGCCATGGCTTCGTATTGTTTGCATATATGCGTGGTGACATCTGTTAGCAATCGTCACATTTGATATGCATACACTTAGTAACATTACATTAGAGTTAATATAGAGAGTTAACATTACATTAGAGTTAATATAGAGAGTTAACATTACATTAGAGTTAATATAGAGAGTTAACATTACATTAGAGTTAATATAGAGAGTTAACATTACATTAGAGTTAATATAGAGAGTTAACATTACATTAGAGTTAATATAGAGAGTTAACATTACATTAGAGTTAATATAGTGAGTTAACATTACATTAGAGTTAATATAGAGAGTTAACATTACATTAGAGTTAATATAGAGAGTTAACATTACATTAGAGTTAATATAGAGAGTTAACATTACATTAGAGTTAATATAGAGAGAGACTCTTGTTACTCATGGATAGTTCATAGAGTTAACTCTAGAATATTTATGATAACTCGGAGATATTTTTCGAAAAATCCATATGTTATTTAGTTTATTCATGATTGTGATAGTAGTTTGTATTCTATGCAGTAGTATGAATTAAATATTAGGTTTTCTTTAATAAATTTTTAAAGATTTCAAAACATTAAAATATTCAGGGAAATTGTTTTCTTCTAAAAAAATCTTAAAAGTTGTATTGAAAATTTAATTTTCAACTATTTATGTATTAATTTGACTTTTTTTTTTTTTTTTGCAGTAATCATAAAATGTTAGAAAATAATAAACAAGAAAAGTACTATAAAATTGCATTTTTAAAACAAAAATACGTATTACATTTTTTATTATGAAACCTCAAAGGAATTAGTAACATTTTTAAAGAGTAAAATAAGGCCACTGATGAGAAAATATAATCAGAATAATTATTATCTTAGTTTTTTTAACTGTGCTCCTGTAGTTTTTTTGTTGGAATATTTGAAATAAAACTAGATTTTTATTGGTATTCATATATTGGAAAGTTATTTTTATATTCTTTCTTTAAATTTTAAACAAATAAATATGGTTCTGTTTATTTAATTTTTACAGAGGGGATCTTCTTATTGGTCTTTAGTAAGAAATTTCTATAGAATAAAAGAAAAGAATAAACTTATCTTTTTTTCAAGAAAGCATAGTATAAGATAAAAAGTTTTATTAAAATACAGTAGGACTGCCATTTTGTGAGTTATTCTATTTTGAGGAACTTTTATCTGGAACCAAGAACATTTTATGATTTTCTTCGTACAATAACCTCCAAATAGAGGGGAGTATTTCCGTTTAATGAAATTTTTCTTGCGTTGTGATTTTTTTTCTCTCTTTATTTTAAAAATATTTCTGAACATTTCAAGTTATTCTCTGTTTTAACACATTTTATGGTGATCATTGACCTTGAATTGGTTTTACCAGGTGAATAACTTACTGAGAGCAATAACATTTCTGGAATTCTGGGCATTTCATCAAAAATAAATAAATAACTCAAACAAAATTCACAAACTTTATCAGTAATTAAATTTAAGAACGTATGAGGTATTATATACTAAGAAATACTGGTTATAAAATAATGTATGTTTAAAATTACTCGCAGGCTTAAAACTAGAAAATATAATTAATAAATTCATTAATTTTAACATACATTGTTCTTTATAGGTTGGAAATATAGTGTATTCTTAGACAATTTCTTTTTCTCTTCTTGTTTTCCTTACAGATTTCCTTTTAATGAGTAAGATACACGAAATAAATAAATACTAATTTTTAAAAAAGGTGTGAATAAAAACTATTTTAATAATATATAATACTTATGAATTAAAAAATTTTTTTGAGTGGATTATAAAATATATTGAAAGGCGAATCTACGTATTTAACCCTTTATCTACCTAATTATGATTTACTGCAATTTTGTTCTTGCAATATTTATTTTTGAATCACTACATTGAAAATTAAGGGATATACATAAAAAAATACTCAACTTCGGGAAATTTAATCCGTTAGAGCTAATTAATTAAAGATATTCAACTGTAAAATTAATTATATGCACTATTTACTTAAAATAAATAGTCATATCGTTTTCTAAGGTCTTCATTAACATACAAAAAAAAGATACTTAACTTTTGTCATTAACTACTTTTTCGGAACAAAAATGACAATCTTCGCAAACCGCTGAAAATGCCGTCAGTTGAAAACGCAATTTCTCCTTTAAAACTATTTGCCTTCTCCGCTAAAATACTCATCATGGAATCCGTGCTTGGAAGAGTGGATTTAAAAGAATATTTCTGCAAAGTGTATCGTCAGAATATTCGTAAAAATGGTTATTCTATGTAATTTTAAGGTAGCGGTACTTATAAGTACCGCCGGTAAATAAAGGGTTAACGAATTTTCCACATAGTGCACTTTTTACGGGAATTAGGCATTTTGTTAAACAGAAGTCTGACTGTATTATGTAATATAATTCTTCATTCATCAATTCAGTTTTTATGTTTCAAACAAAACTAATTCCCTTCAGAATTCCTGAATCTTCGGGTGGCCGAGGTAGCCGAGTGGTATAGGTATCGGATCGTGGCTTGCCTGGTCACGAGTTCGATCCCAGTACCACTAAAAACCCGCCGTGTAGGGCAGCGATGCACGTTAAATCTGTCGCGCGCTGAAACGTCCTCCCGTTGGTGTGGTGTGGTAGCTAGGAGAGGGGGGTGCCAGCTCAGGTGTCATCCACGTCACTTGACCATGGCTCAAAATCACGTGGTCCGTCGCCAAAAGCCCTCGTGAAGCTGAACAGTGTGACGTTAATATTCATTCATTCCTGAAATTTCGGAATTAAAACAAATATTCTTCCGGATTACCCGAAAGTCCACTAAATAATAAATTCTAGCAGATCTATGAATAATTCACTTAAGATAACTAACTGCAAGAATTATAAAAATAAGGAATAGAAAAAGAAACTGCAGTAATAATTTTATTTATTCGAACTAAATTAACAGAAAAAGTTTTTTAATGATTAGCTATAATTGCAGCAAAACGAAGTTGATATCGAAGTAATGATGCAATTTAAAATTGTGTACAAATACAAAAATCAACATTTTTTTTACCCTTTTGCTCTTAAACTAATATTTATTTGAACATTTTTTAATAGGTATTTGATTAAAAGTAACAAATAAAATTGAAAGAATTCCTTCCCATAAGTATCAAGAAATAATTCTTGTTACAAAATCAGAAAAAACAATTCTTTTTCCTTATTGTAGTAACCAAGAAAATTAAAGAATTTAAAAAAAGAGCATATTTTTTTTAAGTTTTTCTAAGTTTAGTAGTTTGTTTTGCAAATTTATTATTATTTGTATTAGCAAAATTCAATTAATACATTTCACTTTTGTTTATTTTCATAATTATGTGATCCCAAATAGTTTCACTCAAAACTTGAAAAAATAGTTTATAACTGCCTGTAAAAGGGATTTTTGCGTTAAATTTTAATATATATCTTTTCTATTAAAAAATTTCTCTTCCAATGAACCAAGTTTTTTTTTTAGTTTATTTTCATTAAGAGCTTTATGATCACAAATATCCTCATTGAAAAATTAGAAAAAGTATATGATATCTTATATGCAATATGGGTTTTAATGCATGCCATTTTATTTTGTGCATATCTTTTTTTTTTATTAAAAGTATTTTTTCATTGACTCAAATATTTTAAACTATTTTCATTTGGAATTCTCTAAATTACCTCCCTTAAAATCGGAAATAATATTTTTGGTATGCAACAAGGGGTTTTTTTTTGCATTTTATTTTAAAACTTATTTTTTGTTTCATTGAATTAAATATTTAAATTTGAAACTGTTATTTGTAATGTTCTGATCACTAACAGAATTGCTCAAAATCTGAAAAAATAGAGTATAATTTGTATACAATGCGGAATTTTTGCATGACATTTTAACACATAATTTTTAAATTAATGTGTACTTTTTCATTGAACCAAACATTTAAAATAATATTACATTTCATAATTAGTTAAGACAATTAATAATAGTATTTATAAAATATCTTACGTAGTTCTTTCTGTGTTTAAGAGGCGACGATGTTCAAATTTCTACGCTATATCTACGCAATTTCTATGCAATTGTTTATTATGAATTACGTATAACTAAGAGAAACAAGTAATATTAAAGAAAAAATTAGTCAATTCCTACATAAGTCAACACAGAAAATTTTTATTTAAGTTACTGTTTATTAAATAATTGCAATTAATATAATATGTATAAGCATATGGCAGAATCACACTATTATGTGGCAAAATAGAAAGCGATTTTAATTTCGAAGCATGATGTTGGACTTTTGTGCTACTATTTATTCATTCATAAATCCCATTCTCAGAAATTAGGCTATCCTAGGTTGGATTCGGACTCACGTCCTTTGGATTAGAAGTCTAATGTGCTATCCATTGCGCTATAGGGACACAACAAATGATGTTTCCTTTTTATATAGGGTGATGGATTATTATTTTTTTGTTACTAAAAATTAATTAATTAATATTGAAAAAACTGTATTAACATCAAGTGTTATCCACTACAAGTTTATAAAAATGTATTTGAACTTGAGTGGATGAATAAAAAGTATCTTATTAATGATTGAAAATTTGAACAAGATACATATATATATATATATAGGGAGATTTTGAACTAATAGTAGGGATTGAAAAACAAAGCAGTGTGTGTGTGATTCAGTTTTCTCACTTTATATATATTTGAGACTAAAAATATTTTGCAAATTGATTATTAAAAATGACGTTCTACTTCGAAAAATATCCTATTTTTCATTATATAACTTTTAAAATATTAAAATCATCTATATCCTTTAAACTAGTTCTGAAAAATACTTATATGAAATACAGGTATATGTATATTTATGGTTAAAGAATGACAGGAAATATATATAAAAAAATCAAACCAGCATCATTTCTAGAATTTTAATTATTTGAAATAACAGCATAATTCACATCCTTCTTAATGCTGGTATTTGCATAATCTGGAAACGGTATTTCCCGGTGATGCTTCACGTTATTGGTTTGTTCAAGGCCACGTTCTCCTCAAGGTTTCTCTTTGTTGTGAAAGGTTTGCTCACGACGTCAAAGAATAAGAAGAAAAGCAAAAAATTTGTAAACTATTCCATCACTCACATATTCTTCACTTTACCATAGGTTCTCATGAATGAAGGAAGGACGGATCTAATTAAAATGCAAATCTTGTCATACGAAATTAATAAACAAGAACTCATGCAATTAGCACTGAAGGATACATTTTAATTAACATGGGAAAATTCAGAGTGTGGAAAAAACCCTTAAATTTTGATAAATCTTGGCAGTTATTTCTTAAAGGTTGTGAGCATTTTCTACGCTCTGCTGCCACAGTTTTCAACAGAAACTTTTTATGGACTAAATGCTTAATGTTTTTTTGAATATTATCCGATTCATGTATAAGCCGAAAGTGGATTTCTTTTTCAAAAAATAACCCAAAGTTTGAAGCCCGTATTTAAGTCGAATTGAATGGAAATATGCATAAATTTGAAACATGTTGCTTTAAGGGCGAAAATAAAATTAAACGGTTGAAATATTTTTCAATAAAAGTGCTGTAAAATAAAACGTCAGACACCACCGACAGCAATTTCATTTATGGTAACGCTACCTGTGAATAATACAATTTTTTTATTTGTTATTTTGTACACTATGTCGGCTAGTCAAACTTTCTACACGATTTTTGGGGTTTGGAATGTGAGTGGGATGAGAAATTCTTACATTGCATGTTTTCGTCGACATATGTGCTTCATACCGTGGAGGGAAAACTCGTTGCATGATAATCATATGCTTTCAAATATCCCGATGAGTGAATGTAAATTTTATAAATGATTCAGAAACTTGGATTCAGATACTGTCTTTGAAGAATTTATGTGACTTTTTTTTCCATTTAAAATAAAAGTTATTTTTAAAGCACCAAATATATATATATAACCTCTTGAATATGGGTAAAGGAAAGCACTTAAGTGTTTAATGCAATGAAAATGCTTAATAAAACGTTTTCCTGTTTTGTTTCGAGATCTGCGGGTTCGCATGTAATCCCAAACTTCTAAATTCTCGGATTATACATGGAAAGATACGGTACTTTTTAAATTGAATACTATGGTTTAAATGTCCTGTATGATTACAAAAATTACATTTGTTGTTCGTATCAAGGTTTTTTACGGTGACTGCCTACCTTGAAAATGTCGTTTTTCGTCTATATAAGGCATTTTTTTATTTCAAAAACTTATAGTTTGAACATTTTACTTCCCAAAACAGTTTTTCTATTTCCTTTACGCGAAATAGTAATAAAGTTATAGTGATTTTAAAAAACATCACTCTATGCAAAAGGGCAGTAAGATAAAACTTTAAATGAGTTTTTCTCAAAATTATGTTTTCGAAAGAAACTCTTTACCAGATATATGATATCTTAAGAATCAAACCAGATAATGTTTTGAAATTTTGTGGGAATATTTATTATACTATTTTTCATAAAGTGAACCATAAGTTTTGTTGTAGGTTAAATATTGTTTCATTTATGGTTGTTTTTATAAAGAAAAAACTTAAAAAATATCTAAATTTTCATATTATTATGTATAATTGTTAGTAATTTTTGCTGTATTTTAATATTTCTCTTAGATTTTGGTTCATTTTTGAAGAGCACTGTAATGTATATGTTGTGTATAAAGAAATTTATGATAATTGTATTAGAAATTTTTATACAGTGTTACCCGTTTCAGTAAAAATTTAGTAACATTTCATTGAAAAGAACCAAGTTTTCTAAAAGTACAGTATTTATTTAGAAATTTATATAAATTTACACATATTTTTTTTTATTTTTCTTCCTAAAAACACTCAATGTGTTTCAAAAATTTGTTTTTATAAAAAAATTGGGTTCGAAAAGGTAGGCAGTCACCTTAAAGTTAACACGCTTAAAGGTAATCAATCTACACTTTGTGTTCGACGAACAATAATGTCAATTAACTGTACCATTTCTTCGACTTTGTAATGATTGCTTCAAAATACAGAGACGGAATGAATAAATCATGAAATAATCAAGAAAATATTTTTAGGATTCTTAACCCAACTATTTTTGTATTTAAGGGCATAAAAATCCTATTTTGTTGAAAGTCATTTATATCACTTAATGGCTTAATTCATCCTGACTTTTTAAACAAAGATATTACAAATAACATTTATGCATTAAAATACATTTTAAAAAAATTATGCTTGTGATGTAAAATGCAGAAATCTTGATTTTGCATGAATTTTTTTAAATTTTATTTATATCTAAGAATTATCAAAACAATTTTGAATCAATTGCGTGTTATTCAAGATGGTAATATTTTTGAATAATAATAAACGATTTTATCACTTTTAAAAACACTATATTCCTATATTTTTTTAAAAAAAATAACAGTGAAATAAGTCATTTATGTAGATAAATTCTTAAAGCAGAAATTTTTGCTTTTTTTATTGGTATCATTTATTTTATTTTACTTTAGGCATCTGACTACGTTAAGAACCAGGATTTTGAAAACGAGTATAAATAAATAATTTTTTTGGATACTTAGTTTCATCTGAATTAGAAAACACATTTAAAATTGTTTTTAGAATATTAAAATAAAAAAAATTAATGAAATTTCTTTGACAAAAAATTAAGAAAAATTATATATTTTAAAAATAGTCTGCATTTATGAAAAAAGTTTTTATAATAGTAATATTTTGCTTACATACAACTAAGAATTTTGCGCAGAGCCTGAACTAGGATTTTTGAAATATACATTTAAAATTGGACTTATTCATATTTTAATACCTCAAAGAGTAGAAAAATTTTAACACAGAACACCATTTTATATTTCGATTAATCGTAACCCTGAAAATGACGTGAGTTCTTCAAAAATCCAGATGAATCTCTGTAGAAATGTTTTGGTTATATATAGGCAAAATAATAATATAGAAGCATTTTCCATAAAAGAATATTTTGAAAATATGTACTTTTTTTTTCTTCATTTTTTGCCAAAAAATTATATTAATTTTTTTATTGTAGTATGATTCTCATAAAACAGTTTTATTTGTATATTTGAATTCAAGTGACTCTACATATCAAACATTTATACGCTATTGCAAAATCATGGCTCAGAATGTAGTCGAATTCCTTAAACCAGAGGTCTTCTCAACCTCGGTTCAGTGAAACTTTAGGATTCCATGGAATTTTGACATGAGTTGCACAAACGATTACTGTTAACTTAATCAAAGCACCAAAATTTTGGTAAAATTATAATTTTTACAAAAAATTGAATTCTTATAAAAATAAATATAAATCAATATTTTATGGATAAAATAAAATCGCCAATTTCATGAAAATAACGTGCTTCGAACATCAATGGATAAAAATCAGAAGGCTTGTCAATGAAGAAGGAATAACTTATCGACATATCACCAGATTTGACGTTGAAGTCTAAAATCAAACAGGAACATCCCCTAAATTTTAGGTTGAAACTTTGCACAATACGCAGAAGTTTGTCACACAATTATAAACATTTTAATGTTATTCTGAACAACCTATTTAAGTTAAATTTCTCAACGAATGTGGTAACAAAAACAAAATATAGAAGCAAATTAACATAGAATATAAAATGCGACTACAGATAACTTCAATACTTTGTATAAGAAAATGCAAACACATGTCCCTGTAATAAAATATAATGCAACGGTAGATGATAACTGAAAGACGAATTAATGAAAAAAATTACAGTATATAAAATTTAAAAAATTTAGTAAAAAGTGCAGTACTTTTTTAATTGTCTTAAAGTACGTATAACACCTGGATTTATTTTAAATATTATTTTAAGATATATTCTTTTTTTGGATGGGGCTCTCCGGAAAACCTTATAATTTTGAGAGTTCTGGGAGTCAACAAAACTTGAAGACCCAATGCCTTTAACTAAAAAAAATTCTGAATAGTTTTAACTAAATACAAATTATTGCAGTAATTCTTTACAAAACATTTAACCAATCAAAACAAAAACCTTGCATCAGAAAAGTTTATATCATGAAAGCTACAATAAAACATTAGAAATTCTTACCTGTGTTGTATTCATATCTACAAGCGGTCCCTGAAACTAAGATCCATGTGTCCATTGGGTCTTTTGGGCTAGAAGCCTTATCACAAACAAAAAAAAGAACAAGAAAAATGTCCTACTGGGACGAACGCCGTCCAATCCGTTGGCCGGAAATTCAGAAATAATCAGATACGGTACACAATATTCAAACAATAGTATAATTTTCCCACTTTCCAACATTAGGCAGTTTTGCGCCGAATCTGATCAAAAGAGAAAAAAAATGGGATAATTTCCCTCGAACATTGTTCCCACCATAGAGTTCACAGTTGAAGCACGACGACGAATTGTAGTAGCTCCGCCAGAAACGCTTCAGTGAGTTTAGAGGCTCATGAGTTGTTGTTAATTACCAGAAGGGCGAAAAATGAATTGTTTTACCGCTTTGATCCGTGTTTAATATCATCTGAGCATAAACGTTTTCGAAAGGCTAAGGATTTAAAGTCTCTTTTAAGTTCTAAGCGAGAGGGAATTTAAATTTTTAAGGTTTTAAGTAATTCTTATATAAAATTTTCTCTGTAGTGATAAAGGTTTTTTCTTTGTTCCGAATACCATAAGTCTATTGCACTATTTTTTTACACAAACATATAATAAAATCCTTTTAACCTATTTAAGACAGAAATATCAATTCTTTTTCTTCAAAACACGAAAATAAAATCCTTTGATCTAGGTGGGAAAATCTTTCTAACTGAAAACAAAATTAATTTATAATCAACAATTAAAGCATGTAAAATAAAATTAAAACTTTAGTTTTAGTTAAGTTAGTTTTTTTCACAACGCGAGTTCTAAATGGGTTAGAAAAATTGTGAAATGAAAGTTTATTTTTGTACTTAATAAAGTGATGTATCTATATCTATCTATGCGTGTGTAAATGAATTCATTCTGAAAAATATAAAGTGTTTTATTTCCAAAATCATTTATATTGACTTTGTTGAAATCTATGCATTTTTTTACAAAAATTTAATTTAAAATTGATTTTTACAAAAATTTAATTTAAAATTGATTTTTACAAAACTTTCTTCCTTTTAATAACATTTAAAAAAATTGAAAAAAATTTTTTTTTTTAAATTTTGGTTTTAAACTTTTAATTTGTATAATATTTTTTAATTTGTAAAGCAAAAGAATTTATTTGAAAATGTTACTCTCTCTCTCTCACTCTCTCCCTCTCTCTCTAACACTGAAAATGTTTCAAATATTTAAAACCATGACAAAAATTCCATTTAAAACTGAATATTTATTGTATATGAAAGTAAAATAAAACTTTACACTATATATATCTTTATCAAACTTTAATACTTAAGAGAAATATATATAACTTCATTTCAAATCATTTTGATTTAACACATATTTTTGTCTTTAAACTTCGAATTATTTTTAAAAATTACATTTATAGAATATAAATACTTAAAAAAGAAGGTATTAAAATTTAGACTTCGAGATCAATGGAGAAAATTCCTCAAAATCAAACAAAAGTAATCTGAAGTAAAGTGAAGAGCAGCTAATCAATAACAATCTACTTCTTTTTAAAAATTCATTTGAATACTGAAACAATAGAATTTTATTTACAAATTCTAAAAAATTCCTGCATCAGTCAAAAAATTAAAATTGTTATTTACATAAACTACATTCCAAGTTAAAATTTCTTTTTTGCTCTCCGTACTATTTGCTCCAATAAAAACAAACTAGTATCGAACACAATATTCTCTTTTCCCTTCTGTGTTTTGTTTATTTAAACCAATCTACAAAAATATGATCTTGTAATTTGTGTGGTGTCTCTTATCATTCATCATCTATCCTTCCTAGACAAAAAGGAGAAAGTTCATCAAGTGGTGTCGACAGTGATTTAAATCTTAGATTCTTGAAGACTGATAAAGACAATATATATACTTAGATTCCAGTGGTCGTGACTAACACTCAGACCGAAAATTACGTTGAAAGTAAGGGATACGATCATCATTACATCTTGAATTGCCCGAAACCAGGTTACTGGGCTACAGGGGGATGATTTCGAAATGGTATGTCTAACATCGGGGTTTTATCTCTTTTATCGAGGGTTTTTTCTGTACGTGAAGGCAGGTTGCAGTTTGAAAAGCCAATTTTGAATTTTTGAAGATGAGCTGGAAGCGTAAAAAAGGAAGTTTGTCTTCGCAATATTATGCAGATGAATATGAAAGAGCATGAGTAGATTACAAAACACAAAATCTTGGTGTTATGATGTTAAGAGAGTGTGTTTGATAAGTTTCAATTCTTTTTTATTAATTAGGTGGTGAAGTGCTGGTAGAATTACAAGAAAATAATTGTTATTAGATATGCATTTTGCAATTATAAATATATTGAAAGCTAAATTATGAATAATCTTTTTAAGCCTCCTCGTAAGTGTTAAAAATTGATATTTTAAAATTATATAATAGCATAACATACAAAATTTTCCTTTTTTTTATTAAGTTATTAGAAAACGAGAACGAAATTCATTAGTAAAATAAACATGAAATGCATATTAAAACAGAAAATACTTTAATAGAATTAATCTTAGCTTAGAACACCTAATTTTAAAAAAAAACTAAATTTAGTTTTCATTTAATTCAATCTTCTCTAAAATATAAAGTTTAAGTAGAAAAAAAGAGAAACAAATTATTTCGTGTTATTAAGGGTAGATATTTTACATCTATACCTTTCATATCTATCCATCTAAAGATAGATAAAACTATATATTGAAGGTAGATATTAAATATTTACCTTCAATACATTCCCCCTGCATTTAAAAGACTAACAAGTTAAATGAATTAATGAAAATTTTAACATTTTTTTACCGTACAACAGGGGTATGAAACTTACGGTCCACGTTGGCATGCAGCCCGGCCAGTATATTGGTACACAATAATACATAATAAAATATCAGTTTCTCCCGAAATAGGAAAGATAGTAGCAGGGAAGAGATGTCAGAACGTAAACATTTAATTTTTTTGTCCTTTTACTTATGTTTATTATAATTTATTCTTCGAAATAAAATTACGTTTCGACCTACAGTTAAACCTTGTTTGTTTGGCTCAAATTAGCCTTTGAGACTTTGATACCCTCGATGAGCACTGTAAATTAATTTGAAATTTTGAAGTCTAACATAGAAAATTTAGAATAACATAGAAAATCTTAAATTTAGAAAATTTCTTAAAAACAGTATAATAAATAAAAATATTTCATTTTTTTCCTTAATCAAAACTCTACTGATTAAATTAAACAAAGAAGTAATTTGGTCGTGTTGTTTTTGTAATTAAAACTTTACAAATATACCCAGATACAAAAAATTTTCATTTCAGTTTTATAATAGATAATTAATTTTATAGTGATTGATATGTTTTTAATATCTAAATATTAAAAAAATCTCCGGATTTTAACTTTTTAAACAAAGGGTTTTTTATTTACTTTCTTTAAATAAGTATATTTTTATAAAGAAATTGTTTTAATATTTAATATTTTCCTTACAAATACTTCAAATATCAATCTTATCATGAAACTAATATTATCATTCTAGTGTAATCTTAAGAGGTCATTTTTTACCTCTTTCTTCAAAGAAAAGATTTTAGTTTCGAAAGAAATATAAAAAGAAATTATTTAATACATTTTAGTAAGGTTTTAATGCATCATATTCTATTTCAAAATTGTTTTATCAGCTCATAGTAGAGTAATACGAATTTCTTTGATTGTCCTTTGTTTTTTAATACCATCTTTGTTTATATTTGATTTTTATCAATTTGTTGCTTCTTTTTTCGTATTTATTTATTGTTTTTTAATGTTTTTGTGTGTGTGAATAATCCTTAATTTAAAATTTTCTTCGGTTTGATAAGCTATTTTCTGTCTTTTTCTTTTTAAATTACTATCTAAATTAAGAAAAATCACATTCGTAATATTTTTATTTTTATAGTTCAATAGTAAAATAATAACCTGCAAACTGTTGAGAATTAAAGCATGAACATGAAACAACATTTTTAAATGAGGATTTTTGTTGCAGTATTAACATTTATTATAATTAGAAAAATGAAAGAACACACCTTACAAACTATCAATCATTTGGGAAATAATTTAACTAAAATAACACACAAATATAAGTGACACATTGCATATAATGTGCTATAAAAAATGAAAAAATATTCCGGAATACTTTAGAATATTGAATAATTTATAATGATAATTTTCATTTAATAAGTAACCATGTTACTTTCATGTATCCCGACTGTCATGCTGAGCCTAAAACCTTGTTCAGATAAGGTACAACTTCAGACTCATTAACTTTCCTTTCTTTAATTTTAATTTAAACTACTAATTATATAAAAAAGTTTAAAATTTAGTTTTGTCAGAATTCTTCTATAACTGACATTTTTAGAATGATATATTAGTTAATAATCATAAAATTGGAATTTTTTTAATATCTAAGGGGTTTTGAAGTAGAATGAAGGAGATTGATTGTCATTCAATAAATTTCAATATTAAAATACTTTGAAATGAAAAGTAAAGGAAATTTACATTTGTGTTCTTAAAAATTGCATTTTCAAATTAAACAGTTGAAATATTTTAAATTAAAATGTTAATCAAATTAAATTCAGATTTATGTCGAGTTTAAAGAAACGAGATTCGTGACAAGTCCCCAAGTTGATTTAAATATCTTAAGGGGAAAAAATATTTTCGTCACGAATAAAATGCTGATTGCATTTGTAGCAAACTATAATCACGTTAGTCAAATACAAAAGAGTAATGAGCTACAAATTAAAGGCAGAAGAGCTGAAAGTTTTACATAACCATCAACTTCAACTTTAGTAAACATTCATTTAGAATAAATTATGACTCTAAGTATTTAGCATAAACTCTCTCAGAAAATAGAAAAATGATGTTAAAATAATTAATTTTTTTATTAAAGAATTCCGTTAAAAACAGTTTTGTTTTAAGACGACATATAACAATTTTTTGTGCTTCTTACAAATATATTAATTTACCTTGAACACTTTGAAAAGCTTGTATACTTAAAGAATATAAAATAAATATCAAGAGATAAAATAATATTAAGAAATAACATTATTTTTCAGTTTATTTCCCATCTCATTAACAAATGAAAAAGCATTGTCACAATTACGATAAAAAAAAATTAGGTTCTTACATATTATACCACACACTTCGGCAAAAAAGTTCCCCAATTCAGCAATTGTTACCCAATGACGCCATAATTATTGTGTTCCAGCATAGACTGAAACATTCGATTTTGGAGACGCATTTTGTTTTTACGAAATTCATCGACTGTATAATACGTAGAAGCACAGTGGCTGAGTGGTAGTGTATCACGCTTTCCAGCCACTGGTCTGGAGTTCAAGTCCCGGGCTGGGTAAGGTCAACTCAGCCTTTCCTCTCTTCAGTGGGTCGATAAATGTGTACCAAGCTTGCTTGGAAGCTGAGCACTGGGACTTCATGTTAGACTGACCACTTGACCGAAACATCTGCACACGCACCTCATCACTTATGGTCACGTAAACTGAGATCAGCACAGTAGGCCTTAGCCCTTTTGGGCTGTTGCGCCACTAAGTTCAGTTCAGTTCAATACAATACGTAAGAACCGAAAATTTTTGTAATATTTAAAATTACGAAAATTATTTTCAGTCAGCTGTAAAATTATATAATATAGATCAGAGGTTCCCAAAATTGTTTGTCTCATAGACCCCTTGCCATGTTTTTGGGTTTGGGGTAGACCCCTGCTTACCTAATATTGAATTTTTGCAAATTTACCTACTTAAACTGCTTTTTGACGGCTGGTATAGATCTACTTATTTTAATTGATTTAAATTTCTAACTGAAATGAAGTATAGTGTTTAAAACTTTAAAAAATGTTAATTAAATTAAAATTTAATTAATACATAAAATATATAAACAAGCAACAAACAAATGCTTTTAAAGGGAGGAATAAATCTGGTGCTTCAATAACATGTTTGCAACATTTGGAATCAATAGTATCAGGTTTAACCCTAAATCTCTTCGGATAGTAGTGTCCAGACCTTATTTCCCCCTTTTCTTTTTTTGTTTTGGAGATCGACAATCACGCTGAAATTCCTTCTCACTAGGAAAAGTAATTTTCTCGTCGATATTCCATAATTCGCGTTATAAATGACAGGTATGTCTTTTTAAAGCCAAAATTGTGGACATGGTCCTTGTTTTAATAAAAATTATGCTGTCACCTTGTAACCACAAATTAACACCTTATTAAAATTAGTAAATAAATCTATTAAATAGATAAAATCTGGTTTACCCACTTGACTAAATTTTCTTTTAAAATTAAAATCATGATTTGGTTTAATAAGAGCCACCATCACAGACCCCCATTTACACCTCATGGACCCCCAAATTATTTTTTCGCTGACGTGGACCCCTTGGAGTCCGTCATAGACCCCTGAGGGTCTATATAGACTACTTTGGGAACCACTGATATAAACTATAAAACGAAAATCATTTATTCAACTATATTTTTTTAATAAAAAGCTTCAAAATTATTTCGTAGTAATTTAATAAGTGAATGAACTTATTCTCGAAATGAGCATGGTTTATTTCAGGGGAATTACAAGCGTCATGTGTGTATAATATTTTTGATAAGTATCTGTTTTTGAGTAGTAAAACCGATGTTCGTATTTGTTGCATTGGAGAGAATTTGTATTATCTTTCATTTTAAAATATCTATACGCAACGACAGATAAAAATACTAATTCAAAATAATGATTATTGGCAGATTTTATCAGAACCAAGGTTATTGAAAATCTCCTTGGGACGTGACTTTGAAAATATATTGCAGCCTTGATCATTTTTTACTGAGTATAAATTAAAATGCATACGATATAGAATTCTAGATGATGAGAAGGAAAATTTTAAATTTATGTAACAAAAACCCTTTGTGAAATTATATTTAAGTACTTTTGTAAAGAATTATTACATACTATTATGCTAACTAAAAATTACTAAGATAAATTCTAAATTTTAACCAATTTCATATATAAAGTCTATGTATATAATTAATAATTTGCTTCAGCAGATAAATTTATTAGATATACATTTTTTGTTATTTGTATCAAAAATTTACTGAGAATTTTCCTTTAGCCTTCTACTTTTCTCAAAAACGCACAATAGAAAATAATAATATCTGATTTCCAAATTCTTAATTCATTGAAATATGGGTCTTGAAGTCTGTGTAATGAAATTCTTCTCCTTGGGAATAAATTCAAGTAAATATATTTATGTATTTATTTTTGAAAGAAATTATTTTTTCCTTCCTTAACTGTTATTTATTTTACTTAAGATTATATAATTTTCTTACTTAAATATTAATAAAAACCAAGGTGTGGCAATATTTAAATGAAGTGATCGTGAGTCTTCAATCTTTTTGGAGCTCCTACAATGGATTGATTGATTGAATGAATATTTACGTCGCACTGTTCAGCTACACGAGGGCTTTTGGCGACGGACCACGCAATTTTGAACCATGGTCAAGTGACGTGGACGACACCTGAGCTGGCACCCCCCTCTCCTAACTACCACACCACACCAACGGGAGGACGTTTCAGCTCTCGACAGATTTAACGTGCATCGCTGCCCTTCACGGCGGGTCTTTAGTGGTACTGGGATCGAACTCGTGACAAACTCCTACAATGGAAGAGGGCCATTTAATGCAGTCTTTTGATTGATTGATTGATTGATTATTAACGCCGTACTACGGAGTTATACAAGGAATATTGGCAACAGATATTTGTTGAGTAGCTAGAAAAGATTTTAAGAAATTAAAATGATATAAAGTAATAAATATTTTCAACAATTTTTTACACCCTGAATATGATAAAGAGAAAGTTAATTTATGGGGAACTTGTATGAATGTCTTGATACAAAGATGATGGACATCACTAAATATTCTGATAATTTGATCCTTTTTTCAGTAACTTCTTGATTTATCGATAACAAATACGTGTAATTCACTAATCAATGAGAAAAAATAACTTTTATGGAATTTTTTAATTGAATTACATTTATAAAAATATAAGAGAACAATTACACATTTTTGACAAAAAATTGTCATGAATACGGGCATAAACGCATGCATTTTTAAAAAATATTTTACGTATATTTTATATATCGCCAAAAGTAAGCATTTTATTTGATATGTGAAGTTTTTCGTTTCTGTGGTACTTCCGAGAGAGAATTTCAAGTTTAGAACATTTTTTTATAGTTGAATCGAAATATTTTCTATTTTCTAGTTAAAAGAATACTCACTTAATCATATAAAATATGAATATTTCTTATACAGATAATTAATTTTTCTCATAAAAATAACTTTTTACTTCTAAGCAAAGAGTATTATAATGTAATTGAATTATTATTAAATTTGTTAAGTGAACAGGTTTTTTATTCGTAGCTTATATGAGATCTTAAATGCTTAATTTGAATTTCTGGTTATGTTAAAATACATTCAAAGTAACATGTAAGGTCTTATATGTTTATTTTATAAATAAAAATAAATTTAAAAAGAACAGGAAAGTGTCATATTTCTCATTAGTTTGTCCCAGCATGATACAAATTCAACTTGCTTAACTTGTTTAAAGACTGAAGTCTAATTCGTTTGTTTCAAACGAGAAAAAAAAAAGAATTTCTGTTTTAATATATTTTACTATTGTAATGCATTCGTGTTTCAAATAAATGGATTTGTAATATTGGGAAGAAAAAAATTCAAAGCTAAAGTAAGGTAAAATTCAATTTTTATGAAAATTTCCTGATTAAAAATAGAATTTTGATTGATTCTGCATTTTTTGTACTTTTTTTTACAAAAAAAAAAAAATGGTTCTAAAAAGTGTTTTCTTAAATAAAACAATAATTTTTTAAACTGTTTTTTTTTTCAAAAAATGTGTGTGTTAAGGGATTAATACATTTCAGAAACAGTGCTAATTCTCTGTCATGAAAATATCTTTATTACTCGTATGTATGTGCGAGTTGCAGACATAACACGTCAATAATTTTGACTGTCATTTACTCTTATCTCAGGGATTATTATTTTTCTTTTACCATCATAATGGTTTTCTTTTATATTCGATCAAGGTTTAACTCGGAAAAATTCTTTGTCAAAAGAATGACTACTGCGAAATTCATTTGTGAACGCTTATCTAATCAACAAGATTTCTGAACAAAGGATTACAACAACAGCACATGCATGTTGCCTTTATCGTTGCAATCATATAGAACCCCAGAAATTGAGTTAACAATAGACCCAACACAATGAACATGTCGCACACTAACTTGCAATTCAATTTCTTGGAAGTATTTTATTTGTTGCAATTTTTCCAAGTTATAAATTTGTGATTATTAGGCATATGTCTGAGATAATGCTAATTTGCATTCAACTTAAAACAAGTTGTAATAATTCAGCGTTTTTGTTTTGGTACAATGGAACTCCGGGGCGTTACTGTAGTTGATTGTAATGAAAGGCCTCTCATGGTTTTGTACTCGGCTAGCCTATTGAAATTTTTCTAACACCTTTTGTCTTAGTTAGGATTTTAAGATAGTTCTTTAAAAGTAAAAAAGGCATGGAAAAAAGGGATTTGTCCAAATATAGATCTAAAATTACCTCTATAATTGGTTATTGTACAGATAAAATGTTGGAAAACTTTTGAGATGGAAGATTGAGTTCATGTTTTTGAAAGCATTCAAAAATTATCCGAGTTCCATAAATATCTCTTTTTATGAATATTTGAAGGATTTTTAAAGTTTTCATAAACCACGCACAATATTCGTAATATCCTCCTCTCTTAAGTGTTCACGTTGGCTTGGTGTGAAAGTTTGGAATCAGTGGCGCACATAAGGGGGAAGAGGTCCTGGGGGTCCGGATCCCCCAAAGCCCTTGATTTTTTTCCGATTGATTATAATTCTAAGTATATAGTGCGTAAAATTTAATTAATTAATTGTTATTAATGTTTAATTTTATTAATTAAGGCTAATTATTTATTCAAAAATTAGTTTTTTACTGTGTTTCGTTCCCGAAAATCGACAAAATCAAAAGGAGCATGATACAAGAATGGTGAGTTTTCGACCCCGGACCCCACCCCCCTTGAAAAATTCCTGTGTGTGCTACTGTTTGGAATATATATATCTTTTATTTCCAATGGCCAGGGTTACAAAAGACCACTACACTACAAGGGGTAAGAACAAAAACAGACAAAACAAAGTAGGAAATAACAAAGTGGCGAGAAAAGTTTATGTAACCAATAAGTTTGCTAATGAAGATCACACAAAGAGGAGCCTTTTAGTGCTGGGCAGAGGCGAATATGGTCAGCATCCATGTCCTCCCAAATGTCACAGAGCGTGAAAAAAGGGGCTTGTGCAAGATGAATTCAATGAAGATGTTTGAGAAAACAGTCGTATCCAGTAGCCAGACGAAACTCGGCAATTGCCTTAAGTCTTGACCACATGGGAAGATCTTTAAGATTATTCCACCAGATCTAATTGGAATTTCTCTCTGTTTTTAGAATTGAAATGAAATTATTCATCTTTTTCTTAATAATAGGCTTGGCACTGGTAAAAAGGACAGCTTTCCTTAGTTTAAACAAAACATAGTGGTATTTATAGTGTCACCCTCACCACTTGAACGTGTTTCAAAATTATGCAGTCCATCACCTAATTGCACCCATTATCACCTTACTGAGCCCACCAATACACCCCATAAATTATGATTTAGCTCTTTAGTTAACATTACGAATATGCATAAGAAGTTAAATTCTTGTTTCAAAATAGCAAAAGATATCTCCCATAAAATTCAGTAATTTTTTTCTATTGCTTTCTTCCTTTATGTTTAAAATAAAGGGAAGGTTCTAATATGAATCGCTTTCCTTATGTTACTGATTTATTATATTTTTTTTTAACAGAAGGATAAGTTAAGGTGAAAGAGTATCATCAGGAAATGGTGGAGTCAGCTGGAGATTACTGTTGTTTTAGATGCCCCTGCAAGATGCTGGAATGATTTTTCCCTCTTCTCTTGTCCTATACATGTGTTCTTTATTATTATTATTATTACTATTATTGGCTTTGTACATTTGTATTGTGTGGTTGTGTTTGTGTATTGTGAATTTGCCTTTATATGTATATAATTTGTATTATGTAATTATTTATGAATATCGCGTTTTTACCTTTAATTTGTAATTATGTACGTATGTTGTGAATCTGTGTTTGATTTGCTCTATGTGGTTATAAATGTGTATTGGGAATTTGCATTTGGTTTGTGCGTTATGTACTTTTATAAAAATGTAAAATAAGATCTTTTTTTTTTCAATAAAGACTGAAGCGGGGATGGTTGTTCCCCGGGGAACAGGTTTGTAGCTCTAAACCCCATTCTGGTGAGTTTGGTTCCCCTGGGTATTCTGCCAATAACACTCATGTTGCTTTAGAGTGTGACGTAAATTAAAACTAAATCAAACAAAGCTCTGATGTATGAATTGTTTCCTTATTTCCGTCGAAATTCAAAGCAGTACGAGAGTTATTGGCGACGGAGCTTGTAATTTTGAACCACGATTAAATGATGAGGAAGTCACCTTAGCTGACAACTAATCTTTCAAATTGCCTCTACAAACCACTCGGGAACTCTTAACCTCGATAGATATTCCCCGGCACTCAGCCCTCTGACCGGCGGGTTTTCAGTAGCACAAGATTTGTTGTTGTTCTCGTGTCTTTCCCCAAGGGAAGGAATTAAAGTTGCCAGAGACTGAGACAGGTTGGACTTCTGTACGACAGATGGCGACACACCACCTATCTACCCCTCCACAATTTAGGCATGGAACTGGAGGGAAGGTAAATATACTCTCCAGTCCCCTGAACCCACAGCTTGTGCTGCGACCTCCCACAAGAGAGCTTTTGGATCCACTGATTTAACGAACACATACTCCGTGTGTACTGGAAGGGTATTTGGTGACATCGGGCATCGAACCCAGGCCTTTTGGTCTAGAGAACGATGCTCCAACCATTAGGCTACCCATGGCAGCACAAGATTTAAACTTGTGATTCGACATCGCTTTCCACGCGTTCGTGACCATGACCACTAGCCACCCATGAGCATTATATCACAGCTGCCATCTTACTCTTCTAACTGGCATGTTAGAAGTTGATATTTTCCTGCTGAAAAGCGTACTGAATGGAATTAATTATTTTCTAACACGTAATTATTTATCTCTAGTTTGCTACCAATTAAGTTAATTACTGTTTCACCTAGTAGCTAACAGCAAGATTTTGCCCGTTCACACCTATTCGGCAGAATTAAAGCCTAATTTTTTGTTGAGTTCTCAGACTTTTCTCTAATTTAAATACAGAGCTGCTCATAACATGAACTTAAATTCCACTCTCTTCTTTTAAATTTCTTACGAACAATAACCTGTTCGAAGAATCATACGATTCTTGAGTTGGTTCAAAAAGAAAAAAAATTCTAAACTTCTATACTTGTACGACAGAAGCCAAAAGAGGCATTTCAAGGATTGACCCAATACATTCAGAAATTAGAAAAATCGCTTAAATGTGTTTCTGATATATATAATAGACCATTGAGACGAAAATGACTGCTAGTATAATTTGTCCGTTTCTCAAACTAGTCTAATCGACCTACTTTTAAAAGAATGATATCCTACTATTACACTGGAAAAAAGGGTTAAGGATAAGTCACAACAGTAGATAATGCTCAGATAAAAGGGAAAAAATGGCAAATGGTGATACTAATCTAGAATTAATATGGAAATATCCTGAGTAACAAATTTGTCGTTTTTTCACTGGCATTATTAAACATTTCTTCCTAAATATTTTTAAAATTTATCTTAAGAAAAGGAAACAAGTATGTGTACCTTCGTTGTTCTTATTTAAATATTAGCTGTATTAAATTACAAACTGCCTTTTGGAATATCGGTTTTATACTCATAGTGATCATTAAGGTACCGATCAATCGTTAAATTATTTGAATTTCATTATCAGTTCTAGAAGAATGAGGTAAAATGAGGTAACACTTTCACTGTTTTCTTAAAAATAAGAAGGCAATAGTATACACATAAAATCAAATTAATATTAATAAATCAATTGCGTTTTCAAATTTAACATAAATAAAAGAGAAAAAAAAATTTCTCATTTAATAGTCAACTTCATTCATTCTAAATAAGATTTGAAATCAAAGTAAATGGAAAAAACTTCCGAACTATGGATTATGGTTAATTCTTCCCATACGATGTGCATTCAGGAACGTTAAGTGTAGGTTCATTTTCACCTATTCTATTCAATAAGTGTCTTTTATTATTACTATTATACTTTTATTACAATATGAAAAATTTAGAAGAGTTCCTATATATATATAAGGAGGAACATTCTTTTATTCTCCAAAATTTAAATTCATATGTTTAAGTGACTTAACTGAACACCATCTATACGGAATATTACTTGAACAATTTTCAATTTTTCCTTTTGATATACACATTTTAAAATTGTGTTTTACTTGGTCTAGAAGTATTTTTAACTAGTACTTGTCTAAAGTGCCAAAAATCATATATGGATATATTTTTCAATATTTTTTTAAAAATATTAAATTTTATTTCAAGTAGATAAATTCGTATTACGAATAATTCGCCCAATGTGAATAATAAAAAATTTTCAACTCGCAAATAATAATCAGCAAAATATTGCAAATGAATCGGATATCGTAAATTGCTTCAGATTGAAGATTTAAGCACTAATACTTAAACAGTACCATGCACAGAAATCTTGGTGTCATGGAGTGGGATCCAAATGCGTTTATGCTAACTAAATTACTATTGGGTTCTTTGACAGTCCAATGCTACGTTCAAGAGATTCTGAAGCCAGCTGAGATCCCATTCCTAAGCCTTCAACCATTTTTTCAACAACACATTGCTGCCGTCCCTAGAGCATGTCTACGACTTGTCGAAATCTTACTGGAGCCGTCATTTTCATCAGACATGTTTCCAATCGAGAATGTTTTGGATATCGTAAGACGAGACGACATCACCCCATCCGTACCCCAGAAACTACTACCATGGTTCAAGTACAACTAATCGATAGTCAAAGAATTTCATTTGGAACCCCGCGGTACTACTCCTTACCAATGATGGTGATATGTTGTATTTAGAATGATAGCACTATTTTGTATTCAATAATTTTTGCATATTTCGATCTTAAATTTTAATAACGCTTTCGTAAGCCTTTTACCAACATTGTAATTTTCCTTGAATTTTAACAATTCCTTTCCGGTATAGCTTTTTTTCTTTTCTTTTTGTCTTAGAGTGTATTTTAATCGATTATTGAAGTCGCAATATTCGTATAATAGTATTTTTGTCTTTAACTACGTACACAAGGGCATGAGAACCTTTCCTAGATAAGCGATGGTAACCGGAGAAAATATATTCCTAATTACATTTTACTCGTGAGAAATTCCAGCTTAAAAATTCTATTATCTGCGGTTTCTCTATACATTAACCTTGAACTACATTTTTTAAACTTCTAATTGTTTTTTTGGTCAATTTATCGGTGTTTCTTGACATTCTTCAAGTAAATGGGGAAAAAAACTGAATCGAAAATTAAATAATATTAAGTCGTTTCGAAAAAAAAAATACAACGTAGAATCCCACTTTATGAGAAGTAAAAATATCTGCTAAAATAAAACCTTTTTCCTTCGTGGATTCACGTGCAGTTTTCTTCAAGATGTTCTCAAGTTGAGATATATGACTCACATTTGGCTGAAAGGAAATTTTGAGTCCCGAAAACTCGGCCTTTCGATAACCCGGCAGTCCGGATAACTCGGCCACACTTTTGTAGGTCGAAAAGAGCTAACGTGTAGAAGCCGATGAAAATGACGTCAAACAGTGGCTCTAGAACGATACCGAGCAAGGTACTATGTCTGATGCAGAAATTATCGCTGTTGTCACAATTAATGAAAAAAATATCAGAAAATGATGAAGGCGTTAACGTTGAGGACACGGAAAACATCCAATAGAGGGGGACTAGAGGGTGTCGAAACTACCCTTCAGTATTGTGAACAACAAGGTCCGCTGGTAAAGGGCTTACTGTTCCTCTGGGGTATTCGTGATGAAGCAGCAAAACGCAGAGTGCAGTACGGAAGTAACAGGACATTACGCATCTCTTTAAAAAAATATAGCCAGTTTTTGCAAAGTCGGCAACTTAATTTTTATTATTGGCATCTTTATGTTTTCATACAGAATTTTTCTGAGGTGTGTCTTAACTGGTAAATTATTATACACTGTGTGTTCATTCATATTCATTTCATGTAGTAAATTCTCTGTGCCTTCATCATACCTTGTTTAAAAGGTATCCGACTACCCTAAAACCATGATTTTTTTTTCAAAAATTGGCAAATTTTTTTATGACTTTATGTTATAGACCATTTTATTCACTTAATAACAATACCAAGTACTTTATTTTCCCTCCACTAGAACAAAAACTACAAGCGTTTTAGTAAAAAAGCAAATGCCATAACTTTACACAAGATGTCAAACTTTAAAATGCGTTTTACTCGAAATGTGTTTTTTTCGAAAAACTCAAACGGGGACCGCGATTGCTCAAAAAGTTTTGAAAATAATTAACTGAAATTTTTAACTTATGTTCTGCATAACAGTAGAAGTGTTTTGATCTTCAGATTTATCAATAACTGTTTTATTTCAAAATTTGCAGTTATTTATGTGAATATAGTCAACGTTTTTTTAAGCAATTTCGTATAATGACTTAGATAAAGTACTCTAGTTTTTGTAAAAATTAAAATATCACTTATCATGAAGATCACTTCAAACAGGAATAACAACGTAACACATCAAAATTGAAAAATTGAGAATTTGTTCATAAAATCTTTGTAGAGAGCGGGCCCCGTTTATGTAATTTTTTGTACATTTTTACTAGTTTTTTCCCATTTTAATAATAATAAATTTTTTTTCTTTTACCAATTTTAGGATTTTTTTTCTTAAAATATACTAAATAAATATAAAAATCTCAAAAAGATCTCCATATCTCCTTTTTTCAAAAAAAAGTTGTCGCAAGTAGTCGGATACCTTAAGGGTATTTGGGCAGTTTATTTTCCGTTGTATTCTCAACAACAGGACAATAGTTTCTGAAGAAACACTCGTATTTATTCTTTTTTTTACACCATTCTCGATAACCCGGCAGTTTCACAAACTCGGCCCACATTAGGCAGAGTTTTCAGGACTCTAATGCACTGTCTAATATTTCTTGTGATAGCAAAACGTGTTCATTCAAGACCGCGCGTTGTAAAACCGGTAAAATGTTAAAGAAAAGAATGCTATACGTCCTACTAGTGAACTGCATGCATATTCCATCAAATTTAAAACCGCGAAATAAGCAGTTCCATTTCTTTTTTTCCAATATAAATATTTCTTTTCACGTATATAGAACAGTGAGAGGGCCGTTATCTTGCATAACAAAAGTATATTATCATTTACCACAATGTAAAAATCACGCGAGCGAATTACATCTCCTTATTTATGAGAGAGAGAGAGAATTATTACAATTCCAATACCCATCCTCAGCAATTTTCTATAGATTATGCTACTATTATACTGCCTTCTGAGATTCACTTTTATTTTTATTAAATCATTTTAAATTTTTGATTTTAGTTTTTAATAATATTACTGTTTTCATAGAGCTCGTTTTTTCTTTCCAAAATTAATGCAAGGCAATAGGAATAGAAAATAACAATACTTTTTTGAAGAATTCATAAAGTAATATAACAGGGATTACTCAAATTTTGAACTGAAATTTTCGATGACGCTTTTAAAATAGAGGAAACATATTTGGCACCCCCCTACATTGCAGCTTGTTTACAATAACGTCTTAAAATCTAGCCTCGTCAACAAAAATTGTGGAAGAGGCTAGATTAGTATTTGTTTGCATAAGAAATGTATTGTGAGTCAAAAATAGAAATATCTTAACTATTTTTAATATTTTACTTATGTTTTTTTCATTGTGTTCTTGATTGAAAATTCTAAGACTGAACAAATTATATTCATAAATTTCGAAATAATTCACTTTAATTTCAAATTTTATTACATCATACTCAGAGAGGAGCTGAATCCAAAGGTGGTTTGATTATACCAATCGGAGGAATCGGAGGCCAATCGAATGTTGGTGTTCTGATCTTTTCCTGGTTCTCTGATTTCTGTTTTGCTGATGACTGAAAACGGGTATCATATCTGAAACTCCATCCGTGTTGGTCATCTAAAACATGTTTACTTACATGATGAATCAATAGTCCATATGCTGCATTTGCCATCCTACATTTGCTGAGGAAAACAAAACCGAGATAAACCTAAAAAAAAGTTTTAGAATAAAAATACAGTCTGACCTCTATATAACGAAGTCGTTACATCCCGAAAAAAGCTCGTTATATGAAAATTTCGTTATACAGAGGTTCATCGTTCAATTTTCTTTATAAATCACATAAAACAAATATTTTAAGTTCATAAACACTATATATTAAAAAAGTAATTATTCTTACTTTTTTATTCATTACCATATATTTATTTTATGTATCGTAACTATTTAAAAAAGAAAAAGAAAAGAATGAAAGAAAAATTACAAGGAAAGTTTCTTGGCGCTTTTATCCACTTCTTGAAGAATTAAAATTTTTTCTTATATGCTCAAGCACTTACGTTTTAACTTTTTCCAGCTACAAGAAAAGAAATTACCAATGCGACTGATCAACATTACAAATGAACGGAGACTAGTTCAAGGACACGGGGACACGAGACAACTCTACTGAAGGTGAAAGGGGATATCGAAGATGTTTACAGTGAACTAGACTATGTAAAGGCTGTACTTCTTGGATGAAACGCCCATAATTCTTATTCTCTCGGCGAGTTAGGCATCTAATAAAACCAGTTCAAGATTTATGACCACCATAAAGTGTGTTAAAAGAGAGAAAAATATAAATATATCCAGAAATACTTTAAAAATAGGGAGCAAAAAATTGAATCACAAGAGAAAAAGTTCGTTACATAGAAAATGCACTTCGCTATTGGGAGTTTATTTTACGAAGAAAATTATGAAATGATCTCTAGGAAAAAATTCGCTATATAAAAAAATTCGCTATGTAAAAAAATTCGCAATATAGAGATTCGTAATTTGGAAGTTCGACTGTATTTCATCATAAAAAATAGAATGCAATTGTAAAAACTTCAGAATCTCTATAGTGCATTTAAAAATTCATTTTTAAAATAGAACTCTTAAATAAAATTCATTGAGTGCTGCTTATGATAGACTTCCAGAAATATAATCGCTCTAGAGCCACATTAGTGAAGAATGTATCTACTACCAATAAATATTTACTAGAAAATTCCAGAGGGTTCCAAACTGCAAAAAACAATCAATCAAAAAAACAGTTCTTTAAGAGCGATGGTTTATTATTAAAAATCGCCAAAATGATGCCAACTTTACAGAAATATCTCTACAGCCAAACACAATAATCAGTGTTTAAAAATACACGATTTCGCCAAGTTCTCAAAACAATACTACTTACTGAATCGCCATTATAATGCTCGTGACATTAGGAAGAGATGGATTTCAGAGGGTTCATTGCGCCAAAAATGATGCCAACTTGAATAGTACAGTTTTAACATGAAATAAAACATGAACATAAATATAACAATATAAATGCATTAAACACTCAAATACAAACTATTTACACTATTTACACAAAATTCGTAACAATATCATAGATTTTCAATTTATTTATTATGCCAATTTCTATAGCTACAGGCACATTTAATTTTAGAATTTTAGTAGATAAATGTACCCGATCTCACATTTTTCCAAAAGTTTTTTCAAATCAGGAGAAAGATTGCTTGATGAAATTCGCATCATAGCTTGCAATTTAATCTTAGCCAACTTGCATCTACATTTACTCTTGTTGATATTTTTTCAAGAAAAAACTTTTCTCACAAAAATATATTTTTACTCCATTATAGAGAGAATTTTCAGTATATATATATTTTCTGCCTATTATGGCAGAAAAAAGCGGCTCATTTCTGCTCTAGAGATATTTAAAACAATATTTTTTGTAGTTGTGGGAACCCCCTGGGTTCCACCCTGGACACTAAGATTAATTTGAGGCAAAGAATGACCAGACGTCATTTGTATAATAATAACTTATATATATTCACTAGGTTCAAATATCAAAAATTTTAATGACAAATAGTTACTTATGTCTACGTCAAAAAGGGATTTACCTTTAGTATTAAATTAAAGGTAAAAAAGGTAAAATAAATTACGAAATAGGAAATTAATCAATAACTACGCCCAATATCGAAAAGGTTTACCGGAATAGGAGGTCTGAGAAATACACGCAACTTGAAGTATTAGCTTTCATTAAACTTGAACAAATTTTACTAAACTACCTCTTGTTGTTGTTGGCCGTGGTAGCCTAGTGATTAGAGCATCGGCCTCCAGACCGGAAAGCCTGGGTTCGATGCCCGATGCCACCAAATACCCTCCGAGTACATACGGAGTACGTGCTCGTTAAATCAGTGGATCCGTAGTCTTGTGGGCTGAGTCACGAGCGCAGGGACCGGAGAATATTTCCCTCCCCTTCAGTTTCCATGCAGAAATTGTGGTGGTGGAGATAGAGGTGGTGTCACCATCTATTGTCCATTCGGGAAATTTTGCCGAGCTAAATCGTACTGTCACCTGTATGGTGCTCAAGGCCAACGACAGGCGCACCTCTAGCCCCATGTCACGATGAATTTCATGGGCCTCGATCTGACTACGTCAGACAGGTGGCATTAGAAACAACAACAACAACACTAACGCTTGTGGTAAGCGGTATTAAACTAGAATATATCACCTGGTGGTACTTATGATCTCTTCAGGTATATTAACCTCCTCCTAAGATTCCTTCACTGAATACTAACAGCAATGATCCCCTATCGTAATCCAATTGAATCCTATAAACCTTGTCACTACTGCTGCTGGCTCAATAGCCTTTTATCCGCTAACTTACGACACTCTACTTAAATACCCTATCTACTTTACATATCCCGTTTTCTTCTTTTAGAGTTGATTGGGAATATACTTGAATTTACAATCCCCAAAAACACCTAAGAATATTAGTGGAAAGGTTCCGTAAAGATTCGTCACATAGTTATTAATTTAGTTTCTAAGTAAATACGAGCTTTTTCTGTAATATTTCTTTTCATATGTACTGTAATACAACTTTGGGATATTTCTCTGAAAGGTCATTTATAAAATCATAAAAACCTAAGCTGAAATATTTCAGAAATTTACCTCATCGATACATATTTAATTAAAGGTAAATCATTAAAATAAGTATCAAGTTTAGAGTTTACACAACATGTGTATTATTATTATTTTTTAATAACCTGTAATAGTTTCAGGAAATGAAAATCAAAAGACGTTTTCCCAAACCCACAAATGATGAAACTCAGGATATCTAGAAATGTTGTGTTTTCACAATGGGGATTTATAATCTGTGGTTTAATATGCTTCTGAAGAATGCATTGGAGTGTTAACGTTACAGAATACTTCTTAGAAAAAAAAATATTTCTAGTTTCAATTTTATGGATGAACTCAGAGGAAAATACGTCAAAAATGTAATCAAAATGTCTTAAAATTAATCATTTATTTTCGCTGATAGATAGCATATTAATTAAATAATTCCTTCTGGATATATTTATTCTTCGCAAATTATTCTAATTAATTAAAAGATTTTATTCAATAATCTTCCTAATAAATATTGAAAAGTTTTTAAACATGTAAAATCTAACAAATAGGAGCTTCACAAGTTTATATAATAACCAAAAAATATTTTATTATTAATGTCTTGCGGAAATGAATAAGCCCTTTTTCATTTTATCTAACACTATATAGGGAATAATGCATGCAAACAAAATAAAATAAAACAAGTTCTTTTTCTTTGAATAATAAAATCATGAAAAAAGGAAGTTTTGTAATAAATTATAAATGAATTACTACCAAAAGAACAATCAGTTTAAGCAGTTGAAGTCTTTTTCTTCCTTATGTTTAATATAAATAACAAGAAAATGTGTATCGTAAAAAATTCTCCACAGTATAACGTCGAAAGAGATTCAAGCCTCCTCCCGTTTAAAGTTTAATTCAAATTCTTCCTGCTATTGGACATCTAGTTTTTTCTTTTAGAAAATTGAAGCTTTTCTTCCATAAAATTCACTTTTTAGTCTTAAATCTTATTTTGCAATTTAACCTTTTAAATTACATTTGGTTTATATATTGATTTTGCAGATCTTCACCTAAATTAAGAACTTGCTTTTTTATTCCGTTGAGGATGGGATGCATATTTTAAAAACATCACGATATGTAATTCCACAAAAATAAATACTCTATTTATACCAATTATCTCGTTCTTAAGAGGATATGGTACGATTTATAAAAATATCTTTGATTCAATGATTTTCACAAACCTTTTCGTTATTCTCTATGTATATGTAGCATTTAAAACTGTTTTTGTGCTCAAAATACCGCAAAAAGCTAACCATTTAACTTTTTAAAGAAAAGTTTTCGAATGCATATAAAGTGATTTTAAAATACTACTCATACTACAATAACAAATTTACTCCCATGAAATTTGATTTACAAATATATTGAACTGTGTATAATAAACGCGCGCGTTGGTATGGGTTTTGTGATAAAATGATTAACATTTGCACAATACTCTTTTTTATGAATACTTATGAAAAATTCCTTAAAAATACATAAATTCAAAATTCAATTATTTTTCTTAAAAAATAAGTTTTGTTTTGATTCAAAAATGCATTCCAACTTCTTCTCATGTATTAATAACAATAGTTTGAAAACTTATTAAAGCATTTGGCACAATAGGAAAAAGGTTTTGGCATTTGAAATGAAGATAAACTAATGTTTCATTTCTTACTAAGATAAATCAGTTTAAAGTATTCATTTGCTACTGGTATGTGAACAAAAATGCCATAAAAATTATTATAACTTCGGGATTTTTTTAAACTTAAAGTTTTTAAATATCGTGAGATTATAGAAAACTATACTTAAAATAGTCTAAGCTAAATAAAAAAATTGATTTCATTTTTTGACCGATTTTTGTCAATTGAATCGTATTGTGTCCCCTCCTTAAAAAGGTTTCAGTTGAAGAAAGGTAGAATATTATTGAACTACTTTATAGCGTTTGTGTTTAATAAAGTAACAAATTTTACAGTTACATTTTAGAAACATTGAAAAATAAACGCATAATTTCTCAAAAGAATGATATAATTCTAAGTGGTATTTCTCCAGTATCATAAAATAAACATTGTGCAAGATGAATTTCTTTGTTTCTACTTAAAATGTGTTTTTATTCGTTTAATAATTTACGATTAAAACTCTAAGACTATATAGTTTGATAATTTGGTAGTAATGTTTCATAAAATTCAAAATGTACTTTCCAAACATATATACTTTATGATGGTTATCTAGGATCAACCAGATCGAAATTGTGCAACAAAAACTTACTTTATACTGAATAATATAAAGAATTGGTATGCTTTACATGGATGGAATAATTTCAATCACAATTCAATTCATGATTAACTTTCAAGGGCTACGTATGTGGACATTGTTTGTTTGTGCCAAGTTTGCTGTTTTCCTAATTTTTTTCTGGGTCATTGAATTCTAAATGAATAAATCATAATCAGGCAATTTTTTTTGTTTCAGATTGCTTGTTTTTGAACAGATAAAATCAGTGTTGAAAGGAAATTTCTTGCAAGAAAATATTTTACATTTATTTTATCATGATGTATTTAGTTATTTGCCTATCTAACATTTTTAATACAATGATGATGTTTTTCTTTTCTTCAGATTATTTTAAACATCAATAAACTTGGCCAATTTCAACAAGCTTAATAAACAGTAAGATAAGGAAAAATCGCAATTTGTATTAAGAAATATTTTATTGTATTTGAAAGGCATATTATAATTTTTTTTCATTTTTTCTGACATTATGAATTTTTTATTAGGAATCAATGTACCAACGTATAAATACATATCACGGAACTTTCTTCTTTTAAAGGCAAGGAAGACATCCCTGAATAACATAATCAATCGTAATTATTTTTTTACTAATGTTCAAGTTTTAAAAGAAAGTATTTTAATCAATCAAATTTAACCATGGTTTATCCACATTTTTAAACATGAAAACACACTATTTTCTCAACATAACTTAACTCTTTCAAAACGTAAATTTAACAACCTAGAAAGAAAAAGTATTTCGAATTTCTTAGAAACCTTTGTTTAAATTTGTAAATAGACTGCCGTATATTTATCTATAAGTAATTATATTTTTTAAAAACAGTTTGATATACAAAATGGCAATTATTTGATGTTACTTAAAGTTATTTTTGTGGTACTTTTTTGGACGTTTTACATTTACATAATGGGCTGAGTAATCTAAGAGCCATTAGTGGGTACTACTTCAGTGTTTCTCAAACTGTGGGGCGCGCCCCCTTGAGGGGCGTGATAGCTCTACAAGGGGGGCGCGAGCATATTGAAAAGTCAAGAGTAAAAGATTATTTAAAAAAATTATTAATTTACTGAAAGTGTAAACAAAATACATTCTTACATAAAAAAAATAAAATGCACATTTACACTGATGTATTATACTTATAAATCTATCAGTGCTACGCAATGTATTTTATTATTAATGTAACAATTCTAAGTTAAAAAACAAGTACCAGTGACTCCATGGGTTTGTCATATATATAATTTATAACAAAAATTAACACTTATCTTGATAATTTTTGTACGGTTTATAATTTATACCTTGATAATTTTTGTTCGGCCGATCATAAGTTTCGCGATTCGCTTCAAATTGCCAACCGTTTTCCGTGCAGGCACGCGTGTGCGATGTAGTGGGGAAGGGAGAGGAATAAAGGAGCAAAAATAATCTGGAATAAGTAAATCCTTTATAACCGTTGCCATGGTCCCTTTACTGCATTCCTAAGTCTTGGAATAATTTTATGGATAGCAGTGCACAGAAAAGATAATACTTCGGGAAGACGTATATATACGTCTGGAGAAATAAAGGCTTTGGCTTAGCGAGATGTTTATATACACAGCGGGCGCTTAAGAGGTAAAGTCGTATCGTAGTTTTAGCGTCAAAGTATAGTATTATTGAATTCAGTACATTATTATTGTATGGGGGGCGCTATGAAAATTATGATTGAAAATTGGGTCGCGAGTATTGCAACTTTGAGAAGCACTGTACTACTTGATTAAAAAGAGTAAAATATGTGTAAAAAGTATTCATACATCTTTTCTGTGAAGTATTCTTTTCATCAAGAACAAAAAAAATCATAAATTTTCATCATGGTGCTGCTTTCAATGATTGTTTAAATTTTATTTCAAAAGAAGAAAAATGTAAATTTTTAAATTTAAAATCAGCTTCTTATTGAGGTGAGTTTTATATATTATTTTTTCATCATAAGAAGTTGAAATTACGTATATCTCAAACCGTTTGGGTAAAATAATATGCGTTTATAAGTATTTATAAAAAGTAATAAAATAACAAAAAGCTGAGATGATTGACAAAAAAAAATTATGCTAATTTTCAGATTTTTAAAAATATTTACCTTCATTATTTGAGATAATAGATAAGACTTGGTTTTAACCAAGTGAAACCGTCTGATTTTTTTGGTGCCCAAAACTTCCTCCAAATGTTTTAAAAGAAAAGACTCATTTTTCAAAATAGCCAATTTACACGAAGTCCTAAGCGTTCAGCTTGCGGGCAAGGATTGCCAATATGGCATTAAATTTTTATCACCGAATTAAAGGATTTAACTAAAATCCAACTAAAAATTTTGAAAAAAAATTCGAGCCACTGGATTTTTACTTAGAAACTTTTATGGTGCAACTTATTGAATATGCGAGAAAGAGCATTCTTAATTATCAAAAATTCCATTTCTGGGATTCTGGACTTAAGATGTATTTTATTTAAAATATAATCAAGTAGGTTTTATAACGAAACATAAGTCGACCAAATCTTTTGAATTAACGCTCCCTTTTTAAATATTTCCGTAAATATTTAAGAAAATGATATTTATATAGCTACTTAAAATATTTATTACAAAACCCCAAGTCATAATTCCAGAGAATTAAATTCCAGATACTGGGAAAACATCCTTCAGATTAAAAATAAATAAAATGTCATTTTATGCAATACATAAAGGTATTGTGTAAGATAACTTGTAAAATAAATAAAAAAGATATAACCTAACATCAACCATCAATATATCTCTTAAAAAATTGCTGTATTACTTAATGCTGAAGCATCTGAATTCGCAAAATAAATTTCTCCATAAATGCCAGTTTAAAAATCACTCTTTTGAACAAAAGCTAAAAACAATTTCCCTTATTAATGTAATGAAAACAATCAGGAGAGTGGCTTTCATTGAAAAATAAAAATTTGAGGCATTCCCCCCCCCTAAAAAGTGAATTCGAACACAAAGAAGGGAAAACATACGATTCGCATTTGTGGAATGAAAAACAAACCATCTTTCAACGTTCTATAAGAATAGTTCATTGAATGTTGTCTTTAAAGAAATTTTTTGAATAATTGTGCTTCGTGGAAGAACAGTTTTTGTGCAACGTATTGTTCCCAAAAGAGATAAAAAAAAGAGTTTAATCATCAACATTTTCTTTGAAAGAACCAGGACAAAACTTATTGTTCTTCTTCAAATGATGTGGAAAGAAATATGAAAAATCAACATATAAAATTTCAGCATATTTAAAAAAAACTAATAATTTAATAACTGTATTTTTTTAAAGAAAATTATTGCGCTTTGTAGCTTTTTTTCCAGTAATGTTTGAATTGATCTACTTTTAATAATTGACTTAGATAGGATCTCCTTATCAATAATAGAGTGTTGTGAAATTTCGTACAAGTTTTCTAGGTTGTAGAATTTTCAATTATAGATTAAATAGTACTTCTTCAGCAACTGATATAAACACAAACTGTAATTGTAAGATGAAAGAATTTAATAAGAATTCAAAATAAAATTTGTATAATAAACATATCCATATAATTAAAAAAAAATCTTGTCTTTCTTTCCTCTTTTTAACTGTAAAGAAAAGTAGAAATGCATAAAAAATCAAATATAAAACAGATATTCCTACTTTATAAAGGTAAATAGGGAGCAATTCCATTTGTAAATTAGTTCTAAAAAGAAATTGATTTGCTAAGAAACTACAGAAGAAATGAAATCAAATGAGTTTTACTCCAAATTTTTTTAACCTGAGAAAATTCACCCTAGTTGTAACCTAGGTTATAACTTTTACGAATGAAATACTTCTTTTCTTAATTTTCATTTATAGAGTTCTGAAATAAATATTAGTGAAAAAAATTGCTGAAGTATATACCTTAAAAACTAAATGTGCAGACTTATAAACTGTATAAGAAAATTCTAAAAAAATGAAGTTCCTCTAGCATAGATGCTTTTTTCTTTTGTCTTCTTATATATAACATCTAAAATAAAACATATTTTACTCAGAAATTCTAAACCAAAGTATTCTTACCAAGAATCAGCTTTCTAAGTGAATTTTTTTCGATAAAAGTTCCAGTTATTCAAGAATTTTTTTTTAAAAAAATGAATTTGTTCTTGTAAAAAAAATTAACATTTCCCAATCTATGGAGTGTGACCGCCTGGAGCAACGGTCAGCAAACTTCTGAGAGAGAAGATCCAAACTGTAAGGGAAACAAGGTATTTGAGATGTATCAAAGAAACTATTTACAGTTGAGCCTCCAAATAATGAATCTGTATTTAACAAACTTTTTCCTGGAACCAAGAATATTTTTCTATTTTATTCGTAAAATAGCCTCCCACACAATTGCGAAGTGCATTTTCTATTTAACGAACTTTTCTCTTGTGGTTCGATTTTGTTTCACCCTATTTTTAAAATATTTCAGGACATATTTGAAATTGTTTTATCTTGCAGCACATTTTATGGCGATCAATGACCTTGAACTGGTTTTACCAGGTGCTTAACTCCCCTACCGTAATTTTTCAAACCAAAAGCTCAAATAAAACTAACAGATTTTATCAATAATTAAATTTAAGGACTCATGTTTCAGCGCATGTGCTTAAAATTATTGATTATAAAATAATATACATTTAAAATTACATGTAGGCTTAAAGTTTGAAAATGTGGTTCAAAAGTTCATTGATATTAATTTTAACTTAAAATTAATTTTTAGTTCTGTAAATACAGTATATTCCTGAACAATGTTTTTCTTCTTGTTTTCCTTGCAGATTTCTTTTTTGATGGGTAAGATACGTATATAAAATGAATCAATATTAATTTTCAAAAACAAGTGTGAATAATTAATTTTATAAGTAATGTATAGTGTTTCTGCATTTAAAATTTATTTTATGAGGTTTCTAAAGTATATGTAAAGATGAATATCTATTTAACGAATTTCTTTTCGGGATTTAGCGACTTCGTTAAATAGAGGTCCGACTGTATATGCATACCCAGATGCAGGAGGAAGGGGTACTCCAGTAGCGATTGTCATAAAAACTACCGTGCTTCAATTAATAATTTCATAACTTGACCATGGGTCAAAATTTTGAGGTCCGTCGCCAATAGCCCTCGTTCTGCTTTACAGAACGACTTTAATATAACTCTCATTCATTCACTCAATTAATATTTATTGTTTTATATTTAAGTAATGTTTTACACAAAGTAACAATATTCTTTCCCTTAAAAACTAAGAGTTGTTAAAGACATTTTTACTTTCATGGGTTAGTGGACAGCAATTATAAAAATAGTATAATGTTGGAAATTAAACTTAAAGCTTAATGAGAAAACAAGTAATATAAAAAGAAATTTCATGTCAATTCTTACTTGGATCAACAAAGAAAATTTTTATTTTAGCTACTTTTTATTAAATAGTTACAATCAATATAAATATGTATATACATAGGTCAGAATCACAACATTGAGTTGTAATTAGTTTTCATAAATTATCATTAAAGTATCGTATTGTCATCCAAAACAATCATGTATATAAAACTTCAGTTCAACTGAATGCTTTAAAACGTGAGAAAAAAACATTTTTAAGTTTTGACACAAGTCACCAAAAGGGTCGCTAAGTCGCCAAAAATGATGCCACAGTGGCTGTATTTGTAATTCTTAAAATAATTAGTTTTAATCAATTTTTATTAAATATAAATAAATTATTGTATTGCCATCCAAAATAATCATGTATATAAAATTTCAGAACAATTGGACGCTTTAAAAGGTATTTTATTAATGATTGAAAATTCTACGAAGATAAATAAATAAATATATAAAGAGTGTGAGCTAATAGTAGGAATTGAATTAATTACCATATTAATAATACTGTACGTCCTTTATTCTGAATTTTTACGTTCACACTAAAAATTAAAATTGATATTAGTTGTTCTTTCTCATAAAAGTCATTACTAGTAAGTTTCTAACTTGCAACAAAAATGAATAATGAACATTTTCTATTATTGGTATTTTGGGTGCGAGAGCATACTGAAAAGAATTTATAACAACAAATACTCCAGAATAAATAAGATAATTTAAAAAGCACAAAAGCTCAAAAATATGTATTTTATTGTCTTATTTAAACAATTATTTTTCTCGTATACTTGATAGTGATCTCATATACGTGATTATTGTCGTTTCCATGATTCATAGCTTCAGTGAATAATCATATAATATTTCAGCAAACACCAATTACTTTTTGTAATAATATAACATGAGAATAATGCATTTTTTTCTAATAAACAAAGATTATTTATGAGAAGATTTCATTTCTAGTTTCGAGAAAAAAACAGAAAGATCAAAAATAACTTCTACAATATATTTTAATTTATAAATACATTTATATTACATATTAATTTTTATGCTATACCTATGCTCACCTTCATATGTATGCTGCATTCCCTTACATGTATTAATAAACTAAGTAAATGAAAGAATGAAATGTATAAAACATCTTCTAAGTAATGTAGTAAATATATTCTATAAGAGTGTGAAAAAAAGCCGCCATACTGAGTTTTGGGAAAAAATAAATGCATACCACAGCTAAATATCTCTATTATAAAGTGAACTTTGAAATACTCGTATGTTAAACATAATATACATATGCATATATATTAAATGTTAAAACATACCTACCAATGCCCACAATATTGTGGAATTTCTTGAAAATTTCATCCTTTTCACATCTCATGAATGTAACTAATTTCTTTTATCCGTTCATTTTTATTGTTTAAGATCAATTTTATTCAGAAACGTGAGAGCCTCCTTGTTCTTCTTACAACCGACGTGTAGAGAAAAAAAATCACTTGTTTACGCATTGTTATTTATTATTTATACGGGTAGCCTTTTTTGTTATCATACTTTCATGTTGCAATTGTAGTAGATACGGATCAATGACTATCGATTCAAATCATTAAGTTTTGAATTTGGATATTTATTTCTTTTTTACTGTTGTTGGGATCCATTAATTTCGAAACTATAGAATTATTCCAGAAAATAACACTTTCTATAATAACTCGAATCCGTGAAAAGCTGCTAATTTTCAACCTTGATCAACTTTTTTAATTGTAAATTAAACGTTCAAAAAGATTGCTTAGAGCCTTAAGAATTCTAATGTATTTCTTTGAATTGCAAAGCTTCCTCGTAATAATTTCACAACGAAATTACATGTATTTTAAAATATTAGAGCATTTTGAAGTCATATAAATGGCTAATAAAAATGCTGGAGGCTGGAGTTTTCTCTACAGCAAGGATTTCAAACTCGTGGCCTGTGGGCCCCATGTGGTCCACAATAAGTATTTTTGCGGCCCAGTCAATATATTGGCACAATAATATATAATGAAGTATCAAAATATCTCCCAAAGTAAAAAAAGATAGTAGCAGAGATGAGATTTCAAATGTCAGCGGACGTACATATTAAATGCTTTTTATCCTTTTATATATGCTTATTATAATGTATTATTCGAAAAATAAACCTAAGTTTCTATGAATTTTAATTTTGTTTAACCTTGTTTACTTGGCCCAAGTAAGCCTTTGAGTGTGACATCCATGCTCTACAGGCTTTATATTGTTTTTCACCGTTGGAAAACGCTTTGACAACGTTAATGGTGACATAGAATCCATTTCTTCTGCCATACACAAGATAGAGCAGTGTTAAAAGGAAAATATTGCCTTTTTGTTGATTCCAAGCTTAAATTATGACCTTGACAATTTTTAATCACTGTGAATATGAGATTTCAATGGATCCTCAAGGAGAAAATAGATAAATTGTTGAATATAAGGAACTGCATTGTATTGCAGTGAATCCCAAGTCATTACGAGATGTATGGAATTGAAAGGGCAGTTATGATGGTCAAGAGTGGATTCAAAATGGCGCAACCAGATCCTGTTCTGTCTTTGGAGCATATAAAGCCTTTTATATCCTGCATCATTAGATCCAAACACTTTAGCCTGAGTATAGAGAGGCTTCAAGGAAAAAATGATGCCCCTTCCTAAAGAAATCAACAAAAATTTATGGTTCCTTGCTTAGAGAATTTGGAGTGGCCTGTTTCAGACTTTCTACTTTTCTTGACTTCTTGTAGGATTATCTGTATAGATTGGGAATGACAGATTCAAGCTTCTGTTTACCTTGTTACCATGAAGTGCCCATGACTAAGAATCATCTCAATATATGCCGTGCTGTTTCAAATTGTATTTTTTAATGCTGTTGACTGTGTTTTTTATGACTACTTTTATTCGTTCTACGTTATATTAGACTGCTCATCGAGTTATGACCGAAAGGTTGGAGATGGGCGTAGGATAAAAAAATTTAAGGTATCCGCCTACCCTAAAATCGTGAATTTTGTTAAAAATTGACAAATTCTTTTATGATTTTATTTTATAGGCCATCTTATTAGCTTTAGAAAAATACATTCAGAAATATCAAACACTGTTTTATTTCAAAATTTGCAGCTCTTTATGTGAATATAGTCAATGTTTTTTTAAGCAATTTTATATAATAACTAGTATAAAGTGCTCTAGTTTTTGTAAAAATTAAAACATCTCTTGTCCTGAAGGTCATTTCAAAAATGAATAGCAAAGTAACACATCAAAATTGTAAAATTGAGAATTAGCTCATAAACTTTTAGTACAGAGTGGCCTCGTTTATGCAATTGTTTGTAAATTTTTATCATTTTTTTCTCATTTGTAATAATAATTTCTTTTTCTCTTCTTAATTTTAGCAACTTTTTCATAAAATGTGCTAAGTAAATCTAAAAGCCATTAAAAAAAAATCCCCATATCTCCATTTTTTTTTAAAAATGTTGTCGCAAGTACTTTAGTAGTCTTAATCTTTAATTCAGATAACACCTGAAGTAAGATAATACTTACTACTTTACGATACTTTAGGTCTCACACATTTTTGGTTATTACTAAGAAATAACAGAGTTGTCATGATAAAATTTATATTGCGTAATAATTGATCCTTTTGAAAATAATCCTGTAAATACATTTATTAATCGTGTTTTGTCTGATTTCAGGAAGCTGTAGGTAGAAGTAACCCTCAGTATGAAGAAGATAGAAGCTCGCAGTGTGATTAAGTTCCTTCATTTGAAAGGTTGCCTTGCCCGATAAACCCCTATTAAATAATGGCTGTTTATGGAAATGATAGCTTAACATATCATACTGTTGGAAGGTGGAAGAGGAATATTCTAACTGGGGCTACAAGTCTCTAGCAGACGATCCAAGAGATGGAGGACCATCATTCACAAACGATGTTACCATAGTGAAGAAAGTGAAGCACTTTATACTATTTGACTGAAAAGAAATAATCAAATTGATTAGGACAGTGTTTCTCAAAGTGTGGGGCACGCCCCCTGGGGGCGCGATGACCCTACAAGGGGACGCGAGCATATCGAAAATTTAAAGATTTTCTTTAAAAAAAAATAACCGGAAAGAGAAGTAAAACTAAATGCTTTCTTCCATAATAAAAAAATACAACACTGACATAATTTATGTTTATTATCTGGCTTTTTTCCCTCATCAAATAGCTATCTTTGATCCCAAAACCAAATTAAAGAAAAAAAACATTTTGTTTTATTTGCTGTATTTCCTCAATGAGAGACTTTTTTTATTACGTTTTAACATAAAATATTACTCGTTAAAAGAGAAACGAAACCCAGACATCTTTTTGCTTTTCGCTTAGGGAAATTGTAAATAATAGTTTTGCGATATTTGGAAAAGAATTGATTTTAACATTTCTGTAATATTAGTGAAAAGTGTCTGATTTGCGTCCTTTATGGTCTTGTGCTTTTGAATCCTTTTAGTTCAATTCTTTGATTTGAGAAAAAATCCAATAAAATTGAATAGTCCTTGAAAGAAGGTAAGTATACTTTCTATAAATTAAAATATTCAGTAGAATTCCGATTTGTGTCGTGTACAGTAAAAATAATTATAAACAAATGAGTGAGGTGACTGAGTCCCCCCGCACTACCATTAGCGTTAGTATCGAGTACGCGCCTGCTCCCGGGTTAAAACATTTTGAAGTCTTCTCGCTTTAAATGTTAAAAAGTAACACAATTATTCTTCAACGGAATTTTATATTCTTTTTTTCATTATTTAACATTAATTCTAAATGCTAATTTTGTGAGGATTAAAATTACAGTTCTTTTAAACAGTTATTTACAATTATACCATTTATCTAAAAATCATTTTACATTTTTGTATACAATGTCGTGCACGCAGTTTTACTCTCCTTACAGTTCAGCTATTATATGAAGAATGTTTTATTTTAAAAAAATAAACTCGTGCGAAGAGCCGGTGTTTCGGCCAGTATACGTTTAATGTATCAGTACTGAAGAAGGTATTTTATAAATAATTTCTTATTACTAAATTTGGCCGCGGTAGCCGAGTGGTATAGGTAACTGATCGTTGCTTGCCTTGTCACGAGTTCGAGCCCAGTACCACTAAAGACCCGCCGTGTAGGGCAGCGATGCACGTTAAATCTGTCGAAAGCTGAAACTTCCTCCCGTTGGTGTGGTGTGGTAGTTAGGAGAGAGGGGTGCCATCTCAGGTGTCGTCCACGTCACTTGACCATGGTTCAAAATTACGTGGTCCGTCGTCAAAAGCTCTCGTGCAGCTGAACAGTGCGACGTTAATATTCAATCAATCAATCTTATTACTAAATTAAGAACAAGTTTAATAATTATTAGGGACTTCCACGGGCTTGTCTTGTAGAGGAAAGTTTTTCAAAGGAAGGTTTAATATCAGAAATTGACACTTAAAGAGTTATTTTTCTATATTTAGATGAGATCTATATTTTGTCTTCAAAGCATCCACCGCAGAAAATACGGTTTAACAAAGGTAGGATGTTGAAAATGGTAATAGTATACGAAGTGCTTTTGTTTACAGTACAGATAATTCATCATCCCCCTCTACCCAAAATTCAAAGGGTGATTTTTTACAAAATCGCCTTTTAATTTTTCACTGGATGTGAAATCTATGAAGATTTCTTCTTCGGAAGTTGAGAGCCCTTCTGGAGTATCTTGAAATAGATCCCTAATCCACTCGTAACTTGTTACCAAGCTGTCCTCATCCAGAAAATAATTTTTAAAATTCTTTGCCAACATAGCTAAATGATTTCACATGTTTTAAAAACAACTCTCACATGTTGTTCTTCAGATTTGTAAGTTTTAATACATTTCGAGCTGGAGCTTTTTTCCCATCATTTACTTCAGTAGTGGTAAATCCAAAATTTAAGTATTTTTGAGAATATCGAATTGATTTAATTTTCGGAACCATGCTCGTTCGTCTGTGTACTTGTTGATACTTTATTATCATCGAATGTTTGCTTACGACTTAAAAATGTATGTAGGATATTGTTTTAATCTACTGCCGTAAACACTTAATTACCGTGAATTACAATTAATGTGCAAATTAAAAAATGTACAATCAATCTAGATTCGGTAGCTATAGGAGTATCGAGTCGACCAAAACTGACTGGAATTGTACGAGGAAAAGCATTTTTACATGTTTTGCGCAGACGTCCGATAGGTTGCCCAGACTCACGCAAACGTACCCGATAATGCCAGATGTGATGGATATGATAGAGAGCAACATTGACTAGACTATTTTTCTAATGACATTTGTACTTTGAGAAATGAATGCTGAAGGAAATAAATCTTTAATTAAATATATCATTTTGAGATCTGTTACAATTTAAAAATTATAGAAAGAAAAATAACATAATAATAAGTAAGTAATACATATTTTAAGTAGTTTTCTTAAAATATATATTACTTAAGAGTTACACAAAATTTAATATACTTATCGTATTAATTTGTACGGTTTATAATTAAGATCGTATTGTAATTTTAGCGTCTCTCTCTCAAAGTGCATTTTTTATTGCAGTAAATACATTATTGTTGTACAGGAGGGGGCGACAAAAATTATGATTGAAAATTGGGTCGCCAGTATTGAAAGTTTGAGAAGCACTGGATTAGGAAGGTCTTAATTCTGGTAGTGTGTGAAAAATTATTAACAAAGAAATGCACACGTCAATGCTATTAGCTTGTTGGAGAGATTCCATGATTACTAATTTATTTTCAAAAGTAAACACAGTGCGACCTATCAGAGGAGAAATTCAACTAGCTACATGTCCCTCTTCCGTGAGTAGCCTAGTGGTTAGAGCATCGGACTCCAGACCAGAAGGCCTGGGTTCGATACCCGATGCCACCAAATACCCTCCGAGTACACGCGGAGTACGTGCTCGTTAAATCAGTGGGTCCGTAGTCTTGTGGGCTTAGTCACGAGAGCAGGGACTGGAGAATATTTCCCTCCCCTTCAGTTTCCATGCAGAAATTGTGGAAGGGGGAAATAGGTGGTGTCGCCATCTATCGTCTCTTCGGGGAATTTCGCCGAGCTAAATCGTACTGTCACCTGTATGGTCGCTCAAGGCCAACGACAGGCGTACCTCTAGCCCCATGCCACGATGAATTTCGTGGGCCTCGATCTGCCTACGTTAGACAGGTGGCATTAGAAACAACAACAACAATATTCTTCCTCCCAGACGATGCATGAAGTGCAAAAAAACGCTCAGGTACGATTTTGCTACAAAGGAAGTTCTAGAAACATCGAGAAAACTATTCTGCTAGACCTAGGACCAACCATCCAAATGATCATGGATGAGATTGATCTTAGTTATGGATGTGGGTGGTAAATAATTTACGAAGAACTGCACATGTCAAAGAAGTCGCCGCTGTTATTTCTACGATTACGATCTCTTTTCAGAAGCAAGAACGGCGTGAAATGTCAAAGGTGGTATTGAATCCTTTTTTAGCAAGATGATTCTATGGATGAATCTTGGATCAATTAATAGTATCCAGAGCCCAAAGGGATGTGCAAGAAACGGAATCACAGAGATTCCCCTTTCAATAAGAAGGTTAATTAAGGTGAAAGGCTGTAGGTCTGCTTTTTGGTACCATCTTGTAGTCATCTTAGCATACTGCTTGGGGAAGGGTCTCACCATCACTACAGCCTATGAATTACTACATAAACCAATTGTATGGTGTGATCACCCAAGAGATATCTGTTTACTTGTTAGCAATGATCTTGCTTACTAACCTTGGGGTGTGGCTGATGTAATGAACTAATCATCCAAAAGTTTTCTCAACCCAAACTTTATGTTTCATATGCGTAAAATATTTACTTTTGACGATAATTTTGTAATTTAAGTTCAAAAAAGAAAGTTAATGGTTATTGAATAATTTTTTTCGTCTACTGAAAGATCTATAATGTAAAATTTTTGGCGCTGTATGTAAGAGATGCTTATAAAAGAGAGTTTGTAAGAGATTTAGTTTGATTAAATAAATGGTATCATTTAAATATTCAGTTTAGATTTCAAAAATACATAACTCGCTTAATAATGAGTCGGTAAATCTCCATTTGTGGCTTAATTTATTTTTAACATTGTGTGTGCGTGTGTTGTGTGCGTGTGTTGTGTGTGTGTGATTTATAAAGATTTAAAAAAATATTGTAATTCGCTTCCTTTTAAAAATTATTCAATTTCGCGTTGCTAAATACAATCCATTTATGTTGAGTTTTTATGACAACTTCAATACCATAAAAGTTAATATGTTTTGTTTACGGGAATTTTGATATGCTTTTATCTTTTATTTTTAATTATTGGAGAGCTTATTTAATTAAATGTATTATAACGAAAATATTCAAAAAGCAAAAAAGTTACTTTTCATTCAATGAAAAGACGTGTTCATGAAATTTTCTCGTTTGTAATTATAACACATCTGTGGTAAATTTAGCCAATTCAAAAAAAGTACCAATCATCGAATTCAGTTCCATCGAACTTGAAATAGTTTCGGCAAATTATTTTTTGAAAAAGGACGAGGGAAAAGATAAGTAAGATAAAAAAAACTGTTATTTTGTAATTGAATATTCTGGTATCATTGGGGAAAATGCAGACTACACATACTTTTCTTTACGGTTTCTTGTTGTTGTTGTTTTGTTTCTAATTGCACGAAACAATACTAAAATTAATATTATTAATACTATAATTTATATGATGTAAATGTGAATTCATTATAACAGTTTTTCATTAATATAAGATAAATGCTAAACAGCATAAATATAAGAAATTTCTTCAAATATGTGAGTGAAAGACATATATAAATAGCATAAAAAATAACCGAGAAAAGTATTATATAAATTATAGCTGTAACAAACTTTTAAAATCCTTTAATTTATTAAGATGGGGTTTAGACTAATATTTTACAAACTAGTAGTATTTCTTAATGGTGAAGAATACTTTTAACTTGGGTACTCTCGGCAAAATTAAAATCCTAATTACGGTTTCACTTCACCAGAGCTCGGGTGCCACCCTCTGGGGAGGAAACTAGGCATCAAAATTGCCTGCGATAATTGGTATCACCTTTATGATGCCGCACTAAGAAGTAATACTAGCTCCTGGGGAATGTACTAATTCTGCAAAGGTCAAAACCAATGCACAGCCCCATTAGAAAAGAAGAATACTTTTAAGTATGTTCTTTCTAAAATCATACTTTAATTATGTACTTTTTTATATTTTCCCGTGTCACCTGCTCAAATCTCGCCAAGTTGGCGTTATTGGTGACAACACACAACATGCACATAATAAATAATAACAAATATTTGTCCTCATTGGTTTTCCATCCATTTTTGATATACTATGAAAAAGATGTTACAAAACAAGAAAAGCCTCCGACTTGTTTTGAAAATGTGGTGGTAAAAGGTTACCAGCTGAAATACTCCATTTGACGCCGGTAGTATCACTTTTGGCGAATTTATCGCTTGTGCCCTACGAAAAGGAAAAGTACTTAATTTTTAAACAATTTGTTGTAGATTTGTTACCTCTCAACAACTATATTTGCAAGATTTCATTTCAGAGTAAAAACTACGCATGAAAGAATTGTGAAATAAAAGTATTACAAAAATAAATTTTCAACAATAGACTAGCTTAAATTGATTTAAACAATAAAATAGTTCAGTTTTTTCTTCTTTTTTTGAGTTTCAGTCTCAACAGGATATATTTCATTAACATAAAAATGATCTATTTATTGCTTATAATAGAGTAATTTACAAAACAATCAACTTCAAAATGTATTGTTCTTTGTCTATTATATATTGTCTTACAGTATAATTTTCATTAAAAAGCTATTTGAATCGAAATTAAAAGTCTTATTTTACATTCTGATTCCTTCTAAAAAAAAACACCCGAGCCATTTTTAAAAAATCGTTCTCTTCCTTCTCACTTTACCCAGAAGCGTTTTTTGAAAGCGAAACACATAATTCTTAAGGTTAGCCCTTAAAAAAATCAGGTTTTCAAAAACGGTGGCACAGGTTGACCTTATCGATTAAAAGAAATGAAACATTTCTTTCTTTTTTTTCTTTGCCACTCCCTGAAAGATTCTCCTTTGCAACTCCTCCTGCGATTCTTCTAGTTGATGAACATTCAGTACCATCAAGTCGAGGTTCCGCCCAGAGGGCTCTTCTCACTGTAAAAATGAGAGCATGTCCTTGTAATAAAGGTAGCTTGTCCTTCGTCAGATATTAACACTAAACACACACATAAAAAATTGATACTCAATGCCAACTTTTTTTCTTAAATCTCATCCAAGTTCTTCAAAAGCAAAAGAAAAAAAATGTTTTGTATTCATCATTTTAAATGTCAACTGATTATTAATTAATTATCTTCACCCTGTTTTTTAAATTATTTTTATTTTACCATTCAGTACCAGCCTGTTTACTGCTTGCACCTGCAATCTGTGAAATTAATTTTTTTAAAGCTATTTAAACATTCATCTTGTTAAGAGGAATATGTATTACTAAGCCTAATGAAACCTTGTTTTTAAAGTGTTTTTGTTTTTTATACTGAATGCTTTGTTATGATAGCTATAAAAATATATTTGAAAAGGTGTAGACAAAGCAAGTTTAGCTTCAGTTTAATTGTATTTGCATATCTCGATATGACCTTAGTGTTTCTCAGCCATTAATAAAAAGGGTTTTTTTTTAGCTTAAACATTGTTGTCATATTTTTATGCCCTATTTTGTAAGTTTTTTTGTTGTTAATATAGCTTTTAAATCAGAAAATTATTGAATTATTGAAAAAAAAAATTGCTTAAAGATTTTGTGATATATTATCAGATTGAGTGTTATATAACACCGATAAATAACGAGTTTTTTAAACATGGGTTTTCTTTCTCGCTTCACACTTTGCATAACATAATTTTTAACACCTTAAATTTTAAGAGCGAACGGGAACGTTAAGTTAAATTGAATTTATTCAATAATTTTTACCAAAGGATATTTTAATCTGCTCGTTTTAACATTCAACTGTGTCACGTTGTAAACAACTGGAATTATGAGTAAAATTTAATTCTTTAAATAATAGTTTTAGTCAATTTTTTTATTCACTTTAAATTATCGCATTGCCATCCAAAACAATCGTGTATAGAAAACTTCAGATCAATGGAACGCCTTGAAAAGTCAGAAAAAAGCTTTTAAAATTTTGACCCAGACATAGTTACAACGTAAAGAGAAAAACAAAACAAAAAATTAATATGAATTTTCCTCAGGTCATACTTAGGTTAACAAAGAAAATTTTCATTTTAGTTAACTAAATTTAATTAATGAATTAATATTTGAAAAAATTTTATTAACACCGTGTCATCCACTACAAGTTTCAAAAAATTTAACAAGATATATAAATGAATATGTATGTATATATATATATATATATATATATATATATATATATATATATATATATATATATATATATATATATATATATATATATATATATATATATATATATATATATATATATATATATATATATATATATATATAGGGAGATAATGAAGTATAATAGTAGGAATGGAAAAACCATTCAAAATCATTGCAAATCATTCGTGAATTGTATTTTTGATCATGAGGCGTGTTACAAAATTCAAACTAATACCTGAAGAAAAAAATTGCACTCTTTTTAATGTTATCTCAATTTTCATCGTAATTAGCGGAAAAAGAGACCTACATTCTGTTTTAAATGATTAACTAATTAAACTTATTAGCATAGTTAATTAACTTCAAAAAGACTTGTACCATTACAGATTGTATTTTTGTGTGTATGTGTGTGAAATTAATTGTTTTTTTTATGAAATGTGATGATTTAATTGTTTAAGTTTATGACACTAAAGTAACGCGCGCGCGCAATTCTTTATTACTTACAAAAATTAATAAAAAAAATTTTTCGTGTTTTATCTCCATTTAAGATCTACTTTGAAAATCATTTAGCCCGAAATAAGGTAGTTCTATTATAAATAAAATAAACATTTATTCCTCATTTGGCGAGCATTTCTTCATCTAAACCTAATGAGATCAATTCTCATGACGATCACATGAGGAAGGCAATCACGTGATCCCGACTTAATTCAATATTGACATTAAATTAACTTGCGCTTGTTGTTCTATTTGTAAAAGTTAGATAAAATTTTCAAAATTGTTTAAAGATTCTTAAATATAACAGGAAAAAAATTCATCAAAAAAAAAAGTTTTAATCAAAAAAAAGTCTTATTTTATTTGTGTGCTTTTAAATTAAATACGTCTTACTTGCTTCTGAACGTTATTATTGTTGACAGATATGTTCTTTATAAAAGAAAGTTTCTGAAGAGAGCAAAAGTTGGCAACAACGAAGCGTATAAACTGATTAGCTGGAAACACATGTATGCATTTATCGTATGATTGTGAAGTGTTTGTCATAATCATGTAATTGTGACGTCACACGAATTTATGAATTAATTGGCCAGAATCACGTGTTTGTCATTATCATGTGACTGTGACATCACATGAACTTAGTCCATTGGAATTGAACAATTTTGAAATTGGTATTACATATCAGTAAAGGTTTGGGATAAAATAAAAAAAGAAAGGATTATTTTTAAATATAATATATAATTAATATTTCTTAATTATGATCTCATATAATAAAATAAATCCTAGAGGCTTTATTAAATTATAAAATAATTTATTACTGCTGTTCAGGTTAAATTAGCTTCGCCTAGTTTTAATTTTAAAAAATGGCAAAACTAACTCCATAAATTCAACTATCGTTTTTTTCATCTGTTAAAAGGAAAGTTAAAAATACATATATTTTCTGTATACTTCCCTTATTTTTAAAATTTCTTTTAGCATTAACATTATTTTGAGCATCTTTTTATTATTTTTTCTAAAGTAGGGTGTTTCTTTTTATCAGGAAAATTACGCGCATTACTTCCATAACCGCCTATCAAGCATTCAATGTTGTTTATTCATAACTTTGTTGTAGATGATTTCGATGACAGATGAGAATTATCATGATAATTTTGACTGACAAACGCAGAAAAATGCGGTACACTCGAACAAATCGTGACACGAACTTCCTTGATTATCATAATAAATTCCATTATTTCTAGAATATTTTCAGTCTCGACAGTCTTCATTGACCTTTCGGCATTGATGAAAGCAGAATAATATTTCATCAATTATTTTTGCTTCGTCTTTTTTAATAATTTTTAATGTTGCTTGTAACCTTTTTCCCTTTCTCATAGAATTTTGCTTATATAGGAATTTTAATTAAATATTTTTTCAAGACATATTTAATTCTGTGTAAAATATCGAATTAATTTAGAAAGATATTAGGTATAATATTGCTCAGTGCTCAATGTTTTTTTTAGTGGACCTTTAATATTCAACAATAAAAATAAAAAGACAAATGAAATCTAAGTTTAGAATATCTTTCCGACTTTATTTTAGAAAAATCTTACCGTATTACATTTAAAAAGAACTAAATAGTATATTATTATTTTTCAAACTTACAAGATTACTTTAAATGGAAAAAAAATCCAATTTTAAAACAAAAAATTAAAACATCCCAGGATAAATAAAATACATACATACACGCTTATATAATACTATTATATATTCTCTTCGTAGCTGAAATTGTCATTTGCAAAACTTTGTATAGAGCTTTTTGGTACTCTTCCGTTTTGCCGAAGCAAATATCGCCAAATAGGCTTTGTTGGCGACAACACACAATATACACATAAAAAATTTTATAAATGTTAGTTCTCATTGGAGTTTCATCTATTTTTGATCTGTTATGATAAAAACGTTACTGATAACGTTGTCATCGCTTGCGCCGGTAAAGCGGGAAAGTACCAACTTTTTTATATATTTTTTTAAAAAATATACTATTAACTAATAGCAAAATTAGAGGTGTAATAACAATATTTAAGACTTTGTATAGATCTTTTTGTGGTACTCTCCTGTTTTGACGAAGCAAATATCGCCAAGTAGGCTTTGTTGGCGACAACACACAATTAGCACATAAAAAAAAATGTTGTAAATGTTAGTTCTCATTGCTGTTTCATCTATTTTTTATGTGTAATGACAGCGATTTGCGTTGAAAATGAGGTGGTAAAAGGTTACCAGCGGGAATATTCCATTTAGCGCCGGTTGTTTCATTTTTGGCGACTTTATCGCTTGCGCCGGTAAAACGGGAAAGTATCAACTTTTTTATATTATTTTTTTAAAAATATGCTATAAACTAATAGTAAAATTAGAGGTGTAATAACAATGCTTGTTTTACAGAAATTGACTAGAACATAAGACTAGAAACGAGAGAATGTCTTAAAATAAAAAATGACTTAAGGAAAAGCTTTGAGATAAAAACAAGAAAAAAAATCATACATTAAATCATTAACTTTTCTTTTCAAAGAAGCAAATCAAATAATCCACGTAAATATCCTGAATTGTAAATGTTCATTGAAACTAAAAATGATTCAACAATTTTTCAGGTATTGAAGATTCAAGAAATATCTAGAATTGAAGTAGTTCTAATCGCAGTACTCTTAAGTTTTAAATAATATATCCTGTGATTTAAAGATAAAGCTAAATTGTACACATTTTATCAAAGGGACACCAATTAAAATATGTCATACCTCGAAAAAATTCTATCGATTAAGATACATGTCGCGAAACTCATAACTAATTTCTGTTATTTTCAGATGTGATAAAACACAAAACCACGAGCGTTAGTGAGAACAGGATGAATAAGAACAGATCTTTCCCTCCAGTTGTAAATTAAAAACACCATTGAACGCGTTTGTGAATAATAATAATAATAAAACCCCAAAAAAGATTATTAATCAAATATTAATTTAAAAATTTAATTTATTTCAAAATATACGACGAAACACATCATTATGCTTGCCCAAATTATTTTATAATTATAGATAGATTGCGCCGAATTCGAGGTAATATTGAACAATTAAAATATTTGACGCGTCAGTAAAATTATCGTTCGTGCGAAGAGAGAAAATTTCCTAGCAGTATTTGCATATTACTAGCTTATAGTTTTGTTTTTCCTTAAGATGTAATTATTTTTTATTTTATTTTATTAAATAATATTTGTCATTTGTTTTTCCTACTTTTTGATTACCTTTTCTGATGGATTTATTTTATGTTTGAGCAATTATACCCACTCAATGATGAATGTATTTACTATACTGATGATATTTTGATTGTTTATTTTTCTAAATAGTATATTTTTCTTTCATTAATTACATAACTTGTTCAAAGGATTTGATTTATTATATTCAAGCAATTACAAAAATGTTTTTTTTTTTTTGGCTTTTATAGGTTACTTATTTTTCTCAAACGCTAAAGAAGAACATTGTTTTGTGTTGGAGCATAATATGTTGCCAACGGTAAGTAATTTCATTAATATATGTCTTTAACCCAGACGTATACTTGTTTACTCCAAAGAGTTGGCATTATTTACTCCCTAAGGAAATTCTCATAACGTGTTGAACGAGTCCCTTTATGGTGCAAGTTGAAAACAGGACGCTATATTTTGAATTTTGTCTTTTTAGGCTGAAGTTCAGTCTTAAAAGTTTAGTAACTTATGCATTTTAATTTGCAGCAGGACTGGTTCGTCTAAAACAATTTTTTAGCTATGCATTTCACTACTTTTTTTTGTCTTCATTGCTCGAAAGTTAATTTCTTCTAGCTTTAAACAGATTATAAAAAAATAATATAAAAAAAATATTACATTGATTTTTTTAAAATTAATCGACCAAAAAGAGAGTTACAAATGTTGAAAATTTATAGCACTATTTCAATTTGAGTTAATATACGTATTAATGAGTATATGTACGAAATATCGAAAAAATATATACAGCTAACCTCTATATAACGAACCTCTATATTGCGAATTTTTCTTTATAGCGAACTTTTTCCTGGAACCTTGAACATTTCACTATTTTCTTCGTAAAATAACTTCTAAATAGCTAAGTGTATTTTCTATATAACGAACTTTTTCATTTGTGATTCAATTTTTGTTCTTCCTTTTTTTAAAATTATGTCTGAAAAAATTTCACGTTAATCTCTCTTTGACACATTTTATCTTGGTCATAAATCTTGAACTGGCTCTGATTCTGATCCTAACTGATCTGAGATCCTAACTCGTCGAGAGCAATAGAGTTCTGGAAGTTTCATCCAAGAAGTCCAACCCTTAACCCCCATTGCCCAGTTCACTAGAAACATCTTTGATATTCTCTTTCACCCTCAGTGGAGTTGTCCCGTGTCCACGTGTTCTAATTATAAAATAATGTATTTTTAATATTACTTGTATGCTTTAAATTATAAAATGTCCTTAAAATTCATTAATTTTAGTATAAAATTAATTTCTTAATATTGAAAATACAATGAATTCTTCGACATTCTTTTTTCTTGTTTTCCTTGCAGTTTTTCTTTCTTTCGTTTTTGATGGGTAAGATATATAAAATAAACATATATTAATTTTAAAAAAAGATGTGAATAATTACTTTTTTTAACATATAGTGTGTTTATGAATTTTAAATTTTTTTTTTATGTGGTTTATAAAGTATATTAAAAGATGAACCTCTATACAACGAATTTTCCATATAACGAACTTTTTTCTGGGATTTAGCGATTTCGTTATATAGAGGTTCGACTGTACATATAAATTAAATGCCTTTATTAAGAACAGAAAAATACGAGAACTAAAATTAAATACTAAAGCAGTATCTATCTTTTTAGAGAGCTAAACAACTTGACTGAAATACATGAGATTTATGTCATACACAATAATTAAATTAATTTAATATATTATTTTACTTGAAAAGTTTATATATAATGTTTATTTTCTTAAATTAATTTTTTTAAAAAATTTAATTCAATTTAAGTGTTTTTATGTAACTATGACATAGCTCTTTTTTGCATAAAAATAATAAAATGTTCATTTTACATTCGATTAACTAAATTTTAAACATTTCCGGAAATACAATTGCAGTTGAAATATATACTGTATGGTACTGTCTGTCATCTGTATGTGCTCAAAACTACGACTAACGATAGGCGTCACTTAGCCCTTTGCCATGATGAATTTCGTGGGCCTTAATCTGGCCTTTGCCAATCAGGTGGCATTAGTACAATAACAACTGTAGTCTAATATTATGTTAATATATATATATATATATATATATATATTCTAAAAAAATCCTCGTTTAAAAATTCCCATTAAAAATGACTTTATATGGAAATCTAAGGATACGTTTCATAATTTTCTTAAATTACATAGTTAATCATTTAAATCATGAATTAAAACTAAACTAAAATCACATAGAAATTTGTAGAAATTAATAAAAATAGGGTGCTAAATAAATTTCTTCGAAAATTTGAAAGAATTAAAGTTAAACTTGTATTCAGACTTTAATTGGCTTCATTTTATTGAAAAGTAGTATTAGTTTCGCATTTTGTAAACCTTATCTATGTCATTACAATCTGTTTTGCGTACAAACTAGTTCCAGATCACTTTAACAAATGGATGAAATTGTCTGTGCTATTACCGGTAAAAGTGATGGATTTCTATATACGCAGCTTTTTCTCTATTTCATTATAATTAAGCATAGGAATGACGATTTTATGTAGTTCACGACATCCAGATATACATTTCAGAAATTCTGGTTGTAATCTTAAAGACTCATTTAAAATTAATGTAGTAATAAGAAAGAAAATTTTTTAAAAAAATACCTCGAATTAGTTTTATATTAAAGAGGTCGGTTTTTCTTCCGCGTTATTATCTGCTTCTGGGTCTACGATAAAAGAGAGGTATCTAAAGTTAGATTAATAATATCGGCATCAGGTAAGATATCATCCACAAATAGTTCATCTAAATCCCGATAGTCAAAAACATTAAAATCATTTACGCCAAGGCCAACGATAGGTGCACTTCTAGCCCCTTGCCACGATGAATTTCGTGGGCCTCGATCTGACTACGTCTGACAGGTGGCATGAGCAACAACAACAGCGTCAATTTCAAGCTACAAAATACCTAATTTCATTTGATGTAATTGATGTTTGTATGTGTGTGATTGTGTTGTTGTTTCTTATCCCACCCGGTCGATATTAACATCCGATTGAGGACTATGAAATTTATTGTAGCAAGAGGTTAGTCTTATATCTGTCGTTATTCGTTGCATATCTAGTAACCTATTTCAGTCAAATCTTTTTCCAACAGACATTTAAAGTTGCTTATTTTATTTCAGGCGCAGTAGATGCTATATGAATTAAACATTCAAAAATAGAAAATTGAATCCCCAATGCCATTTTTCTACCATCACTTTCTCATTTTTCAAAGTTTTCATAATGAATTAGTAAGAATAATTTAAATACAATACAAAGCTCTCTGTTTTAAAATCGATTAGAAATCATTTCCCCATCAACAGATGTCTTGCAGTATTTTTTTAATTCACTCAAAAACGAAATCGATAAAGAATTCAAACATTAATAAAGTGTACAAACACTTATCTAACAAATAAAACAATGAAAATTAATAGTTACTTTAATAAATGCATTTTACTTAAAGAGATAATTTTGACTACAGTAGAGACGCAAGAAATATTACCCTTTATAAACGTATTGAGAAAAATTTAAAAAAAAACTTCATTTTTTAATTTTATTAAACTCGTAAAATAATATAATATATATTCCAAGACCATTCCATAATTTCAACTAATATATATGCATTAAACAGAACTGACCTTCAGAATGAAAATAAATTTCCCTACTGTTTGCCTTACCGATGTGATAATTTGTTTTGAAATTCTCTCTCTTTTTTTTGACCACTAGCGGAACAAATAGAGCAGAACCCAATAAGAGAACTGAAAGTAAAGGGAATTTTAATACACAGCGACGGAGATGTTATATTTTACTATGCATTACGCGTTGTGATATATATTTATTCGCTGTGAAATATGAAATTCGATCATGAACTTACGTGAATAGTAATAAAAATTTTACTTTTTTTTCGAAATGCGTAATTTAGAGCTAAAAATGTTGTAACTGTATTTGGCCTTTGGGTTACTCAATTTCACATTTATAAAAATGAAGGAAACTTTCCCGAGAAATCAAACTACAATACAACTCACATTGGATTAAACTTAAAAAAATATGGATAAAATTTTTGTAAGTATATATTTTATATTTTGAGTAGTTTCTGATTCAGATTTGAAAGGAAAGTTTTTCATCAAAAACTGTAAATATTAGAAGCCATGGTATTTATTATTATTATTATTAATTTTACTGTTAAATTACATTTGTGCGGAAAAAGATTTATTTTCTATTTTACTCTCAGATTTGATCGCCTTTTTTAGGTCTTATTTTTATGAAATTTGATACCTGTTAAAAACTGTACAATTAATTTCTGTTAATTAATAGTTGTGTATCAAATTCATTTTTATTAGTATAATACAACATCTAAAAGCAAAAAAAAATTCAAAAGTCATAGTTATTAAAAGTTTTTAATCAAAAGAGATAACAAAAGAAACAGCATTAGATTTAATACAAATACTTTAATATTTTTTGAAATAGAGAAAAGATTATTTTTTGTCTCTTATACATCCTTTTTGAAGAAAATTGAAGAGAAAAGAAATCAGAAATCGACAAGGAGTTAAAAGTTGACAACCCTCATATTAAGATATTTTTCTTAAAAATGATAAATGTAAGAAAAATATGTAAAAGACATTGCATCGTTAATATTAATTTCTATCAATCTCATTATTATCAATGAAATAAGCAAAACATAATCCAGCTTTAAAATGTGTTCAAAGTCTTAATATAAAACGAAAAAAATTAAAATACATGTTCTACTTAAATTAGTAAACATCTTACATGCTTAGAGTAATTCCTCCATAATATTGAAAGTTTTCGTGGAAACCATAAGAAACTGCTTCAGAACTTGGGACATTAAATAATCCTAATTCATAACCTTACTAAAATTCATCGAAAAAACTTTTATGAAAGTTCTTAAAAGCATTTTAATCACGTTATTAATATCAATGGAATTGAAAAGATCTCTCAAAATAAAAGAAATCAACAGATTCAATTTTTAAAAAATCTTTTTTGTGATCAATAGTTTTCCTACATTTTTTAATTGTTGTTGTAATATGTTTATGTAAAGTAGCTTGTATGATATATTGCAGCATTTATCCAGATTTTCCAAATCAAGTCTATTTTAAAATAAACCTCGTTTTTATGTTTGAAGTTTATCGCTTTCATCACTTATTAAGGAAAAAAGATTTCACCCAATATTTTGCGTAGTTTTTAAAAACTACATACTTTTCTTCTTTTTATCTTTCTCTGGTTTGAAATCTTAAAAATCAATACCAAATATCTCATCCCCCTCACATTCTAAGACATTAACGTTTTATGAAAAATAAAGATTTAAGTTTATAAAAGGATATATTTATGGTAAATTTTATATCAAACAGTAAAAAGTTGTTCAGTAGAATCCCGAAAACTCAGCAGCCCGGATAACTCGGCCACACCTTTACAGATCGAAAAACCCTTCGTGTGACAATTAATGAAAAAATACCAGAAAACGATGAAGACACCGCACAAACTTCTAAAATATCACATAGAGAGTGACTAAAGGCTGTCGAAACCGAACTTCAGTATTTTGAGCAAGGTGCGTCGTTAATGGACTTAATGTTCCTTCGTCGTCTTCGTCATGATGAATGACATCGTCGTCATGAATACAATGCGGAATACAATAGAGCATTACGCAATTCTTTGAAAAACGTAGTCAGTTTTTGCGAAGTTACAACTTAATTTTCAATATGGTCTCCTTTATGACATCATACAGTATTTTTCTGAGGTGTCTGATTTGGTAAATTGTTGCATACTATGTATTCATTCATTTTCATTTTCATGTGGTAAATACTCTATGCCAACATAAAGTATGTACTTTTCCTTTGTATTTGGGCATTTTCTTTACCTGTTTAATCTCACTTTCGATAACCCGGCATTTTCGCAAACTCGGCTACCCTTCGTCCACATTAGGCCGAGTTTTCGGGACTCTCCTGTAATAACATTTAAAAAACAATTTGGGCATTTCTTATTCACAGAATACTAGCTTATTCTTTAACACAATAATTAACTACGAATTTTTGTGTGTGTACAAAGAACAAAAATCTTTGAAAGCAAAATTAAAATTAAAAATGCAGTGATGAGAATTTTTGTTTTTCAAAAAAAAAATTGAAGGATCAATAAAAAAAGTTCAGTTAAATCCTTGTTTCGAAGTGAATTTGTACTTCTCATTAAAACGGAACGATACAATAATATTAATGAATATTTCATTCGTTTTTATATTTAATTCATTTCCGTGTTTTAATATAGCTTTCACCCGGAAAAGGTCGAGGCCACAAATGACCTTAATGAGCCACCTCTCACAGTCTTTCAAAGGCCTACGCCTTGCGTGAAAGAAGTCATTAAAAAAACGTTAGAATTTAATTTTTCAAAACATTATTGTAGCTAACATAAATGGTTTTACAAGCAAAGATCTCAAAACATTCTTTCGAGTATAGAGTAAAACAAAATAAGCTTTATTTGTTCAAAGTTAACAAAAAATTATTTTATTTTATTCATAAATTAATTTCATTTCTTATAATTAATGAAATAATGCTCATTTATATTAATAATCTTAATTTAACTCTCATGTGTACGTACTGTCCTTTAATTATTAAAGTGTTTTCTATAAAAGTAGTATTTAAAATCATTAAATAATCAATGATTACTTCTTAGGTAAAATAATAAACCAACATCAATGACTTATATATGGGCCGGGGAGGCTGAAAACCTCTTAGACAGGGGTTTTCAACCCCCGGGCCTCAGACCGGTACCGATGCGTGGATCAAATAGTACTAAGTCACGCAATGTACATTAAATTATTTAAATTTTTTTGGAGTGTATTTCTATAGGGTTTGCACGACTTTACTTTATATTCCGTGTTAAATCTCTTCACATTCATTTCTTGATGACAGGGCCGTGGGTAGCCTATTGGTTAGAGCATCGAACTCCAGACCAGAAGGCCTGGGTTCGATGCCCGATGCCACCAAATACCCTCCGAGTACACACGGAGTACGTGCTCGTTAAATCAGTGGGTTCGTAGTCTTGTGGGCTGAGTCACAAGCGCAGGGACTGGAGAATATTTCTCTCCCCTTCAGTTTCCATGCAGAAATTGTGGAGGTGGAGATAGAGGTGGTGTAGTCACCTATCGTCCCTTCGGGGAATTTCGCCGAGCTAAATCGTACTGTCACCTGTATGGTGCTCAAAGCCAACGGCAGGCGTACTTCTAGCCCCATGCCACGATGAATTTCGTGGGCCTCGATCTGACTACGTCAGACAGGTGGCATTAGAAACAACAATTTTCTTGATGTAACTGCATTTTATTATGAATGCGTGTTTAAGTACAGTTAAATTAAAATTATTAAATCAAAACAATCTAAAATATTATTAATCAACGTTTTCCCTCAGTGGGCTGCGATAAAATTACCAAACTTTGACCGGTCCGCGGTGATAAAAAGGTTGGGGAGCCCTGCTCAAAGCAGTATCGATAGTCACGTATAATCAATACAGTATATAATCAATAAACATATACTATATTGCTATAACTCTAAGAAAGAAAAGTAAAATAGAAATAGAACAAGGCAGTACAGGTCAAACATAAAATAACTTCAGTAGTACAATAGCAAACTCTTAGCCTTAGGCCTTTAAATGTAGGGTTAAGCATAGTTTTAATGCCACCCAATCTTCCCATGTAATGGCTTACACTACTGCGTTACAAGGAAAAGAAACTAGAGTAAGAAAAAGCTTTCATCAATATTACGGATTGTAATAGTAACATTAGAAGAAGAATACTAAATACACTAAACTAAGTTATGATGCTAAAGTAATAATTATATAATATTAGAAGAAAAATACTAAGTATACTAAAACTCTTATCTAATATCAAGATTTTATAATCAGAATACAAGATTGGATTTTCCCAAGTAGTAGTGATAATAATAAATTTCAGTAATTCGTTAACCTTTATTGACCTTCACCCTACAAACGATTCAAATGCTAACTGCTTAGAATTTTAATGAGAGGTTTGATAAATTATTTGACTAATCCTTCTTGACACAATCGTGGTCTCATTCAAGAAACTATAGATGTTTTTCTTGGGGTGATATTATTAAAATCTTTTTAATTTCATACATTTAAATATTTATTCAAGAAACAGATATTGCTAAATTTTTTATTAAATTTTTCCTAAGAATTTCATTTTTTTCCTTTTAAATTTTATAACTTTAATGTAAATATTTTGAGCAATTTTTTCTAATTAACTCCAATGGTAGTAGTACTTTTGCGAGTATAAATTGTTTGATTTATAGTTCTATTGGACGTTCTTAGACGAAAGTACTTATGGTATCCGACTACGTTCGGAACCGTGATTTTAAAAAAGCGCATAAATTGATAATTTTCACGATATTTAGTGTCACTCAGATTAGAATACATGCATAAGATTGTTTTAAGGACATTTTTTGACAAAAAAAATTATTTAAATATAATATTTTGGTAAAGAATTAACTTAGAATAATATTTTTTTCTAAATGTTCTCCTTTCGTGAAGAATGGTTCTATTATAGTAATATTTTGCCTGTATATAGCTCAGACCTCTCTACAGAGGCTCAACTGTAATTTTTGAAAAATTCACATTATTTTTAGAGTTACCACCAACTGAAATAATTATTGGCGTTTTTTTCTTAAAATTGCTCCCCTCTGTTGTCGTAAAATATGAATAAACCCACTTCTAAGTTATATATTTCAAAAATTCTAGTTGAGCCTCTGTAGAGAGGTCTGAGCTATATACAGGCAAAATATTATTCTAATAGAGGCATTTTTCACAAAAGGAGAACATTTGGAAAAAAGATTGTTTTAAGTTAATTTTTTGCCTTAATATTGTACTTAAATAAAAAAATTTTGTCAAAATATCCTTAAAACAATATTATATATTCTAATCTAAGTGACACTAAATATCATGAAAAGGATCCATTTATGCGCTTTTCAAAATCACGGTTCCGAACGTAGTCGGATATCTTAATATATTCTTTTGGCATTGAACAAGCTATATTTTAAGCTATTCATTTATATACGCCCTTATGTACGCGCGCGTGCATTTGAATAGAATTTCAGTTTCGTTCATAATAAAGCTGCATCATTTGAATTGATCGAGTGCCGAAAACTCGGCACTCGATAACCCAGCAGTCCGAATAACTCGGCCTCACCCTTGCAGGTCGGAAAAAAACCCATGTACAGATCCTTTCATTTGCTACTGCCACAGTTAATCACAAAATGCCGGAAAACGACGAAGACTTTAACGTTGGGGGACACCGAACAAACTCCCAAAAGATCACATAGTGAGTGACTAAAAGGCTGTCGAAACCACCCTTTAGTATTTTGAGCCAGGTGTGTTGGTGATTGACCTTTTGTTCGATCGTTATCTTCGTGATGAAGCAGCAAAATGCAGAGCGCAGTGAGGAAGACAACAGGTCATTTTGCATTTTCTTCTAGAAAAAGTGTGACAGCTCTGTCCTCGCCCTTTCTAATAATATGTCCTCTTGGGAAATCTTTGGCCTTGGAAAACAATTTTATTTCCAACGAACCCTCTGAAGAAGAAAACATGATTATTTAAATTAGGTATGCTATACATAGCCTAGGCCAAGGGTGGGCAGACTTTTACATGGTACTTCTAATTTTTACAAGGTGTTGCGATCCACTGATTGGCGTAGGTGTGGCGAGCTAAGAGATGGTCTACAATATTTATATTATGACAATAATAAGTACAGAATATATACTTATCTACATAACTACAATAAAAAAATTTACGCTTTAAACCACGTTTAAAGCAAAACGCAAAATACAAACATAATAATAATAGCCACAAATATAACAATATGACATAATGCATTTATTATCGAACAATTCAAAATACATTAAAAAATAAAAGTTAGTTCTCGTAGTGGCCGTGGTAGCCTAGTGGTGAAGGTAACGGACTCGTGGTTGGCGTGTCATGAGTTCGAGCCTAGTACCGCTGAAGACCCGCCTACGCAGAGGGGGTGATGCACTTTGAATATCTCAAGACTCTAATGTTCTCCCGTTCATATGGTGAGGTTAGTAGAGCGGGGATGCCAGATCAGCTGCAATCCTCGTCTCTTGACCATAGTTCAAAATTACGAAGTCCGTCGCCAAAAGCCCTGGTGTAATTGAATAGTGCGACTTTATAATATTCACTCACTCGTAGTTATAATCAATAGAAGATTTATAGTCTCATACAGTCCGCAAATCTTGAATTTCTCGGTATATAATTTCTAACTCATAATCATGCACTGGATTCTAAGTGGTCGTCTGTGAAACGAGAACAATATGCTGGTTTAGTTATATTCATCGTTAAAAACACAGATTCACACAGGTAAGTCAGTCGCATCGATTGTGAAAAGCCGTTTCTCCAGTCTAGCTAGTTTCGTTGTTCCATTGATGTTCTTTTAGTATGCGCGTATTAGCTCTTTGTAAAGGCGGTCGCCCAAATAAGTCTTGGTGCTCCACCGGTCAATCGCGATCTACTTAATGCCCACCCTGGGTCTAGGATTTCAAGCTTTAGAGAGAGAAAGTAAGAGAGATAGGTTAGATTACTAGCGGATTAGATATTAATCGAATTGATAGAGTTACGCAGAAATTTGCTAATTGTAATTATTAAAGTGAAGATTGATCACTAAAGATTGTAGTGTACTTTCATAATATTGCATCATCATTTCTTTCATAATATTGCATCATCCTTACTCATAGTAACGGATTCTTGATCCTTACGTCTTATTGGTTGTTATTTCTTCTATCTTCCCAGAATTCCACACTGACGAAGGGAGTATATAAACTCGAACTTAATTATTTGTTATGTTGGAAAATAAAATTTATTTTTGTAATATCACTGCAATTTTACTTTGCCACACAATCAATACATCAAAAGATTAACTAGAGCTCAGATAGCTAAGAAAGGAAATGCGAACCTGAAGTAAGTTCATAGGTATTTTAAGTCTTATACTTCGCATACCACGTTATTTATCCACATATTGTTTCGATTGGGTACATCTCTTATTTAAGATTGCTTGAACTTGTATTGTTGATAGTGTGATTAATAAATTGAATATTTTTGTCATCCTTCCCTTCCTCCCACTTCTCTAGGCAAGAAAGAGAGCACCTCTCATGTCTCACAAAAGTAGTCAGTTTTTGAGAAGTAGGCTACTTAATTTTCTATGTAGTCAACTTTATGCCAACATGAAGTATTTTTCTGAGGTGTGTCTGGTTTGGTAAATTGCCGTATACTACATATTCATTAATTTTCATTTTCGTGTAGTAAAAACTCTATGCTCCTTAATAAAGTAGGTACTTTTCCTTTGCTTAAGGATATTTAGGTAGATTATTTTCTAATGCTGGGGTGCCCAATCCAAATGACCTCACGGGCCACTTCGGAAAAACATTATAATCTCGCGGGCCGCTCATAAAAATATGTACCTTTATATCAGATTTGGAAACAAAAAAACATTTATTGGAGTGAAAATTTAAAACAGAATGAATTATTATTATTGTTTTCATTATTTTTAATGTATACAGACATGGATAATATAATAATGTTTATATAATATAATAATGCAATGATCAGATAATGTTTAAAGCATTACAGTTGCCACACACATTTTCTTGAAAATAACGGTGTTCCTTTTCAATTGATCTTTCGTTACTCATTGTTGAAATTTGATTGTGCTGTCATCGCAAACGATTAAATATATATTGCCCTTTATCTTAACCATCCTGAATATATATATATTTTAAACTTTAAAAAATATATCTGGCTGCCTCTTGCTTTTTGTGCACTCCAAACAGAAAAGGAGGAGAAATGAAAGTTGCACACACATAGAATCATGTACCATCCATAGTAAAGGATATGCATAACGCTTTTCGGATTTTATTAAAAAAGTAATTTATTATAGTAAAATCAAACGTAGCTGTTTGATGAAATATAAATCTGTTTTAATCTAAATCACATTTCTATTATCAAAAAGAACAGGTAACAGGCCAATACTTTTTGTTTTTATATATATTTAAATATCCCCTCAAATAAATTTCAAAATGTAAAAAGTTTAAAAACCTGATAATTAAAAAAATTTTTTAAAGATTCAGCGGGCCGCAACTTACGTACTGGCGGGCCGCATGTTGGACACCCTTGTTCTAGTGTATTCTCAAACAAACTAGTATACATACAAGTGCAGTACAATATTTTCTGAGGAAACACTCGTAATTCTTTTTCAATCCAACTCTCGATAGCCCGGTATTTTCACGAACTCGGCCACCTTTCGGTTCACTTTAGGCCGAGTTTTCGGAACCCTATTGTACTATGTTTATATCTGAATAATAAATGAATAAATTATTCGAAAATCTCATAGATATCTTCTACAAATTAATTATCTTGTTTCAATGATTTCACCTTATTCTTTTCAGGGCTTTGTTTTGATTCTTTCAGCTCTAATTGCCACTACTTCTGCCACTGGAGATATATCAGGATATGCATTGGTCATCAACCACATTCCCGAATGGGGTTTTAAAAAAGGAGGCTTGGGCATCGGCAAGAGCATCCGGTATGATGTCAGGAAATATCCAGCAGTAGCTGCCAAAGAAGCTTCTTCTCTCATTGACTTACTCAAAGCTTCTGAGTTGCCAGCAAAAGTATTCCTCGAATCTCCATTAGTGCCATTTGCTCCTTTCGGCTTACCTCTAGAAAAAAAGTGAGATTGAAATCGCCCAAGGCCGGATAAGAAACTTCTTATTGCTGATAATTACAGAAATGAAGTTTTTCAATATGCATATTAATGTAATAAGAAAATTACTTTGCAGAAAATAAACAAGACTATTATGACATTTGAGTAGATTATTTAAAAATGCAACCACTAGTGATTTTAGACTTATGAGACCTGTAAACAATTTCAAAATTATATTTTTAAGATTTTAAGACATTTTTTTAAAAAAAATATATCTATTGTGTAGTTTGAGGTTGGAGGTAAGGTATTGGTAAAGAACAGTAAGCGCACTGGTGAATTTTTTAAGAGGAATGGGGGGGGGGGGTTCAGGGTCGAAAGTCCACCATTTTCGTACCATGCTCCAATACACCGCCCAAACTATTCTTTTGATTTTGTCGATTTTCGTGAACAAAAAACAGTAAAAATTAATTATTTAATGAATATTAGCATTAATTAATAAAATTAATTATTAGTAGCAAATACTTAATTAAATTTTGTATATTATATGCATAGGATTATAATCAATCAATCGAATCAAAATCAAAATGGTGCACACAAGGGGCGGGGACGGGCTACAGACTCCTGATTTAAGAGATATTTTAATAGCAGAAAATAAGTTTTGAAATAAAAATTTAGAGCAAGAATTTACGCAAAGTACAAGAAAGTTAAAATGTTGTAGAACATATTTCTGAAGAACAATTCGATTTACAAAGTGGATGACATTTCTTCATGTATTATTGAAAGTCTAGTGATATATTATCTATATGTATTTTTTTTTCTTCATTTCGTAATGAAAACAACCCAAATGAACGCTATAGGAGAGTCAAAATAATGAACTGTATACCAAAAATAAAACAAGAAAGACATTAATTCATATTGTTAAGCGATTTCTTATGCGAAAATGAAAAATTAAACAGGAATATTTTCATTTAATGAACGTAATAATTTTTAAAATGGATTAATTTAAATTTTTAATCGATGTATTAGGAACATAAAAACTATTATTTATTTAGTGTATTGTTCTTTTTTGCTGAAAAAATTGAAAAATTTAGCTTTTTTAATCGTTTCTTATTTAATTTTCTCTGCTCTGTGTGTGTGATTTATTAAAAAAATACTTACCTTTTTGTTTTCTTCTTCTTCCTCTCTCTCTCTCTCTTTTTGAAATTTACAAATTTAATAGCTTTATCAAACTTTATTGATAAATTTATATCTAATATAAAAATAGGCATTTTTAGGTTTAAATTTTGTCGACTTTTTCCGAGCTCATCCTAAAATAATCTGTCAAGTAAAAGCCAACTGTTTAGTCTAGACTGTTTAAGTATCTGAAAGCTCTCAAAAAATTACTTCGAAGTTTAAAAAAAGAAATAAAACTTAGGCTGTTTTGGAATTTCTTTGTAGCTCATTTCAATCATTTGCATTATGGGCCTTTCTCCATGATTTTTTAAGAAATTAAACATTCCATTTTAGGAAGAATATTCTGTAACATTATGTATTATTACTCATATTCTATATAATTTTATTAGATGAACAATATTTAATTATTATAATTTTATTATATTTCGAATTAGATATGTACATTATATGCAAGTACAGAAAACTGGAGTCATATACTGTTAATTTTATTTTTTTTAAAGTTTTAATATGTATAATTAGTACGTGTAGTAATATCATGTTAATTTACCAAATAAATTGTAGGTACAATTTAAATAACGAAAAAATTCAGAAAAATTCAATGCAAACAGATAATTTTTAAAATATTAAAGAAAATTTCCTGTATTATTATTATTTATTAAAAGATAAAGGTATAAGAGATAAGCTCCTATATTCCGGAAAGCAGGCTATTACCTACTCTCTAACCATTACTTAGTAGGAAAAACAAGGATTACATTGTGTGGAAAATTTGCAGAATAATTTAAGGGTAAATAATTTCACAGAATAAAAGAATCGTGGCGCCATCTGCTAAGTAACTTAAATACTAAAAAATAAATATCTCCCGTTATCATAAGCTGTTAGATACTGAATTGACTGGTGTATAAAAATAGCTGTAGAGACATGAAAATTGAAGGGACAAAGAACTTTAACTAACTGTAAATAAAGTATTATCAAATATTTTTAGTCATTTACTGAAATAATAACACAGTAAAATAGCTTTAAAAAGGACAGTTTTAATTTCAAAAATGGAGACTTTCTTCTGTATCAACTAATTGAACAAAGATTACAAAACAGCTAATATATATTATATTAGTAGAATGTGCACACACAACTGTGTGTGTCACAATTATTTTATAAACTGAGCTTACTTACAAAAAATTTCGAATTAAAAAATTTTAAAATTGTATTTTTAAATTCCACTCCTCCATCTTCCACCCTATGACCTTTTGTATAGATCTAATTAAATAATATGTTTAATTTAAATTCATTCTATTATTAATTTTATTTTACTTTATATTGTTCATTTTGCTTTATTTTAGAACATTAATTCTTTTTTATATCAGTTTTATTTAATTCAGTAGATTTTTTTTCATTTATTTATCACTTTTGATATAAAATTTGGTCTTCAACTTCAGATAAAGGAAAATTGCTTTAGTTCCATCAAATATTGAAAGAAATCAATCGTACAGTTAAAGGAAAAACGATAATTTGCTTAAAATCTTTTGATGTACATAGAATGTGCGGAAAGTGATAGATAAAAAATAATTTTTTTTGCAAGAAATTCGTAAGTTATGTAAATCAATGTTTCAACTGAGGAAAGAGGAGAAAAAAAAGTCGCCCAACGTGGGGCTCGAACCCACGACCCCGAGATTAAGAGTCTCGTGCTCTACCGACTGAGCTAGCCGGGCACTGTTATGAGCGGTAAATTAGTAGTTCATTTCCAAAATTTTACACAATTGAGGGAAATTTTTTTTTTTTGTTTTAGTGTTCAAATATATTGAAGTAAAACTACGATTGACATAACTTTATCTAGGAAAAAAGTATCGAGATTATTAGATACTTTTATATCGAAATGGCAAACATATATTAGTGAACATATTTTTGTTTATATGTACACATGGATTTTCGTAGTATGTCCACAGTAAAAACTCATAGCAGATTGCATTTAATGTTATAATTAACTGGCTTTTTATCAAAAAATGGTCTTAACCACTTTCAAAGAAAACAACTCATTTATTGTTGGCTTGATTAAATTTATTTTGTATTTTAAAATTGATTACGGTGTTGCATATATATTCAATATATATATGCAAAACCATATATATATATTTATATATTAATTCAATAATGTAGTATTGATTCCCTTGATCATCTGAAAAAGATATGTAAAATCCATCTATGCTAGCATCAAGATTCTCCCTAAATGCTATTTTTTTTTTTTTTTTTTTTTTGCTTTTTCTTATATGATGTAATACTTTTAAATTAAATACACTTTTTACTATGTATTTCAATATAACATAAAATGTTCATCTTCATTTATTTAAAATTTAAATAAAGTCAAATTACTATGTTTTTTAAAATTGAAATTAAGTTTTTGTGTAGTAAAATGAAATTTGTGAGTTAAGTTAGTAAGTAATTAAATAAATTTTGGTATAAATTTTTCAAAATCTATTCCAATTTATTTATCAACAGGCTAATTTGAGATTACTCATAAAACACATAGGCTTAAAATTTAATTTACTTAGAATATTTTGGTTTCAAATGTAATGCTTTCTTTCTATCATAAGACACTAACTACTGAATATTTCTGCCCATTAGAGGCCCTCTGACATTTTACAAACAAATTTTTGCTTTGCATTTGTATTTCAACTTAATTGTTATTTTTTTAAAAAATCTTTTTTAAAAAATTACAGATGTAGGTATAGTATATTGCTGCTTTATATAAATGTCTTACATTTAGAATACAATTAGAAGTCTCAGTCACATTTTTAGGAGAAATCAGGGAAATACTAAAAGTTGTATGCTTAGGAATTATTATAATTATTATTATTGTTTGAAATTTTTAAGTTGAAAAGAAGTTTTCTGCTTCCCTTTTTATATTTATCATAAAGTTTTAGGAGTAAAACTGAAGCCTCAAATTTTATACATATATTGATTTGATAAGCTTATCTATAAAGTGTTTTTATTTTTAATTTTAAACACAAAAAACAAGTATAAAAAGTAATTAAAATAGTTTTTTAAAAATACCTGTACAAGTTTTCCAGTTTTTGATATCTATTTATTTGTTGCCCATTTTTATCCAACTGCCTTTTAATGTTAATAATCTTTTAAACATTTTAAATCATATTTTGCCTGAAGAAAAATTTTATGTATGAAGTAACTGAGAATCTGAAGCAATTTTGTCTTAAAAAGTTTTATAGGTAAACAACATTTCCAATAAATTTTCAATATTGTTCATGTTGGAAAAATTTTGCTGTATATTAATTAATATATTCATTATTACTAAGTCTTTGTTAATATTTTTATATAATTTTTTCTAAAACTGTCTTTAAATATATTATTAGTAAAATATGAAAAATTTAATTTGTTTGTTCAAGTTCAACGTATAATGTAGATGTTTAAGAATAAAAATACACACACATATATAAATGCTATTGTGTTATCTACGTTGATTGATTACATTTAAATACCACTGAAATTGAAAAGGAAATTGATTTAAAAAAAATCTATCTAAAAAATGAATTTTTTTGTCAGTAGCTGTGTATAGGATTAATATCAAGAAAAAGATGTGTCAGGAAACATATTAAGAGTAAGAAATTTATTTATTCAAAATTAGTAAAATATAGAAAAATATTTTGAAGAAATTATTCCATTTATTATATTACAAATATTATTTTTGTAAAAAAAAATGTTTATTTGTTAAATTCATGTTTTTCAGGGAAAAAATACAGGATCTTTTTCACCTGGAAAGCAGTTTTAAAGTAAGGTATTTGTTCAGTGGGGAGTATCCATCAGAAAATATGTAATTTAAAATGAAAAATCTATCAAATATCTTTTATAGATCATAATGTTTTATAATAAGGAAAAATACAGAATTTTTTTGCTTGCATTCAATGAAATATTTTCTGTAGTCTTTTTTAAAAGACAGTAACTTTGCTGAACATGGAAAAGTTCAATTAGATTGAGGTTCAAAAACATATTAAAAATATGTATAATTATTTTGAAATATCATAATTTGTAACTTTTTTTTGCTCTGAATTATATATATTCCACTGATGATATTCACCTAAATATTTAATTATTTTGTAAATAGGTGATCATTATGTTCTATGTCCTCTTATAATATGTCCAAGACATTAATAATACACAGAATGCACACTAGATGGCAGCATGAATAAAATTTTCCTAATGAACTAAATTCATGTGACGTCATGACACGTGATGCCGTCAACTGGTGAATATGGCATCGTTTGTTTACTATTGCGTACGATTATTTTGTTCTTAAAGATTTACATTTTACTTTCTAAAATGTCTTATATTGCTGAAATGGTTGCTCGATCAGTTATAGAAAGGATAATTAGAAAGAAAAAATCATTTTATAATATGATTATAACAAATCAAAGTGCTTTGATAGATAGCATGGTGAAGCGTGAGGATTATATAGCATCTTCCCAGTGTTTATGTGTTTGACCACTCTTTGAATAATGTTTTCAACACCGTAAGACAAATGAAACTTCTTCAAAAAGGATTTTGGATAGATGTAGACTTACAATATTTAAAAGCAAATATTTGTTTATTTTACATCAAGTTATATTGAGAACATATTATGTTTATTTAACTTAAATTTTACTTATGTTACACATCTTCAGAGTAGTTAACAGAGGTACTTCAGCATTTAATTATCTAAAATTAGAACACAAGAATCTGATATGTAACCATACATATATCAAAAAGAAGTATATATATTTATAAAACTTATTTTACTTTGTAATTTTACAATATTACATGGAAAAAGAAAAAAATAAAGGTATGGAAAAATATCTTATTTTATTACAGCTCTGTTAATGTTTATACTAGTTGATGAAATAAGAACCACTTTCAAACATTAGAAATCAAAATTGTCATTTACCATTTGTAAAATTACACATAAAAAAAAATTGTGCTACATTCTAAAAATCTTTATTCGCTGCACTACATAAGGTAAAATATAAATAAATTCCAAGTATGGTAATAAATTACGGCATTAAAATTTTAAAATTAGAATGTTTATATAGTAGAATATAAATTTGTGTCCAGATATTAAATATAAAAGTCCTGCTCACACTCCTACATGACCAAAATAAAAAATGTCATTTTTGAATTCATAATTCTTTTAGAAAAAAATAAAAATTGTAATATATTTGCGTGGTTTCAACACATATGTTTTTCAGAGTTTGACTGTATGGTATAAAAACTGTCTCACACATATACAAATTTTTTACTACATATGTATAACAAATATGCATTTATTGGTATTTGCACAATTTGTAGATTTATCATTATAGAGATTAGATTTATTTTATACTTTTGTAAAAATAAATCTCATGATATATGTCCTGAATAATTTTGTTGCATTGAGTTTGTTGCAAATATTGACCTGAGAAGAGTACTTTGATCAATTTTATGATATTTATCGAAAAGAATCACAGAAGAGAATCTTTTTCAAAAAAGATATTGTTAAGAGGTTAATTGGTCAAAATCACTGATATTTTTGTGTGACATGTGTGACAAAAACAATTTCTGTAAGATGAAAAAAAAAGTTTTACCAAAAAGATAATTCTCTTCTCATTTATCTAAAACTTTCATATTAACTAATATTCTATGTACACAGGCTTCAAGAAATAAACTTTTTTGCAAGTTTGATATGTACTTCAAAACAATAAGACAATAACATATCAAATTAATTGTAATCATTTCTAAAAATTGTTACCCCTTTTGTAATGGTTTCATTCCCCTTAGGAATATTGTATTTTAATTTAAAGAAAGAAATGACACTAAATTTTATAACAGCAAAGAATAATTATAAATAATTTAGAAATCGCTAATTTGTGTGTGGAAGGTAAAAATCAAAGAAACATTTCTTTAATTTTTGTAAACATGCCTCTCACAAATTATCATCTCAAATTGAAAAAATTCAGAATAAACATTTTCTCCTGACTTTGAATTTTTAATTAAAATTACAAACAGACATTTTTTTATATTATTCACACCTAACTGACACTGTGTTGTATAATAATATAGGGGTGAGCTCTTTTTAAAGAAATGACATCAATGTTATTCGATAATCATACAATTTTAAAAAAGTAGTTGTAATTCTATACTGTCAACCATTCTTGCGCAAAACTATATAATAAATAACTACTAAATTAATTAAGAACTAAAATAACGAAGAGTCATACCTAAGTGTACCATGAACTATAAATAAATGCTAGGATCCACAACCGAACTAGGATAAATATGCCAGCTAACACTAGTCGGAAGTAGACAATTACCTAATTAGATAAATAAATTAGAATAAAACAAAAATGATATAAAAGAGTTGTTAAGATTATTTCCTAACAAATATATATACTAGAATAATGCAAAAAATACAATGATATCATATGTTTTTAATTAGATAAAATTAAGATACAAGAACGACGTCAACAAACGTATAGGAAAACCAATGCTATGAAATCGCACGTGCTGTTTATTAACGTTGGAATCACGTGATTACTGACTGGCGTCAGTCTGTCCATGAAGTTACTCCATAGCCTTTAGCATCGCGCCTTTAACTTTTTAGCCATAACCTTTAGCATCGCAGAAAAATTAAGAGTGGATTGCTCTCATTGGTTCCTTTTTTGTTATATCTTGCTAGATGATTGTAAGACAATTGTACATGCATAAAAAAAATCTAAATTATTTTCTTAAATTTGTTTTTATGAATTATTTTATTTTTCTAGTTAAACCACCATTGATATTGTTTATCTTATAGAAATCACAATGGTTTAAATAGTAATACTGCTGTTGAGGCCTGAATATTGTAGTTGCACTTGTACTACCGTGCTTTAAAAAAAAATACTGATTCCGACGCAATGGGCTAAATGACAAAGACAGTCACGTGTTTTCCAATGAATTCGAAACTGACATTAAACTAACTTATACTTGTTCTATTCTTAAAATTAAGTTAAAATTTCAAATTTTTTAACTAGGTAAAGATGTTCCAGCATTATGAAAAAGAGTTTCATCAAAAAAAATTTTTTAAAATTATAAAAAAATTGCATTTTATACATGTACTTTTAAATCAAGTATATTTTGCGAACTTATGTGCGTTATTATTGACGACACATATGTATTTTTTAAAAGATACTTTCTGTAAAAAGCAAAAGTTGGCAACAGAGAAGCGCATGAACTGATTAGCTGGAAACACATAACTACACTTATAACATGATTATTACATCACATCAATTTATGAATTGATTGTAGCTATCATGTGGCTATGACGTCACATGAATTTAGCCGATTGCACTTTAAATCCTTTAGTACATTTGATAAAACAAAATCGTCAGTAAAATACTGATTTTTTATTTATTTATTTATTTGACTTTTAACTTTCGAAGTTGAACAATTTCACGTGAGTGGTTGGATCGCACAAAGTACTTAACAGTTATTAATTTTGTAACACATTTTTTTTTGAAAAGGAGGAAAATAGGAATTATTTTAAAACTTTTACACTTTTTTTTTTTAATTTCAGAAATTTACTAAGAAAAATAGTATAAGAAACGTATTAACTGTTTCACTCTTTTTGTAAAAGCATTTTTTTCTTTTGCATTACTTTTTCAGTTTTCCTATTTCAGACAATTTTTGGATAAGACTTTATTTGAAAAAACCTTATTAGTAGGCTGTGTAATTTCTAAAACATCATTTAAAAACTCTTGCTTGGAAGCGATGACAAAATATGTTACTGTGTTACACATATGAGCTCAAAGTTTCAACCAATGGTTCGAGTTTTGTTGTCAGTGAAGACTCGCCATGTAGAGGGCCTTTTGAAGGTGAAATTCCTCATGTTGATGCGGTATGGAAGCTTGGAGAAAGAAGTAGCAGCTCAAGTATTGTCTTGAGTGCTTGAATTTGATTCAAAATTACGAGGTTCGTTGCCAACTTGAAAGAGCGCGACGATATTGGAACAACTTACCTTGAAGACATATGTTATGGTTTCAATAGATAATTATATTTAACAAATAAACTCAAGAAGTTGGTTAAAATTCAGTGGCGTAGCGTATACCCCCGCATCACGGTGGGTGCAGGACTCTAGGGGTCCCACAGTCTGACTGACGCTAAGTACGGCTTGGGGCCCAAAACTTACTTTGCAGGAAACCCTAATGTTCTCCGTTACGCTACTGTTAAAAATGATACATTGACAATTAAAAATTGATTTGTTATTTTTAAATTACTAACCTTTAATAAATCTGCATTCAACTTCCAGATTTTTTTTCGGAAATTATTTAACTATTAAATAAATATTAAGAAAAAGAAAGAAAGGGCTTTTTTAAATGTGAATCATGTTATCATCACAATAGATGCAATCATTTTTGAATCTGTAGTGATAATTTGTCAATACAACGTAAGTGTTGCTAAACTATCTCTATATGGGAACAATGTCTATCGTTGTGTTTCTTTTCAACTATTTTATGAAGAGAAAATTTTAATTCTTATTTATTTTCATTTATATGTATATATGACATAAAATAATATTTTACATTTTTTAAATAACAAATATAAATAGCATTTATTTATTATTTTAGTGAATTGAAGGAAATAGGAAGTATATTTTTCTTAGTAATCAAGTTTTATAATATTTTAATAACTATTTCTATATATGAGGAAAATAATGTAATTTAATGCAAATTAGGCTTTTGACTCTTTTTTTCACAGCACTTAAACAGAAAAATACATCAGTTTATCCATTGGATTGTCTGTATAAGACACTTAAATAGATCTTCTTTTAAATTTTGAAATTATTTCCGACTTTAAGATTAATATGGATGAAACAAATCATTTGGTTGTCTTTAGGCAAAAATTAATCAGAAATTGTTTTAAGGAAATTATTAATCGCGGAAGCATCGATGACCATCCCGATTGACAAAAATACATCCGAATCCGACATTTAAATCCTCTTTTACTAAGAGCTCGTTGAAAACTTGAAAGCTTTTTGAGTTTTGCGAGCAGAAAAATTTCCGAGTACGCAATCAAAAATGAGACACCTCACCACGAAAATTTTTCTACGTCATGATTTTTTCATCCACTTTTAACATTAAATGTTAAATGCAAGTGTTATTCACTTAAAAGTATTTTTTTATATTATTAATATACAATAGTTATATTATTATTTTTAAGCGATATATTATTAAAAAGGGCAATAGAGAAAGTATTTTTTAAAATAATCTAAAACACCATGAAAGTAGATTAAGAATCGAAAGAACTACGAGTCCCACTCATTCCATTGCCAAAAATGAGATAGATATATGCAAACATAATATACCGTTATTAATAAAACGTATTCCAGATATTTATGAATATGCCAGACGTGAAACTTGTCAGAATAAAATGAAATAAAAAACATTACATTAAACTAAAATTCAATGCAATATAAGGATTATATTTACAAACTTAACTAAATTTGGTTTTTTTAAAAAATATATAAGACAATTAATCATATCGTTACATAAATTTTTAAATTATTTCAAAATGTATATGTAAGAAATAGCATTTCGTAATTTCTCAATTTCTTAAGTGCATTTTAATACCAAATTTCATTAACATATTTTAAATTAACATATTATATTAACGCATACATATCAATATATTTAACTGTTTCTTTCACTTCTTAAATTTTAGGTATGTTGTATCAGTAAAAAGCCCTTTAAAAATAAATGTTTATGGACAAGGTTGTGGTAATCATGTGATTCTATACGGAACATGTTTGACCTTTTCATAATTTTAATACCATTTATTCATTTTATTTTATTTTGCCGGTTTTTTTTTTGTTTCGTTGTGGGAAAAGTGCAATAGTTGCAGAAATCCTCTTCATGGGCAAAATCAAAATCGGTGCATTTTAAAAAAAATATAATTAGAAGCAATCATCTAGCACTGCAACATGTTCTCCTTCTTCAATACATACACGATATTCAACAAACCAACATCCAAATGCGATACCTGAATACGAAACTCGCTACGTAAGTTTCCTTTTATGCAGAGTTTAAGATGCTTTTTTACCCCCTGTCATTCGATTTCAATTAAATGCTAATATTTTGCTCATCCCAGCATATTCATCCTTTCAGGCAATTCGATGTTTGTACCGTCCCTCTTATCTGGTGTTTCAATTTTAATTACAAGTAATCTTAATACATGTTTATGCTAATTTTTTAAAATAAGCTAAAAAGGCTTTTAAGATGAAAGAGCGAAAATTCATATTTTTAAAAATGAATGCATTCAATTAGTTATTTATTTCCGTACTGATTACCATTATTTTTTTTCCTTCAAGAGTATATCAAGTGAAATTAAAATCTCTCGGAGAGTCTACGCTCTGATTAAATTAGAACCACTTCCTAATTTCCCCCTGAAGGCTAACTTGTTTACATTTTGTTAATTGCTACTCTGTGAACTGGGCCCTCAAGCATATCTGGAAGATAAGCATTGCTTTTTACTTCGTTATTTGTACTTTACTTGGTCTTGGATCTCATCCTAAGGAAAACAATGGTCTGAATGAAAAATATTCTATAATTTTAAGTATTTTATTGTTCTGATACGGAAATAACTGATTTTGTCTGAACATTAAAACTTTTTTCTGTCAATCAGATAAGTATTTTGTAAGAGGATTGTAAAATTAGGAAGGAGGAAATAAATTCCATATATGCAAAACCTTAATTTCAATGGAATAACATGGCTTTTTTGAAACATAATTTGAAGATTAATAAAATAGAATCATATCTGTTCGAAGTACAAGTATATCAAAGAGTTAAAAATGTTTTTGGACCACATTATTTATAGTTATTATGTAATTAAGAAAATATACATCACGTTTTGGAAGGACTTATTAAACTTATTTTTTTTACCCAAAATGTTTTCATTAGCGATATATTCAGTAAATAGTGAATATGTATGTATAATGGAATTAGATTAAAACGAATATTTAAAGTTTAAATATTTATCATTGTATATTTGTGCAAAATAAGAATTCTTTTCACAGAATCTCTGAAATTTAAATAAAAAAATTATATAATGTATAGCAAATTTAGTTTAATTTTTATAAATAATAAGCGTTTCATTTTGTAGAATTCCCCATGAGATTTTCAATGTTACTTCTCTAGAAATTGCAGTTGCAAAAATAAATTAGCTGGAAGTAATTTACAATCTGACTTGAATCAATATATAAAGCTTTTAATTTATTTTAAATTGCATGTCTTCCAACCTATGTCTTAGGCATCTTTCTTCGTTTTTGTATTACTTACCAAGATTCAATTAATATTTTTATGTAACAAAATCCAAAAAAAAAAAAAAAAAGAAATCTAGTAAGAGTTTATTTAAAATGATTGTATTTGAATTGCTATTTATATTGGTTTATGCTTAGGCGAATCTCTCTCTCTCTCATTGCTTTTAAAGAATGCCAAGAATAAATATGTTCTTGAAATCTATAATATATTTATTTTAAATGTATTTTACAAGAAATAATAAAGAATAATTCTGAGAAAATAACACTCTAGCACACAATTCCGTTTTTAATTTTTTCTTGTATTATTATATATAAACCATCCCAATTATGTTTATTAAATACAATATTCAATCAAAGCACACAAAATTGATAGCAAAATTCTGCAATTTTATCGTAACGTATTCTTTTGATTTTACATTTAAGCCTTTTAAAACTGCTTCAAATACTTTAAAGTATGCATATTTAGAGAAATGGAATGAAAAATTATAGGTGAAAGAGAAAGTACACTATAATCCTATCCCCAATTTAATTATCTTAATTTTGCATGATTTTATGTGTGCTCTCCCTATCTCTCCATTAATGTATTAACTTACGTATTTTTTTTTAAATTATAAAAACTAAACATTACTCAAGTTGAAAAAAATGGGAAATGCGTAAGAAAATTGTTTTTTAACATCCTCAAAATCAGTGAGAGAACCATGGATCTCTTTCTTGTTATTACGAAGTAAATCCATTAAAATGTATAAAAACAAGAAAAGATCGTTCAAGTGTAAGGAGCTTCGCAAAGAATTAAAAAAGCAGTTTATCCTACAAAATTTCTAAATGATCTTTAACTTCTGATTATAAATTCGCGTTATTTATTTATTTATTTTTATTTAAGGGTTAAATGGAATTAGGAAAATTTTCTCGCGCATTTGTAAACCGGAGGGGAAATGACAGTAAGAATCGAGCTAGAATTGTTCAATGAAAGTAATTTTTCGAATGAATAAGATAGCAAAGATTCCGTAAAGCTTTTATGGATGTTAATTTTAAAATGTTACGAATCGGAATGTTTAAAAAAAATTTCTATAAATGATTTTTTTGAAGCCATTGAAAGAGTACTGAATAATTCTTTACTCATAAAATTCACCAAAAAGTATGTGAGATAAGTATTCTATAGTTTTTGAAGTTCTAATCTGTTCATTTGTATTCCGGTACAAACTTTCAATTTCCGAAAATTGAAATGATTTACATTCTTTAATATGTGTACGATTAAGTGAAATGAATGTTTTGGTCATAATTTTAAAAGAGGATAACAATTATTAGTACTCAAATATTTTCAGGTGTGAAAAATGTCATCAATAGTTTAATAATAAGAAGAAACTCAATAAATTTTTAAAACTATTTTTACGGTTATGTTCCTCCAGACTTTTGATAACTATTGTGTTTTTGGAATCTTAAAATTTTGTAACTATATTTCGCCTAGTCAATTTTTGTTAAGTATTCTTTTTATTCTGTACGTTTAAATTAAATTAATATAAGGTTTTATAACCAATTAAATCTGTTACAATCATGCTGATGATTCAAAAAAGTTTTTCCTCACAAATCTATCAAATAACGCGTAAAATAATAGTTACGGTTAATTTGTAGTTATTATTCTTAATTTATAACGTCTTACTCTCTGTAACTTTTTTTTTTATCTTAACATTTAAATTCCTCTTTTCACCTGTTAAAGATATTTCCTTTGAAATACAGTAGAACGTCGTTTATCCGAATCAATTGGGACCGGATGCCATTCAGATACGCAACTGTTCGGACAATGCGATCCATGCAAAACCGAATGCGATCATCATGCGGGTTGAGATTGATTGATTGAATATTAACGTCGCACACTATACGAATATTGAAAATCATCAACACCACACCACACCAACGGGAAACGTGCTAGAAGAAAAACGTTCCGATACCAATACCACTCGCAAAATAGGTGCAAAATATGTGCAAAATGTCGCAATTTTACCTTTATTGTGGAAAATAATCACTTATTTTTTACGGTACACCTTCGTTTTTCCGCTGCAAGGTTTCTGATTCTCTTGAGTAGCAGTAGTTGAGTAGGACAACACTCTGATTGTTGTTCATACCACTCCATAGCTGTCTCGAACGCAGAAAACGCGTTAGCATTTGATGGACCCTTGCTAATTTCGTTGTCGTTGTCCTCGTCTTCATCCGTTTCATCGTCGCCAGGGTCGGATTCTTCTTGCACGGAAGTCACAATCTCGTCATCATTTGGCATTTGAAACCCAGTTTTCTGCGTCCCGTGCAATCCAGGTTTCTACATCTTCTCCATTGCATTCTTGAAATTCTGGGATCGATTGAACAAAGTATGTTATCTCCCTGTGATTTGTTTGAAAACGTACATGTTTGTACATGTAGTTGACCAGAAAAAAACCTCGTTCGGATATTTGACTCTCCGGATAATAAACGTTCGGATAAACGACGTTCTACTGTAAATAGATTACAAGATCTTACAAGAATAAACAGAGAAAAAATCCTTAAATGTTTACGAAATATTTAAATAAATGTAGAAATGGCATTGTCTGAGTCGATTACATATTTAATAGGAAATTTATAAAAACAAACATACATATCTTAAAATGAGGCATAAGTATATAAAGTGTATTTTTAAAAAGGCACATTGGTATTTATTCGAAGAATTTTAGAAGGATAAATAAAAAAAGGAGACATATAAATACATTGTAATTACAAATTAAACAGACATTGAAAAACCATTCTTTCGAAAACGAATTCATGGAATTCTTTCAGGAGGAAGGAAAGTTCTTTCTTGCCCTTGCCCGTCCCCAAAACTTTCTTTCTTCTCGGTCGTAAAACAATTGGAGCGCGTCAATTCGACAATCGATTGTTCAAGCGCATTGTACCACGAGCCACTAATATGCAGTTTTTCTCGAAAAACCGGAAGGGATAATATACACAATGCAGAATCAAGGTATCGATAACTTTTACGTTTTCATCTTTTAACATAGAATATATTTTATAAGTGAATAGAATATTAATTAAAGAAATGGGAGTTTTTCCACCCTCCTCCCCTCCATCACATGGTTACAACAATTTTTCGTTCTAATATTGTGTTGTATTCTGACCCTTAATTCTCTCCAAATCGGTTCAAATCAGTTTAAATCAAGAGATTAAGAAGGTTGGTGGTGGGGTATTGTTTTTAAAATTTTCCGGCTATTACAGAGATATCAGGGGGAAAACTGAGAACCATATGCTTAGGATCGTTATCTTAGAAAAAATGAGTAATATTTAAAAAAAAGTCTATTCCTACTTAGGTCATTAAAGAAAAATGTTATTTTAGTAACTTTTTATCAAATAGTTACAATTAATATAAATATGTATATACATATGACAGAATCACAATAATAAGTTACAAAATAGAAAGTGATATGTAAAGTGACTTTTGTTTGTTTGTTACTATTTATTCATTAATTAAATTTAATTATTCTAATAAAATAGTAATATAGTAAAAATAAATCAATTTCTCAGAAAGTATTCCATCCTAGGTGGGATTGGAACCCACGACCTTTGAATTAGAAGTCCAATGCGCTATTCATTGCTCTACAAGGGACACAACGACGATTAACCTTTCCATTTATGCTGTTGAACTATTATTTTTGTTTCTTACTATTCATTCATTCTTTAATTTAATTAATGAATTAATATATATTTATATATATACATATATATATATATTTATTTATATATATATATATATATATATATATATTTATATTTATATATATATTTATATATTTATATATATATATATATATATATATATATATATATAAAGAGTGTTTTTTTTTCAGGTATAGAAGTTTAAGTTGGCATTACTTTCCAAGATGGCGACCGATTTAACAGCTGTCAAGTGATTTATTCTCAGTTTGGTTTGGCAATTCATCAAAACAATCATCAAGCAAGGCGTAGATTCGTCGAATGGGCCCAAAACGAGATTGCCGTTGTTGCATTTTCAAGCGAATTTTGTTTAGCGATGAAGCGCACTTCTGGTTGAATGGCTATGTCAACAAACAAAACTGCCGCATTTGGAGGAAGCTAATCCACATGTGTATGTCGAAACACCGTTACATCCAGAAAAACAGACTGTTTGGTGCACTTTATGAGCTGGTGGAATCCTTCTTCAAAAACGATGAAGGCCACAACGTTACAGTCAATGGTGATCGGTATAGAGCCATGATAACTAACTTTTTCATTCCTTGAATTGAACAATCATGATGTCCAGGAGCTGTGGTTCCAACAAGACGGCGCAACATGTCCACAGCTCGTGCCACAATCGATTTATTGAAAGACACATTTGGTGACCACCTAATTTCACGTTTTGAACCTGTGAATTGGCCTCCAAGATCTTGTGATTTAACACCGCTAGACTATTTTTGTGGGGCTATGTAAAGTCATTGGTCTATGCGGATAAGCCACAAACGCTTGACCATTTGGAAGACAACATTCGCCGTGTTATTGCCGATATACGGCCACAAATGTTGGAAAAAGTCATCGAAAATTGGACGTCCAGATTGGACTACATCCGAGCCAGCCGTGGCAGTCCTATGCCAGAAATCATATTTAAAATGTAATGCCACAAGATTATCTTTCGAATAAAAAAAATTCATGTCAATCGAATAATACATCGTTGTTTTATTGCAATTTAAAGTTCTATACCTCTAAAAAAACACCCTTTATAATCTAATTCTCTACAAACAAGAGATAAACATACACATCAATCACATTCGAAAAACATAAACCAACATTGTTCCGTAAAAACTTTTAAAAAGTGGCTGATGGTAATGCTATTGAAATATTTTTCAAAATATCTTGGAGTCCAATTACTTTTGTGGTAAGATTTTCATTGTTTGTTTGCTTATTTATTTTTATAAAAAATGCACTAGTATTCCAAAAATAAATTATATTATGTTTTAGTATTTAGGTATAAATGTTAGAGCATTAAAAACACGTTACTCTTTCTTCTACAAATTAAATCCATTCTCTTAACTTTTTCAACAAACTTCCGAAGTACCAAATTACTTCAGAAAAATCTTAAAAAAGTACGTAAGATCTTTTTAAATTAAAAAGTTGGCTTTTTAAAAAGTGTGTGCGTCGAATTCTATATCTATTTTTATTTTCTAAACACATAGCTCTTTAATAAGTTTCGGTTTAAAAATTGTCACTAGAATAAAATGAAAATGCTCTAAATATATAGCTACGATTTTACATTCGGAAAATCCAAGTTTTCAAATAATTGTTGAAAATGTTAAAAATACAACCTTCTCACTGCATTAGAATTAAAAAAGGACATTGAAAATATAACTTCCAAATGTGTATAAAAGAAGTATAATTTACCATTTTAATATTCTACGACAATTGAAGAATTAAACAGATCATGCAAAGGGCTTATTAAATCCAAATCCATAAAAAAAAATCTTTATTTTTCAAGATTTCCTTGCCCAATAGTTGATTTTAAAATATAAAAATTTGGAAGGAAATAAAATAAACGTTTAAGGTCTACTTGATAAAGTTTTGATAGAACGAAATGATAATAAAAATTAAATTATTGATACGATACAATTATATTAATTTATATTGATTTTAAGTTAAACGACGCACATTTAATCTAAAATATGATTCGTGTTGTTAAAGCTTACAGTTATAAAGAAGCCTGAGATTTTTCCACCTGAGTTCTGATTTTTATGTTGATTTTATTTTTAACCACCTTCTGAGAGCAAGAATCAAGATCGTAAAAAAAATTTCTATTCTCAAAAATAAAAATTAGTTGGTATATTAAAGGCATCTTCATACTGAATAATATTATACATGGACAGTCTTTTTTTACAAAACTATTGCTAGTTGAAAATCTTTAATTAAGCTCATTTACTCCACAATTGGAATAAAAAATACCTGTATAATGTACAAAAGACACTATTCAAATTATATATTTTACTTAGGGTAAACAAAGTATTCGCAGCTGGCGAGGTAAAAGAACTTAATTTCATAGATGTGTGTATGTGATCGTTTACGATCAGACATGGTTTTGCTGCCACAACTGTATTTAAATAAAGAAAATAACATTTTTCTATATGAAAAAAGTTTTTCGTGATGCTGTAATAAATTCATTTATACATAAGGTATAGCTAATAAAAGCAGCTAAGTCTTTACAATAGAATGGAGCAAAACCACAGTTCGGACAAATTCACATTTATGATGATGGTGAGGTTTTGAATGAACGTTCAAAATATTTAAACGTGTGACGATGTATTGCAAAAATAACTACATAATACATGTAAATTTTGTTTACAATTTCACAATTTGAGCAATGAGTGCTCAATTGTGTCCATTTATACAACGGGGTTGGACAGGGGTATACTGACAAGGGTAGCCCACCCCCTAGACTTTTTTAAAAAAATATTTCAAGAATAACTAATTAACCAGAAGTTACTGAAAAAATTTCTATTTGAATAGTATCCGCAAATTTCCTGAAGTAATTGAATTTGAAATTTATGCAACTAAAGTACTAATTAACTTTTAAAATACTCTTAAATTTATTTATATTTTAAATATTTTTTAAATAACTTTTTAATTCCGCATGAATAACCCGTGCATTGAAAATTATGCGGAGCATATATATATAATTTGGGACCATTTCAGGGCAGATAAATTTGTAAATTTAAACGATAGCCTTTCAAATTAAAGCATGGAAAAAAATTTGGGAAGTCTTTTTTCTATTTTTTATTCTCTCTTTCTTTTGTTTTCCTTTCTCTAAAAAATCTTATTGTTCTCGGAAATATTTGTTGTTTGATAATTTTCAATTCCGAAATGGGATGCTTATGTGTTCATTCTGTGGACTTTGTTTTCCGGCGTTGTCTTCGTACCAGTCTCTTTTCTATAATTTTAATTCTAGACACATTAAGAAACGTTTGACCTAAAATATCCACGTATTGACTTTCGCAAATAGTTTTTTAAATTGTTTTCATTTCTGGCATTAAACAATACGATCCAAAACAAGGAAACGTTTTGTTATTGGAAATCTTTAATGTTTTAGTACCATATTCTTGCTTATTTAGCTTTTAGAAAGCAATACACGTGGAAATTAGTATATTATTCATTTTTCATCAATACAATTCCCTTCAATTCCACTTTTAATCTTCTCTATTTTAACATGAAAATTAATTTTCTGGCAAAATAAAGAGAAAAATTTACTATCTATTAAGCGTTTGTAATATCGCGATAAGCAGCCAATAATAAAAAACTGTTCCTTCGAATATACATACAGAGTAATCATCTCGCATATTATATGGCAGCATTTGGCTCTTTTTTTGATTTGGCTAAATGGGTCGATAGTGCAAGTACCCTAAATTTTAATTATAAGGGGGAAACTATATAATTTTATTCACAACTTAAGGGATATTTTTTAAAGGTGCATGAAAAAAAGCCAAATATAAGACATAAGGGGTTTTTTTAAATTTGTTATTTAAGAAAATAATTATCTACAAAAATTGTTATTCCAATCCATATTATTTTTCAGTCATATATTGGGGTTCCTGGGATTAATTATTTTTTACGCCTTTTCGTTTTAGCCATATTCATAATTTTTTTCAAAATATTTCTTTTTTTATTCAAATTGGTCCTTGGGATTGAAAATTTTTTTACACACCACAAAACCTTAAAAGTTTATGCCTTTTAATATTTGTAAAAAATCACACGTAAAAAATTTCATAACTTAAATTTCCTTTTTTAAAAATTTTACAACCAAGAAAGCATTTGTTGTGTTTTCCCAGAATAGTATTTTTCTTCTTTTTCTGTAATTTATTAAATTCGAAAATTATTTATTTATTGAAATATGATTAAAATTTTTTTTTGTAAACTTGGGATTTTAAATTTTTAAATCTCAAGTTTCAATTTAAATATACAAGAAAAATAGCAAAAAAAATTCGATAATTCAAAATGTTACGAATATGTTTTCTTTGAATCAAAGGGTCCCGAGCTTAGGACTCACATATATCAAAAAATGAAAAAAATGGCGGAATATATGAGGTTGCTCCTTATAAACTCAATTGAGACTCAAAATCCTAACATGGTGTAGTATAAAAAAAGTAATCCTCAAGTGAAATATTTTCCTTGCCATTTGAAGTAGTTAAAAATTAATATGTCTATTAACCAACATCGTTTTATCTTGCTCATTATTGTTAAATTAACCCACAACAAACATATTACAAACTTTGCTAAAAACTTTGTGGGGAAAAAAACATCGAGGTCACCTAGACCTTGGGAGTGGTTAAAAAACAAGAAATGTCAGGAAAAAAACTTGAAGGTGAAAACACAAAATTTTGTAAAAAATGAGCGCCTATTTCAATTTTACAATACATTTAAAGACAGACAACAATTCCAAAATGCGATATAAACAAGGGGGAAAAATTCCAAGAGTTCGCAAAATAAATGCAATAAAATTCGTTAGAAATTTAACATTTTTGCGAAGAAAAAAAAAGACAAAAATCGGGTGTGTTTAACACCAAAACGCATCGCTTCACGCGTTTGAACACAATATAGAGCAATTACAACACATCCAACCTTCGAGACAACTCCGTCCCTTCGTTTAAACATTTTCTTTCTTTTTCCTTAATTGAGATTTCATCCAGTTTCCGGCTAGGGAGTCTTAATAATACCTTCCGGGTCACTAAATCTAAAAAGTTCCGATTAATCTCGTCCTCGCCCACCCCTATTCAAGAACGGGCGCGAGGTACGGCCTGTTGCCAAAAAAACGTTTTTTTTTTTTCAAAACGCTTCACAAGTTGACACCTTTGACAGGAAACGAGAGTATGGAATTATTAAACTGTGACGATCAAAATGTAGAACGTTTAACAAACAGTATAAAAGCTCAACTACAACACGTGATTGTCATCACTTGACAAATAGTCTCAATTTGGATTATTTCTCTACTTGAGTTTACCTTTCATCTTCTCTACCAGAAAACATGAACAAATTTGTGGTAAGCGTTTGATAATAATGGGAAGTTTATCCGTTCGGTTTATTAAAACTTTCGTACTTTTCAAAAATTTCCAAAATTGTCTTAAACTAATCTGGATATTTAGTTTGCTGTGGATTATTAGTATTATTTTAAGATTTGAATTTGATATAATAATTTTTATCAATGATGTTAATAGGAAAAAAAGGGATAACATATAATTTTAATTTTAATAATATATCCTTAAAGATAATATATTCTTATGTAAAGAGTGATATATCTTTATAACTTTAATAATATATAAATACATCCTAATTTAAAAGGCACATATACCCTTATAATTTTAATAATATAACCTTAAAGGTAATATATCTTTATTGATTTTAAATAATTAATGATGTATTCACTTTAATTAATCTTTAATAATTGAAATTAAATTACTTTACAATTATTCACATATAGATTTTATTTTTTTAAATTAAATTTTAAAAACTTGTTAAGCAATTAATAATTTTATCTGGCTAACATTTCTGTTAAAAACATATTCTTCTTTTGTGTAAAAATTTTTGAATTTGATCTTTAAATGAATAAATAAGTCCATTGATATTTTAATTATTCAATCTTTATTATAATTATTATTTGAATTTATGGAAAGTAAAAATTTATTTAGGAAAAGTAAGACGTTATTTTTTAAAAGTATATGTTAGTTTAGTCTTATATATACGAAAATAATATGCAAATTTCCAAGACACCTTATTGTTATTAATAATTACAAAACACTCAGATTCATCAAAATTAAAGAAATTGTAATCTAGTTTCCAAAATTCTTTAGGTGTCTTTTAAATACATGTTTTATCTTTATATTAGTGAGTTTTTTAATTAATTTGGATAATCGTGGAATTAAAATTTATTTACTATAACGCTAATAACTCATAATATCCTATGCATAATTTTGTAAACCTTGAACTTTGTATCTTTCCTTAACACTGAAAGACTTGGGGTTGGGAAAGGAAAAATGCCTACACTTGAATTTTTTTATTTAAATCATTTATTAATCATTATTTAATGTACAGTTTATAAAGATACTTAAGCATAATGAGAAAAATTGCTAACAAATTTAGCTGAAATGTAATTATCGTTCTAGTAATTTGAGTGATCAATAATATGCGATTTGTAAATGCTGGAAAGATGAAAATATATTGACAATAAGACTTAACTTGAGAAAATGATAAATTATTGTTTTAAAAATATAATCCCATTTATAATTCTGCTTTAAACAATAAATTAATTAAATTAGAAAGAATTATTTAAAAACTTTTTTTTGTTTATGATTGTACTTATGAGTTTGCTTGCGTACATTTTCTCAAATATCAGCAGTAATTTTGTTGAGACATTTATACATATGCAAATTTAAATGCGTTTAATTGCTTTATTATTAAATTCTTATTTTAAATTAATGATTTATAAAACAACTCTTGATTCAGAAAGTACATGAAGCCAGCAAATTGTGTTAAAAATGGAGCACAAATATGATTTTAGAATAACCAATTTATTCAAAAATTCCCTATTTTATACTTATAACTATCACATGTTTTTCTTTAGCTCCTCGCTTTCGCCGTTGTCCTCATGGCTGCCCTCATCTCAGCTGATGAGATCCACGGTCATGGATTCCACGGACATGTCGATCACCATGGTTACAAGGTATCCATCGAGCATCATCCCCATGGACACCACGGTCATCATGGACATCATGGTGGACACGGACACAGTGAAAGATATTTCCACATGGAGCATCATGGACATCATGGACACCATGGACATCATGGTCACCACGGACATCACGGATACCATCATTAAATATTCGTTTCCCGATGACAATATTCGGTATGCTTGCCTCGATTATATATTTCTTGAATGAGTAGACAATAATTGCTAATGATCTCTTTTGATTTTACATTTAGTAAGATAACAGTTAGCTGCTCTTCGTTCTGCATTATTTAAAACTTGGCATATAACTATTTATTTATTTAATTCTCATATAAGATTTTATAGTGTTTGGCATAAAAAAATTGATTTACTGATCTTGAGAGATTTAATGAGTATTTGAATTACTATATATATATATATATATACAAAGAATTTAACTTGTGGGAAATTTAATATGTCGGAGCGAAGGTTCGTTCTGGGTACCTTCCGTTCCGAATGAAATGCGAGTACGCTAATCATCACGCTAAAACGATCGTCTTCGCGGGATGTTGGTACAAGTTCATATAGATATCACACCGCTGCAAATAAACAAAACGTACAACTACATGCAGAAGGGCTACAATATGAAAAACTTACATAGATACGTCGAAAACTTCTTCATAAAGTTTACAATTGATTTAAAGGACATTTTTGTCCATTCCTGTAAAATTTACGTTTTACTTCAAAGAATACAGTTAGTTTATCAACGATTCCTTAATAAAAAGTCACCAGTTAGACAAGGAGTTGCTCACAATTGAAAATATCATTTACATCTGAACGGTTACAGAGGCAAATGTAAATTGGTTCTACATTTTTAACTATAAATTGAATACTAGTCTTAAGGCTTACGACTTTTTTTTGCAAACTTCAATTATACTATATTTCTCTACATTATAAATTTAAACTATTTTTGGTTGTTGTTTTTATTTTTGTTTCACCTTTTCACGAATATCCTTTTTTTATAGTGTAGATTTGTTCTTTTGTATGTAAAATTCTTCATTCAGTATGAAATCTAAAATTTATTCATACTATTGTCTCCTGTTTCGTGAAAACTCAATTTTTGGTAATTCATCAAAACACGATTTATTGTCGATAAAAGCCAACAAAGTTTATTCAGTAAAAATGATAAAAAAATAAATAACATTAAATGTTTTAAAACCTCCAATAATTTTTTTAAAACCTTTAGTTGAAACTATTCCAAAAAAGGCAAGTACAGTGCAAAATTGATAATGTAAAATAGATCATTATAGTAACAGCTTTTTCATGGTTCTATTTTGGTGCTATTTTCATAAAACCAATTAACCATGTAAGTGGAAAGATAACTTCATTAAACGGAAAAGAAAAATATTTAAGTATTTTTATTTTTACTTGTTTAAGATATCCGACAACGTTCAGGAACCGTGATTTTAAAAATGCGCATAAATGGATAATTTTTATGATATTTAATACCACTCAGATTAGAACACATGCATAAAATTGCTTTAAGGACATTTTGACGAAAACAATTTATTTAAATATAATATTTTGGCAAAAAATTAACTTAGAATAATCTTTTTCCAAATGTTTTCTTTTTATAAAAAATGGTTCTATTATAATAATATTTTGCCTGTTTATAGCTCAGACCTCTCTACAATGGCTCAACAAGAATTTTTGAAAAATTCACATTATTTTCAGAGTTACCTCCAATTGAAATAATTATTCGCGTTTTTTTCTTAAAATTGCTCCCCTCTGTTGCCGTAAAATATGAATAAACCCACTTCTGTGCTATATATTTCAAAAATTCTAGTTGAGCCTCTGTAGAGAAGTCTGAGCGATATACAGGCAAAATATTATTATAATAGAATGATTTTTCACAAAAGGAGAATATTTGGAAAAAAGATTATTCTAAGTTAATTTTTTGCCAAAATATTGTATTTAAATAAAAAATTTTGTCTAAATGTCCTTAAAACAATTTTATGCATATATACTAATCTAAGTGACACTAAATATCATGAAAATTATCCATGTATGCGCTTTTGAAAATCACGATTCCGAACGTAGTCGGATACCTTAAGTATCTTTATAAGCACTATTACAGAGCATAGGAGAGTTTTTATGAAATTGCATCAATAGGATTAGAATTTTAACTAATTGCATTGTGTCGTTATAAAAAGACCTCACCAAATTTTTAAAAATGTTTCCAAATGCTGTCATATTTATAAAAACTATTTTCGACGTACTCAGGAAGGGTTTCCACTATAGGCTGTATATCGCGACAATTGGCGACATGTTTGATTTGACAAAATAGTTCGAAGGGAAAATCCGTAAGAACTAAATTATTCTTTAATAAATTATGTTTTATCATTATTATTTTTCTTTCAGCTTGAAGCAAAGATCATTACGGACAACATTCTTCAGTGGCCGGTTATAATGGTACAATTGGTGATCAGTTCAAAATTAATCATGTATTTCTTTCTCTTTGTTGTCATCTGTTAAAACGGGGAAGAAACTAATAAAATGTGATATTTTTGTATAAAAAAATTGTGTTCATTTTTTTAAAAATTACATACATTAACAAAAACTTATTTTTTAAATCAAAGGAATATTCTTTGCCATTACTTCCCCCTCCCTAAATTCCAATTGTGGTTGATAGTAGATAAAGTTGATATTCCCTGGACTCATATTTATATTTTTCAAATAACTTTTATTCTTATAAACTATCAAATGATCAAAAAGATCTCCTATAATGAAAGATAATATCTCGAAAATATACAAAAATAAGTTATATGTTGAATTCACATTACAATTCTTTTCTCCAAATGAACAATCATTTTTAGAATAATTACTAAAGATGCCAACTTACGCAATATAACTTTAACAACTTACGATTTTATATCAGCAAATAAATTAAGTAACGAGATAAATTAGAGTTACAGGAATTATATATATTGAATTAAATCAGACAATAATAATAACCAAACAACCTGAACAATATCTATAATTACTGCATAATTGAAATAGTCAATTAAAAATTACTTCCAAATAAAGAAAAAGAATTCAAATATAGCTAAATATTTTACAATACGAAACGATTATTACAAAATTGCATTTGAAAAAATCTGAGAAATAAAAAAAAATGAAAACAGGAAATTGACAGATATTTTACGGTCTTAACTGCTAATAATATTTTTTTTAATTCTAAAGAACTTTTTATGTTTCGTACAAATCTTTTAGTCAATAGATAAACGAGTAGAAATTGCACAAAAATTTAATACTCATATATATGATAAAACCAGCCTCTTAATATATTAGTTATTTACCTTTTTTTTTCTCCGATTTTTAAATTTTTTTAGTAATCATAGAGATGTCAAAACACCTAAAACTTAAAAGATTGGGGGAAAAAGAATACATAAAAGGAAAAATGTTTATATGAAAATAAGTGATACTTTATATTAATCAAAAGAAAAGGCTTACAGAGAAAAAACTTAAGCGGACTTACTGGGAAAAATTTTGGATTCATTCTTTCTGAAGCAGCGTATAAACAAGAATATAAATGTACTGCAAAATAATAAGCATGCAGTTAATTTACAGTAAGTTTTAAAAATTCAAACTTACAGTTGATTCTTCCGGGGGAACAATTTAAGTAAATTTCTTAGTAATTTTATCTCTTTCAATTTCAGGAAATTTAAATAAAATTATGCTCAAGACAACATGGGAAAATATACAGGCCTATCTCCCCCAAAATGAAAAGTAATTATATTGGGAAAAAATAGAAAAAAATGAAATAATCATTCAAATATTACTCAATGCTACAATCGAACACAAAATACTAAGTGTAATATCTTATTCGTTATTTAATATTATACACTTAAAACCGACCTTTTGATAAAATATATTCATCTCATTGACTATCTTGCATTAAAAAACGCAAGTACTCACAATTATTTTTTGGTGAAAAATGTAAAAATAAGCAGTTCAAACATTTCAGATGCTCAATACGTCAATTTCACTTCACCCTTTGCATAGATTTTGCTATACATATAATAAAACTTAAATGAGACAATAAAGATTGAGGAATGTTTAACTGAATCTATTAAAATTTAAATTGTTCTGAATAAAACTCATGTGTAAAAGTTTAATTTAGCTGTTCCTTTAAAGTTGTTTTGAACTGTAAACTAATTTGAAAAAATTTTGTTCTGCAATGACATTTAGTACAGATTTCTTACAGTTATGCAAAATATACCAATAAAAAAATAATTCACTTGTTAAATCTTTACTGAAATATAATACGAGAACATTACAGTGACATTTCACAAATATGTATTATAAAGTTAAACATCCTGTTCAATATTTTAATACACATGCACAATTTATAAAAATATATAAAACTGTCATTTAAAATATGACTTTTGCTCTATTATTTTTATTGTGATAAGCCATTTTTCAAATAACAAGAAAAAAAAGATGACAATTTTTTTTCTTACTATAAATTTTATTTTTGACTTTTAATTATTACAGTTTATATTTAAATTCTCAACACAATTTTAAATTTCTATTATGCCAGATATTTGAAAATTTTAATCTGGAATCATGGAATTAAGATAGATATATCGCAAATAAATTTTGATCACACAAAGGTTATATTTTTTTTCTATTATAATAAAAAGTTAATGGAATTTTACTTTGAAAAGTAAAGGTTTCTTATTCCTTAAATTTTCTTGTTATTTAAAAAAAAAATCTCGAACGAAAACAGTCTAATGACTTAAACATTCAAGTAAAAATTTTTATAAGCATAATAGAAATGTGTAACGACGTTTGAAAAACGTGAACGGTGAAGAAACTTCTAAATCTTTTGCTGTTTACCTCATATTTATCTGCAATCTATTTAAGAAAAATAAGTTTTATTTTTTTCTATCTGTATTTGAAGAACAAAAAACGTTTTAATTTAATTTAGACAAATAGCAGAAAAATAAAAAAAAATTAAATTTAAATTTTTAAAAAAATAATCACACTAACTTTCATACCAATGTTCTTCTTGCTATGTATGTATTTTCATGGCTCAATGATAATTGATCAAGCTAAACGTCAGATGCTTTTTTTATTTAAAAAAAATACTGCATAGATTCAAAGAAATTACTTTGCATGGTTTAAAAAAGCTATTCTTTGTTATAATATCGGTCGGATCTTAAGTTGATGTCAAAACTAGACTCAAGTCCACATTCAATACTTTTTTTTTATAAAAAAAAACAGAATATTGTTATATTGACCATTTTTGTATAACATTATTATTTTTAAAATGTTTCTGATTCAACCATTATTATACATTCATAAAAACCTACTTTTTTTTTTACACATTTTCTAATTCTTTTTCACTTCAAGACAATTTAAACTCGTTTACGTTTATGTCAGACACTGGAAACAATAGCATGTAATTTATTTCCATACCTTTTGCTTTTTTCTTAAAATTATGCACATTCTTATTTTCAATGATTATTTTTCTCAATTCAGTAAATTATCAATACGTGATAAAATTTCGTTTATTATTATTTTCTTAATCTCAGATTCTATGAATCTAGTCATAAAAACAGAAAAAAAAACCAGCAAAATGTTCTACATTTCTATTATTTTTTCCCATTTGATTTCTGCTATGGAGTTTAGTATTGTTTAGTATGCAAAAGCATAAATAAAAATACTTCGATAATTGGCTCTCATTAAAACTTTTCAAAAAGACAAAGAAAATATACAGTTCCTCCTCTGTATCTCTCCTCAAAAATAATTCTCTGATATTGACATCAAACCTTATCCTGATTTTGATTTTAATTAACGGGGCACTGTTAAGCAACACGTGGGCTATTGGTGACGGACCTCTTAATTTTAAACCATGGTCAAGTGTTGAGACTGACCCGAGCTGTTACCTCCTTTTCAAATAAACACACATCGCCAACGTTAAACCTCGACAAATCCAACGTTCATCAGCCTCTCTACACGAAGGATCTTCAGTGGTACTAGGTTTAGAACCCGCGATCTGACAACGCTGAAATGTATCATGGAAATAAGCGGGAATTACAAACAATGTTAACTTCTTACTTCATCCTCAAAGCTCATACTATCTTCACGCATAAGACTGGAGGATTCAGAAATACTTCCGGAATTGCAAAATAATCCCTCCTCTATGTAATCTTTCGTTTAAAATCTATTGCTTTGATGGGCATTTTTTTTGGGGAGACAAATCATATATAGACATTGTCCACCCCTTGGTATGTAATATGCTTTTATATACAGAGTGTCCGGACATAAAGTATCCAAAAGTTATGGCCTATTATTACTGAATTATCCATCAGAATGTAATAAACTGTTATTTCGTGGATTGGAAACCCCTCCGAGATTTTTTGGGTCGAGTTCGATTGGCCGCACGTGAGCGCAATATTAGGCAAGCGCAAATGATAAACTTGTTACACTGAGTTCATGAGTAAAGATGTGGAAGCCACAACAAAAGGTGCAGTGCGCCCTTTAGTTAACGGAATTTAAATCAGTCACGCGTGTGCAGTGGCGAGTTTGAACAGAATTGAATGTCAATCCTCCGACATCAAAATCTATCCACCAATGAGACAGAACTTTAAAGGAGACGGGAGCTTTGATATCTCAAACTGGCAAGTACTTTTAAGTTTTCGTGATAGAAGACACTATTGATCGTGTGCGTCATTCATTTTGTAGGAGTCCTAATAAGTCTATTAGACAAGCCAGTAACGACATTCCATTCTGTTTAGACATGTCGCTGTACACGCGTGACTGATTTAAATTCCGTTAACCAAAGTACGCACTGTAACTTTAGCAGTGGAGCCTGCATCTTTACTAATGAAGTCAGTGTAACAAGTTCAATGTCTGCGATTGCCGAATAATAGGTGCACGTGCGGCCGATCGGACTAAACCCAAAATATCTCGGAGGAGTTTCCAATCCACGGATGAACAGTTTATTACATTCTGATGGGTAGTTCCTTAATAATAAGCCATAACATTTGGATACTTTAAGCCCGGGCACCCTTTACTGTAAGATGTTTTTTAGCCTTTAAAAAGAACCACAAAACTTCATGTAAATGGTAAAAACAAAAAACAAAAATTAAAAATTGCAAATTTTTTTTATTTAAAAAATTTCTGTAAAAATAAGTAAGTGTAATTTAAAATAACCTAGTGAAAAATAAACTAACTATTTGCAACTGCAAAATAAATACTGTGGCCGGATATATAAAGAAATATCAATGAAATATCAGTGTTTCAAGTGTTTATTATCGACACACTCTAAAGCAGGGGTGTCCAACCCGCGGGCCGCATGTGGCCAACCAGTACGCAAGTTGCGGCCCGCCGACTCGTTTCAAAAATTTTTTAAATATCAGGTTTCTAAAGTTTTTTGCATTTTGAAATTTATTTGAGGGGAAATTTATATATATATATATAAATCTACAATGTATTTGCCTGTTACCTGTTCTTGTTTTAAAAGAAATTCTTTTTGATAATAGAAATGTCCTTTAGATTTTATATTTTATCAAACAGTTACATTTGATTTTACTGTAGTAAGTTACTTTCTTAATAAACTTCGAATTGCATTATGCATATCCTTTACTATGGATGGTGCATGATTCTCTGTGTGTGCGACTTTAGTTTCCCCTCCTTTTCTGTTTGGAGTGCCCAAAAAGCAAGATGCAGTCAGAGATGTTTTTAAAAGTTTAAAAAAATATTCAGGACGGTTGAGATAAAGGACAATGTATACTTAATGGTTTGCGAATGACAGCACTACCAAATTTAAAAAATGAATAACGAAAGATCAATTCAATAAGAACACCGGAATTTTCAAGAAAATAGCAACTGTAATATTTTAAACATTATTTGATCATTGCATTATTATATTATAAAAACATTATTATATTATCTATGTCTGTATACATGAAAAATGATGAAAACAATAATGATAATTCCTTCTGTTTTAAATTTTCACTCTAATAAATGTTTTTTTTTGTTTCCAAACCTGATATAAAGGTAAATATTTTTATGTGCGGCTCGCGAGATTATAATGTTTTCCCGAAGTGGCCCGCAAGGTCATTTGGGTTGGACACCCCTGCTCTAAAGCATCACATGGGTCAGTATTTCCCTACCTTTTTTGTGCCATGTCCCACTTTAACATTTCTAAAGTTTGTATGCCCCCACATGTAACATACATAATATTTAATACTAAAAAATTGATTTGTTCACTTAAGAAACATAAATGATGGATTCTAGGAATAAATCACTATCAAATTGTTAACAAAACACAGTAAGTAAAATTTCAAAATATATAATGAAAAACAAATTAAAATTCAAAATAATTTTAATACAATTATTTTTCCATATTAATTTGTCATTTTAATTTAGTGAGATCCTTGCACTTGATGCTTGCTGCAGATAGATTTTATATTGGGTTCCAATTTGGATAGCTTAAGTCTTAAATTCCCACGTTGTGTTACATCCAGCCGATTTCTTTTTTTATCAGTAAATCAATTACAGCACTAAATCCACATTCAGCCAAAAATGAAGATGGAAATGGTAGTAATAGTTTTCTTGCAAACAAAAACTTGCGCTGTTTAGCAAATTTCTTGACTGACCGGGACTATGTCCCCCTCCCGGCAGACGGCACACTCCGTGGTGAACCCCGGACCAAGCCAATCACCCAGTTGATATTTTGGTCTCGTCAAACGAAATTATGCCTGATAATTATTTAAGAATTTGCTTTTTTTGATAAATTCGGCACCGATATCTAGCATTGCATTTAAATGGCCCGGCGCGGAAGGGTTAGTGTTGTGTCGTATCCATTTTCGAATTGACCCCCTGCGGAATGCCCACGCACCACGCTGGGAAACACTGACATGGGTTGTTAGCAACCGACCTCGGAATTTCGAACCATTGTCAAGTGGAGAGAATGACACCTAAATTGGCACTCCCGTTCCAAACTACCACTCAAAGCCAATGGGACCCACGATAGATTTATCACGTTTCGCCTCTCTATACGGCATGTCTTTAAAACAAATGAGTTTTTAAAGACAGAAATTTTTAAAATTCTGTAAATAAAAACCATATATATATATATATATTAAAGTGTTATTTTTGATCACTCTAGGCAGGAAATATCACTGTCGGGAAAAAAAAGTCGAAACCTCAGACCGTCATTTCGATGGGAACGATAAACAAAAAGTAAAAAAGAAAAAAGAAAGCAGAGGAGATGGAGATTTGTAGAAAATCAAAAACGCAGCTTTAAAATCTCGGATAATAATGTGCTTTTTCTTGTATTTTCATTTCATAACTTTATTCTATTTCGTAGATTCACCATTCATTTACCGAAGTTATTTACGCAAATAAGCTAAGAACTGAAATAAATAATATTTTTTTATCTTACCATGCATCAGTGTTTTAATGCTCAAATGAAGTGAGTAGCACAATTTATTAAAGATAATATCGCCAAATCCATTTGTAGTTGTTACTCACATTCAACATAAGTACACAAACATTACACTTGATTTGGTAAGAACTACTTTAACTCTTATTCTGACACATGTGAGTGTGTTTTCCTACAAATTCTGGGGTTAATCAAGTGATTCAAAAAAGGTTTGACTTCATTTTTAAAGAACTATTATCTTTAGGTTATCTTAGATAAGACAGTTTAAGAAATATTCATAAACTGGAAACAAAATTAAAGGCGAGTGTTATTGAAGCGTACATAATTTGTATAAATAAGATTACCGTTTATTTTATTTTTTATTTTTTAATACAACGGATTGTCAGCAAAAAAATAGGTAATAGTTTTTGTATCAGTAGTAATTCTTAAACTTAAGAAAAGATTCTCATTCCATAAAAGAATTTTTCATGATCACATAGGCTGTAATGGTCCCACCCCCCAAAGCCTGACTATCAAACTCAAGGGGTTCTGTACTCGAGAGATTATGACTCCAACCCGGTCTTATTACAGAATTAGTTGCCATGATACAAAACACCAGGAAATAACTACATATACAAATGATCAAATCAATATTTTTTATCTAATTAAATGTTCTAATCAATAGTTACGAGGAAGATAATCTAATACTTAAATTATCAAAAAATTTTCCTAATTGAATTATTTGTTGACTCTCAACTGTTGATTCTCCCCAAAATGACGGAAGCTCTCGAAAGTACGTTGTTGGCCTCAGATTTAACGATCAGGAAGCTTATCCGAGAACTTTCTAAAATGACTTTCCCAATAAATGCCTGGCCCTAGGTAGCGAAGTACTAACTAGTTGATAAGAATCTAATTTTCAAAGTGAAAATCTCCATTAACTTCTCAACTAACAGACAGTTGTTTCCATACTCATTCTCACCCTCACTTTTATTTCTTAGAACCAATCTGAATGATATGTTCCCCTGTTAGGAGATGGTAGTTAAACTACAACTAAATTTTTAAGGTATATTATCCATGTTCTTTTAACAGGGAATCTTCATGAGTTAGCATGCTACAAGGTATTTACTAACAAAGGCAGCTCGAACGAGAAGGAATGAAGCGAACTCTGCATTTCTAAGAAAGTTCGCAAAAGAGCTTATGCGAAATTACATTCTGTCCTTGGTTGCTGTATGTCTTACTTGGCTGCTATAAGCTTAGAATAATGCCAAATGCATGTATTCTAAATGTGTCGAAGAACAGGTGGAAGTTAACATCCATATTAATCTAAGCTCGTCTAAAATGCGAAGGGAGTATCGTGAAGTTGTAATTATTGATAAAAATAATCCAGACTGAAACTTATTTTAGATTCTTAACCTTAAAACTTCTTTGCATAGTAACTGTCCAGAGTTATGCACTTCTCCCAGCAATTTTTTGACCTTTTGGAGGATATTGTAGAAAGCAGATTGCATTGAAAACCATTATTCCATCTCTTTACTCCATTATTTATGTTGTCAAATTTTTTTCAAAATTTTATTTATACAGAATCCACAGTGGCTTTTCGAGTTCCGAAAATAAGAAATTGTTGCGGTGAGATCGAGAATAGGGTGAATGTAAAAATTTTAAAGCCAAAATGTCTCTTTGATTCCTTAACTGTGCATCCAGATATGTCAGTAGATGCATTATTGGCAAGCAAATATACAAGTTTGGGGACTATACTACGCCATTTCTTGATGAGAACATCATATCATTTGCTTAACAATGTGCAGTAACAGGCACTAGGGATGGTCGAACCCTTTTCTAGGGGGTTGTTAAGCATCCACGACAGTCCTAAAAACAGATAGCATGAGCTTCAATGCAAACTTCTACTCCTTAGACTTCATGCTAATACGAGAAGAGATACTACGAATTATTTCAATTTACAATTTCCTGACTTATGATTTAAATGTACAACATTAATTATAATAAGCTCAATAAATATGCAGAATAAATCTTATCCATATTTTTCTATTATTTCATAGTAATAAGTCAAATTTTGCAATCCCCCTACCATGGTATTTATCCAGGCTAGCAACTCGAAAAATTCAGAAAATGATACATGCACGACATAAAGCAAGAAACGAAGGAGAAATATGCAATAACATAAATGTTGAATGAAAAAAAGAACTATAACCATAACGAATAAATATAAATGATATAGTTTTAAACTAATGTACCTAATTGCCTAACTTTTATTAAAAATTTATTAAGAGACAAACATTTAGAACTTTATGCAATACAAACGACTGAATAGGTAATTGAATCATTCATGATTAAATTACTAATTCTAAAGCAGTTTTACGTTTAAAAGTTCTCTTTCTAACAAGTTGCCTATATATATCTATATATATATAAATGTTGTGTTGGTTTGTGTGTATGCGCGCATAACTCAAAAAGTTCTCCATGGATTAATCTGAAATATTGACACAACGTTGCATTTGTCTCCGGTCAGGATCTTATGTACTTTTTATTTCGAAATTCTCTCTAAATTTTTTTAAATTTAATTTTTAAGGGATTTTTTGGTGTTATGACGTCATATGACGTCACGGTTCGCTCTGAATGCGAAAATTTAAACTTTACGCTTAGATTTTTCCAAATTATTGTATAACTCTTCTATGGTTATGTTTATGCGTTATCATATTTATCTATTTATTGTCCTTTGATACGTAATTGGGATTATTTTTCGAATAAATCATTTTTTAAAAATTATTCTTTCAAGAACTCAAATTCTGTTTTGTAGGTTTGGCAACAGTTGGATAGCATTATCGCGGGATGTTTACGACTTTGATTAAATTTTACATCGTGTTTTTTCTGTAATTTTAAGCTAAATTTATTTCTCTTTATTAAGCGAAAATGAAACTAACATAATTGACTTCCGTACGCTACTTATTTTTCTACCAAATAGTTTCCGTCAACCATTTACCTGAAATAAACAGACGTAGCCAAATGCCGCGATATAACATTCAATGTTCGGAAACAATATTTTTTCCCACGTGGAGATATTTTAATGTGACGAAATTAATCGACGGAGTTTTTAATAGGAATGTTTTTTTTCTTTTTTAGACAACTTTTTAAACTTCATTTGTTCTTACGTATTATCGCAACAATCGCCAACTTTAATGATAACTCGCAAAGTTGGCCATTCCATTTTCGCAGATGTTGTACGCGCGGAATTGGCAATCATGCTTCATTTTATACAATATCGTTAATAGGTTGCGATAATACGTAAGTACCTTTCATTTGATGTTAGTATTGAAATACAAATGTTGAAACTAAGATTTTCTGATTTTGAGTCATCAATATATTGCACCTTATTTTGTTTTTCATTGCTTTATAAGATTATTATAAATTAAACAGATTCCATTAGTAATTTGTTAAAAAAGTACTGTAAGTTATTATGGTTTGTTTTTGTCAGGGATGTAGAGCTACCGCTGTATCAATGATGCAGGAGCCCCAACGAATGTTATTACAATTTCACTTACATGGTGCTCATATCTGAAAAAGGGCCACAAAGGAATTCGGATACAAGGCCCACTCAGAGCTGTTTTGTAATTTCATGTGTTTTTCTTTAAACCTTCACTTTAACTGCAGTCAATCGGCTTGAGTACATAAAATTGTATTGCAGAAACTCGAACTTAGGTCATCATACTGGCCAAGCAAACGCAGTGCGAGGGATAAATGCTGATCAAATTAAAGTAAGCATCAGTGAATGAGCAAAACAGACAGAGGGCTCAAATACATGTTGAGGAAGCAGGTTGTCATAAGATTGTAATTATTTTTTCAAATTTTACTTTCGCGTTGATAAAGATAGTTCAGCTCTTTTTATGTCAATTACTGTTAGTATTGTATATCATTTTTCAATTTATTTTTAAGCACAGAATATTTACTTTGGATAATTTTTATATATAAAATACTAAACTTAATTCTGTACACTATGTATGTGTTTAGAGAGTAGTATACCGATTAAAATCTTCCACCTACCGTAAAATCCGGCTTATAACGTGCACTTTGAACACAAAAAATTAGACCGAAATTTACAGGTGTGAGTTATACGCTGGGTATAAAAATGAGGGGCTTTAAAAATTAAAAAATAAATGAGCATAAAAAGTTAAACTTCTAAATATTTCGAAATACTATTTATTTAAAAGACATGACATTCTTATTGAACTTAAAAGGTGGTAGTTCTAAAAGTATACTATTTTTGCAATTGCTTAGATAAACACCTTGAATAAATCGCTTCTAAACATAACAGCATTGCATTTGTACATTTCAGGTTTCTTCGTAAAAAAGGGGTGCACATTATATAGCGAATATACCTAAAATTTAAAAATTGCAGCTTGAAAGTATGGGTGTGCATTATATGCCGGACTTTACGGTATTTTATCTTTCTCCAATGAATCTAAATTAAATTAATATATAATTTTTATGGTACTTATATTTTTTTCTTTAGTCGGCCATTTACCTAAAATCAAAAGACATCGTTAAATACTGCAATATGCATTCAATAAGGGAAGAACATTCTATGCCTGTTTGTGCACAATAATATTTTTTTGCACTTGGTAGTGAATTTTTCCACGAAATAGTTGTTGTAGTTTTTAATAGTTGGGGCAAAATAACATTAGACTCACGAAATATCTATTTCGTGTAATTTCAAAATTTTATTTGGTGTTACTGTGAAATATAAATGGAAAAATTAAGATTTTCTGATGTATATTTTGTGTTTGTTTTGATATTTATGTATTATCGCAACCATATTGGCAAAATTAGCACTTAATTGCCAATTCACCGTGTATGATGCGAACAAAATCGGGGTTGATATAGTTGCAACAGTACCCAAGAACCTTTGTTTGCAACTTTTTTTGGTGATTTTATCAAAATTATAATTTGTTGTTAATAATTGGTTTTTGATAGCTTTTTATCATTTAAGTTTGTTATAGCTAGCTAGCTGTACCCAATCATGTTTTCTTGTGGCTCAGTCTGGTTAAAAAGAAAGAAAAGAGAAAGCACACATTTCTAATATCTTTAACTGCTTGCACTTGAGGTATGATTTTTTTTATAAAAAAATGTGGAAATATACATTAACAAAACTTTTCTAAAGAGATTTCATTTGTAATTTGTTAACAGAATACTCCCAAGCTATTATGGTTTTTTTTTGTCATGGTATGAATCTAAAATTATTTGCATTGTCTCCATAGAAGAGGTGCCAAGTTTGAACACAAATTAAATGACTCTTCTTGAGGTGAAAGGGTTAATTTTACAATGCTTATGAGTAGACATTTTGTGTTGCTTCATTGTCTGTATATATATACAGAAATTGTCTGTTGTGCCTACTTTAAAGCAGTAGTTGCCTTTTTTCAACACTTCATGAACCACTTAATGTATAACTTTATAATTAGCGTTTCACTAATAGGATTGACCTCTATGTGGTGGAGCACTATTGCTATATTTACGTCTTTATTTAATCTTCTATGCCCTGAAAATAAGCGGTAAAATCCTAGGAGAGCCCACACCCTTGGCAACAAACCAGAAAAGGCGCCAAGCCAGAACAAGATGGTGCCAAGCGAAAGCGACAATGGTGGCAAGGAAATATAGCGGGATAAGGTGGATGCATAATGAAAATATATGTAAGCAATACAGAAATTAAACATTTGAGATAAAAAATATAAAAACAGAACTTACTTTCTTACTGCTGATCTTTTCCGAGTGGAGGGGACAGCGTAACAACAAATTTTAAAAAAGTCTTAAAGGTCTCATCGCTAAGCGAATGATCGTGTGAACGCCGCCATATTTATTCTGCGAGGTAATGGTCGAACATACATTCGGCGTGGCTGCCACGATTTTGAAGAAAGCGTTTTATTGCCGACCATGTTACATCATGCTGATCATTACATTTAGGACATTCATAACTCGAAGCAATCAATCCTTCCTTCATACACCATTCAATCAATTCTTTCTTACCTTTCGCATTCAAAAAAGTAAAAAATTCTAAAGTAGATTCCCTCACACACGCAACCAGCCCGGAGACCAACAACAAAATGAAATTCGAAATGCGCGCCCACAAAATACGAAAATGCTAGAAATAGTTAGGGTTGTCGTATGTAGTGTTTAAAAGTAGGGTTACCAAGATGGCGCAATTATCGCCAACCAAAGTAATTCGCGGCAAGGGTGAGGGCTCTTCTAGGAGAGAACCAAATAAGCTTCATGAAAAGCAACAATCAACAAACTAAAGTGTTTTGCCTACAATTTTCCAAAAAATGGTTGAGGGTACCAAAAATCGCTAACCTCAGGAATTATGTTTTTTTGTTTAGTTATTTCAGTAACTAAAAGCTTTTAGTAAAGAACAATTCGTGTTCCGTAATATGTTGTTTTGTTGTTCATCTTTTTTAAACTGAATCTTCATAAAAGTATAAATAATTTCCCAATTTTTTTGCATACCCTCCAAAATTTTTCACGCATCACCAATTGGTGACTGCTGCTCTGTAACACACATCAGTAATTATGTATTAGCATCACTGTAACAAAATTGGTGCCATGTATATCGTACCTTAATATCTAAACAATAAAGATTCTAACATTTTTTTTATGAAAAAAGAAATGGAGGGAAAATGTTGCGATTTGCATGGCGGTAATTTGGCTGTGGTGATGCTAATATTTAAGTACACAGATAACAAATAATTGTCCATGTGAAAAGCTGTCTGTGTCTAGATAAAAGCCACTCTGTTTTAAAGATAGGCCCTTAACTTTGTTGATAACAATTGCTAATACTAATCGAATTGTGAATTGCAAAAATACTCCCATCATTATCAATTCTTTGTCGTAGTTTTCTGCTGTAAAATCCGTGTTTATATTGGAATTTTCCTGGCGTATTCGATTAAAAATACCTTCAGCCTCTCATTGCGTTGAATTTCAGCCGTGTCAATTGACGCACGTTTAAAGTTAAATATTTCATAAACCTTTTTTTATTTTTTCCTTTTCTTTTTGTTTCTGATTTTTCTTTTTTTTTCATGTTTTGAAATTTTATATGTTTTTGTTTTAATTTTCTTTTCTTTTTAAGTGTAGTTTTAAGTTTTTAAGAAATGTTATATGCTTTGTTTGAATTTTTTTCTTTTTAAGTGCAGTCAATTGGCTTCACTAGATAAAAATAATGCCTTGCGGGAAATCAAACTTAGGTTGTCATACTTGCAAGGCAAAAGTACTACAATGAGTGTAATTGCACATCAAACTGAGAAAGAATGGATATCAGCAAACGAGAAAAGCAGACAAAGAATGTTACAAACACAGGCTGAGGGCGCAGCAAAGCAACATGCAGCCAGACTTGAGGAAGCTCATTTGCGAGCACATCTGCGTCAAACATGACTTTGTGGTGAGCAATCACTCAATAACAGTCAACTTGCATTCCGGTACAATCCAGTGGAAGATTCTAGGTTCAGGCAGCATGTTCTCATTTACACAATGATGGAAGTGTATCCTTATTGCAATGTTCTGGAATTTAAGGGAGAAACCAAAGGAATGTTTTGTACCACTGAAAAAATTAAACTGCCTCAACTCGGAGAACAGAGCCATTACAAATTTAGCTTGCTAGATATACTGCGGAATCAAAACTTTTCCTATATGACACATCAGGAAATACAATTCATGTTTCCAAGTGACATTGTTTGGATAAATGTGCATTTGTGAACACACCTCTGATTTAATAAAAATATCCATAAGCATTGTAAAACTAACCCAATTCCCTCAATGAATCCAGATTGGAGCCATTTAAAATTTATCTTCAAACTTGAGGTCGCCACTTTAAAGACAATGTAAATAAATTTAGGTTCTTAACATGACATAAGGACAAAAATAAGCTGTAATAAGTTCAAGCATTTGGTTAACAAATTATAAATATCAGTTTAGGAAAAAGTTTTTCGTATATATATTTATACATTTTTTTATAAAAGATCATACGTGCAATGCAAATTATTTAACATACTGAAAATATGTCCTTTCTGTTAAACAAGACTGAGCCACAGCAACGCGTGGCAGGGTACAGCTAGTTGATTATAAAAATAAAAAGAGCAAAATAAATTTTATTATTATTATTTTTTAAATTTTATTTCCAATTGCATAATAAAATGATAAACTCTTACAATAAAACAAGAAACACACAAAAATATAAAGCAAGAGAAAAAAGTCAATGTCCTATCAGCAGATGTCTAGCACTGCCGAATTGAGCATCCTAACATAAATGGTTCCTGTCCATGACTTCATCTTTGTTACAGAGTAGGAAAAGTTTGGAAGAAAAAAAAACCATATTATTAAAACAAACAGTGTCAGCGGTTGCCAAGTGATCATGGTCACGAACTCTTTAGAGCAGTGGTTCTTAAACTTTCCCTACTGGCAACCCAATTTTCAATCATAATTTTTATCGCGCCTCCCCCCCCCTAGTGGCCGCGGTAGCCGAGTGGTATAGGTATCGGACTGTGGCTTGCTTTGTCACAGGTTCGAGCCCAGTACCACTAAAGACCCGCCGTGTAGGGCAGCGATGCACGTTAAATCTGTCGAGAGCTGAAACGTCCTCCCGTTGGTGTGGTGTGGTAGTTAGGAGAGGGGGTGCCAGCTCAGGTGTCGTCCACGTCACTTGACCATGGTTCAAAATTACGTGGTCCGTCGCCAAAAGCCCTCGTGTAGCTGAACAGTGCGACGTTAATATTCAATCAATCAATCAATCAATCCCCCCCCCTAAAAATAATAATGTATTGAAAACAATAATAATGCACTTAGATGCTAAAGCTACAACACGATCGTAATTATAAACCGTACAAATGAACAAGATAAATATTAAATTTTGTATAGGTTACTTTTAAATAATATATATATATAATTTTTTTTTTTACTTTTTAGTTCTATTCACTATAAAAGCGTGTTTTTTAGTTTGTTTTAAAACTATAATTTATTTTTTAATTATTTTTACTATACACGATAAAAATCACAAAATTCCAGGGAATAATTTAATTAAGAGAAAATATACTTACCTACTTTCAAGGACTTTTCAATTTTTCTTTGATAATTTGAGAAAAAATCCAATAAAACTAAAGAAAATGTTCCAAATGTGCGTATCCTTAATAAAGGACATAAATCATAGACACTTTTCGCTAACAATACAGGAACGTTATTTTCCAGCAAAACTGTCATATTTTGTTCACGTTATTGCAGTTTTGCTGTCGTTTGATGATTTACAAATAGCATTTTGAACTTTTCTCTCCTTGTGTCATTTTGGCAAGATGAAGTGCTACATTTATGGCTTCATAGTTTTCTTCATAGAGTTCTTTAGGCAGCATTTGAAATTTTCAAGTCAAACCAAACGTTTCATATCTATCACTTTTCTCATATTTACTTTCGCTATCTTGATTAATATGCATTATTTCACCAGGTTCTTCAATTACTTGATCAGTTTCAACTTCCTTCAATAGAGATCACAGATGCCCTTTTTTTATATTCTGCTCATTTACATTTATAAACCAAAATAAGTCGTACAACACAGCAATCAAAACCACAAAATTGTTCACGGGGGAAAGTGTTGCATGTTCTAAAAAATAATTGTGTAAAACGTTTTTCATTATGCATTATATGTTTCAGAATACTCATAAAAATACACCTTGGCCTATTAATCCTTCAAAGTGCTCAATATGCTTATCCATATATCATAAAACTCAATCACATGGAAAAAAAGCAACAGAAAAATATTATTTACAACTTTCCTAAAAGAAAAATAGACGGAGTGAAACGTACCAGTAAGTTTGAAGGTCAAATATATAATCAAAAGTAATATTTTAGGAGTTAAAAGAAACGTATTAAAAATCTCTCATCGTGGGATTACAGTAAAGTAAACAAAATGTCTTTTTTTATTTGGTTATAGTATCAAAGATAGCTAATGACCGTTTAAAGTGGAATCTTTTATTTTTTGATGATCACCAGATGATAAAAATAAATTATATCAGTGTAAATGTGTATTTTTTATTATGTCAGAAAGCATTTTGTCTTACATTCCAAAAAAATTAATTTTAAAACCTTTTATTTTCAATATGCTCGCACCCCCTCACAGGGTTACCACGCCCTCCCAGGGGGGCGCGCCCCACAGTTTGAGAAACACTGCTTTAGAGAGTGTTAGGTTGAATCTTGGTGTCTCTGAAGACGAAGGGAAGACTTGATGCACGATAAATATGTTGATATTCAAAGTCCTCATGATGGCTGAATGAGGAAGTTTGGAGAGTTGGATGTCATCTCAGATGTCCTCCTCATCACTAGATCGAATTTCAAACCCTATGTAATCCCTCCCAAACAGAAACTACACTGGCCTCAAAAAGTTAAGGTACAACCGAGTTTTTGTGTCTAATTTGCAAATGAATGAATGTAGAAACAAAAAATTTGGAGGATATGTGCCTTAAATAGTTTTTTATTGAATGCGTCATAGAAATTTGTATAAGTGTATTGCAAAAACGATTTATAACAAAAAAAGCAATCTCTGCGGAAAAGTCCATTCTTGGAGAAAACAGCACATCACAGTGTTATGTGGTAAAATGACATAAAAACAATACAAAAATGGGTTCTAATAAGGAATGTGTCCACCCCTAACTTGAATGCATTGGCGGCATCGATTTCCCATGCTGTTTATTAAGTTGTCGGACACCGGAATAGGAAGCGAAGACCAGACACAGAGTAAGCCTTGTTTCAGCTCATGTAACGACCTTGGAGGAGGATTAAAAGCAGCAACCTCTCTGCCAAGATAGTCCCAAAGATGTTCTATCGGATTCAGGTCTCGAGATCGAGCTGGCCATTCCATTCGTTCCAAACCGTGATCCTCCAGATACTCCTCAACAATCCGAGCTCGGTGAGGTCGAGCATTATCATCCATCAGAATGAAGTCGTTACCAATAGCAGCAGCATATGGGCGGACATATGGGTCAAGGATCTCATCCCGATATCTAAGACAAGTTACGGTTCCTCCATGGAACACATGCAGGTCAGTGTGGCCACCGAGCGAGATCCCTGCCCAAACCAGGATTCCACCACCTCTATAACTGTGTCTTTCAACAGTGTTGGATTGATGGTATCTAGTGCGCTGTTCCCTCCAGATCAGTAGACGCCCTGAATCACTCTCTATTGTAAATCTGGACTCGTCTGTGAACAGCACAGAAGCCCATTGTTGCTGCGTCCAAGAAACATGTTCTTTTGCCCAGCATAAGCGGTTCCTTCGCTGTCGTCCGTTGAGGGAACGCACACAACTGGTCTTCTTGCATACAGACCTGCATTGTGAAGACGATTTCGCACCGTAGTAGCGGAGATTCTTCTTCCTGATGCTTGAAAGTGGTCTGCAACGAGCTGCGGCACAGTAGTGGTTCTTCTCCTTCGTGCCGAAAGAGCTGAAAACGGTCTTCTGCAGGTGTTGTAGCTCGTGGTCGGCCTGGAACAGGTCTTCTGGACACAGAATCTTCGGATTGGTATTGATCCCAAAGTCGCTGAACAACACTACGAGACACATTGAGACGTCTAGCAGCATCAGCCTGCGACAATCCCATTTCCATCCATCCAACTGCCCGCCACCTTAACGAATTGGGTAAACGACGTCTCTGAGACATTTTCTAAACTCTATTGACTATTGTCACCGAAACTGCCAACAACTGTTGAAAATCAACACAACTTACACACAAAAGTACGAAAGCTTGATATTTGCATATTTTTCTCTCACTCATAAATATACGTTCTTTTCTATAAAATAAAAGTTGTAGCAATCGTTTTTGCATTAATGTTTTTAAAGTTCGTTATTATCATTCATGTAAACTATGCATTTTATTGTTACTGCCATTTTTTTTATGGTGAGCTTCGAAAAACATGTTGTACCTTAACTTTTTGAGGCCAGTGTATGATAACTTGTACTCTTATAACACAATACTAAATTCGGTGTTTCAATATTTTAAACTGCATAAGGATATAACCAAATCATGAAATCACATAAGTGACAGTAAAGGAGCAGCTTAGCAATACAGGAAAATTTGATCTAAGAAGAACTTGCTTGAATAAAGAAAATGCTAAATTCTTTGGGAAAAAACGAGCCTTGATTTTAAAAAAAAAATTCACAAAAGTATATTTACGTTTGAATGAATCTTGACATATTTCTAAGAAATGAAATTTTTCTTAAACGTGTATATTGATTCATAAAAAGTTTTATTTTAATTTTCAAAATTTAACAAGGTCAGAACTTGTTTTTAAAAACCAATTATCACAATCACACAATAGAAAATATTACTAATAGGAGACGATAATAAATGGAATAATATCGATATTATATTGCGAAATTTTCATATACCAATTATATTACGTTATTTAAAATAAATTTGCATTTATCGAACGTAAAGCATTTTTGTAAAGAGAATATATGAATTTGATGAAGTGAACAAAGTAAATCATTAAATAGATCTGCATCATTTGGTAGCAAAAACAAATTATAAGGTTAAAGAGCCATAATAATAGTTCTCAGATTTCAAAATCTCAAAAATTCTAATTGATTTCTCGTTTTTTAAGTTCAAATCTACCCTTCACCCATTAGGTGCACGGTACAGCCTGATCTTGGGAGAGCATTTTTGAAATTTCTCAAGGGTCGGCATTTTTCGACAGGAAACAAGTGCAAAACTACTAAACTGTGACGATCGATATATAGAACGTTTTATAAAAGGGTATAAAAGATCAGAACAAGCAAGTGTTTATCACTAATTGAAACCTTGTTTCCTTTTGGATTACTTCTTTTTGGATTTGTGTTCGATTTTGCCTTCATAATTATGAACAAATACTTGGTAAGGGCTTTTTTTCAGTTTTTTAAAAATGAATCATGTTCTTAGAATTTTCCTGAGGATTGCCACTAACTTTGAATTTTACTTTTAATTAGTTAATGAAAAAATAATATAAATATTTAGAATTATGCAAAAATTGAACTGGAAATATTGTTTGTTTAGTATTAAGGGTTTTTTTGTCTGCGTTCAGAACCATGATTTTGCCAAGACTATAAGTGAATAATTTTTTTTTTAAATTTTTAGATCCACTTGAATTATAACGTACAAATAAAAGGATATGCAGTGTTTTAAGAGAATATGGCTGTACAATTAAAAATTATTTAAACATAATTTTTTGGCAAAAATTGAAAAAGAAATTACTTTTAAAAAATTCACCTTGAATAAAAAGTGCTTCTATAATAATAATATTTTTCCTATATATATAGATAAGACTTTCCTACAGATCCAAAACTAGGATTTTTTAATAATTCACTCTGTATTCTCTAAGTTACTATTATTTGAAATAATACCCGGTGTTTTTAATAAAAATTTCTCCACTCTCTGATGTATTAAAAGATGAAGCAATTCACTTCTAAGTTACATAGTTCAAAAGTCAATGGATAGTTATTATTTTAACGTAATTATTTACATTAAAAAATAACCCAAAATATATAAAAATAAACAAAAAAGAAGGAAACTGTTGTTCTATTTATTAATATTTCCAATCTGTGTTTTTCTTTTCGACAATTTTTTCAACAAACTTCGGTTATGCTTTCGTGCTCGTAAATCGTAAATAAAAAATATACTTTGCATACATAAATGATAAATACAAACATAAGTGCTAAATACATACATAAGTTAATATATATTTATAAATAAATTTAGCAGTTTTTACCTAATTGGTTCTATTATTGAGATGATTATTTTGTTTGATAATTTATAAAATAACCTTTGCCGAAAATGAATGAAGCCAAACAAGTAAAATAAAAAATGTTTTTAAGTCAATTCCTACTTAGATCAACAAAGAAAAATTTTATTTTAGCTACTTTTTATTAAATAGTTACAATTAATATAAATATATGTAGAAACATATGGCAGAATCACAACATTAAGTGGTTGTTGATTTTTATTAATTTTCATTTAAGTATCGTATTGTCATCCAAAACAATTGTGTATATAAAATTTCAGTTCAATTGAATGCTTTAAAACTTGAGAAAAAAACATTTTCAAGTTTTGACACAAGTCGCCAACGTGGCTGTACTTGTAATTCTTTAAATAATTAGTTTTAATTAATTAATTTTTATTAATTATAATTAGATTATTGTATTGCTATCCCAAATAATCATGTTTTTAAAATTTCAGCATAATTGAGTGCTTTAAAATGTATTTTATTAACGGTCGAAAATCCCACCAAGATAAATAAATAAATAGAGATGTGAGCTAATAGTAGAAATTGAAAACTGATTAGTGAAGAATCGAACGCAAATAAGATTTTAATACAATCAATTTATTCAAAAAAAATGCCCTATTATATACTTATAAAAATCGTATTTTTCATTCTAGCTTATCGCTTTCGCCGTTGTCCTCATGGCTGCCCTCATCTCAGCTGATGAGATCCACGGTCATGGATTCCACGGTCATGTCGATCACCATGGTTACAAGGTATCCATCGAGCATCATCCCCATGGACACCACGGACATCATGGGCATCATGGCGGACACGGACACAGCGAAAGATATTTCCACATGGAACACCACGGACATCATGGACACCATGGCCATCATGAAGATCATGGACATCATTAATAATAATATAACATCGGTACACAATTTTTGTTATTATTCTGTATTCAGATTTAATTCTTAGTTTATTTTTATAGTAGCATTTTTTGAAATTTATTTTTTAATCTTTAATGAATTTTTAAGCAAATAAATTATATTATTATTATCGGGGAATTTTTCATTACTTAAACATTCACATAAGAATACCGGTCTTATTTTAAGGAAATTACAATTTCTTGATAATAACATTAGAGGATGTGTTTCTTAAAATATAACTTAAGTTACGAAATTTATTTTTTTTTATAATGTTATATTTTATTCCTTATATTTTGCACTTTATGCAGCTCTCTTTTTTTATTGTTGTAGAACAAGACATAAATTTTTCTGCATTAAACACACAATAAAATTATTAATATTTTTATTGGAATCAATTGTACGAAAGCCTAGTTTCTCTAACATTTTTGTTTCATGTATTTTGAATGCTTATTTAAGAATATTATTTATTACAGTTCTCATAATATCAGAGAAAATAAAAGATTTTCTTTAAATTTAATATCGTCTCTGGTAAAGTGCTTTTCCCAGTATTTCAAAAAAGAAATTAATGTTTTTCTTTCATTTATATCTTTTGTTTCCCTGTATTACAAATCATTTGAAAGTCACATTTCAACGCGCATGAAAAGTTATTTTTTTTAAAAAAACTTTGTAATATATTATATAACTTAATGTAACTAACTACGCAGAAAAAGTTTCAATTGTTTACTAAAAATCGCATCCCATAAAAACCTTTTCGTTTTATGTAGTACAGTAGTAATTACTATAATTACTATATTTAATGTAATAAAATTAAGTATATTTTGTAAAACCCTTTATATATCAAAATTTATGTATTATTTAAATTGAAATAGTTACTAATAGAGTTTTTTTCATCCTTATTTTAGACAAAAATTCTAAGGGCAACGTGGCTGGTCGGTAAAGGAGGTTCAGCAGTTAATAAATTCGTTATGTAGCACGTATTTGTACATTTTTCTTCTGTTAAAATGTGCAAAAATGAAATAAAATGTGATATTTTTTATAAAATAATTGTGTATGTTGTCTTTATTTCCCAAACATTTCACATAAATAGGAATCCATTAGGAAGATTACTTTTTCAAAGAAAATCACGATTTGCTATTTGAATTTAACTTTAGAAATAATACATATTTGATTACTATAATTTGTTCAAAAGTTCCTAATTTTTACGTGAGTTAACTATTTTCATGTATGCTATATATTTTTAGGGCTATTATTGTAAAAATTACATTCCATCACTTGTTGAATGGGAGTTCATTAAATGATTAGATTAAAAAATTTCTTCTATGCGGAACTTTAAAGAAAAAATAAATTTTTCTTTACTTTTTATGTTTTAGAGTAAATTCGAGGTTGGATTTATTGAAGACTTTCTTTAGAGTAATATCTATTACTTTCGGGAAGGAGGGTGAAGTTATCAATATCAAATATCATAAACAAAAATAATGGGTAAAAAACATGGACGGTTATTCCTAGTGATCACATTCTTCCCTCACTTGGCCGGTACTGAAGTCTATCGGTCACTAGAGGGCGCTTCTGCTGCTTGGGACAGTCAGTAAATATCTCTATGACAAGAGTAGTTGCAGCATGAATTTTAATTTAAAAGATAAGCAGGAGCATTTAAACATTTTAAGTTATAAAAATTCTTAAGGAACAACTATATCATTCTATGGGGTAAAGACACTATCCTAATTTTTTATCATATTTTTGGAAAGCTGAGACTATCAATCTCGAGTTGAAAATTAACCCTAGAGTTAAGCAGAAATAGGCAACAAGAAATGTTACAAAATCAATCAAACGAATTAAAGCGAAAAAAATCGATTAAAATGTTCAGAGCAATGGTTCTCAAAGTGGTCTACGTAGACCCCCAGGGGTCTATAACGACTTCCAATGGGTCTACATCAGCCAAAAATTAATTTGGGGGTCCGTGGGGTGTAAGTGGTGGTCTGTGATAGTGGTTCTCATTAAACTAGAACGTAACTTTAATTTTAAAAGAAAATTTAATCAAGTGGAAACCAACTTTTACCTGTTTAACAGATTTATTTACTAAATCCAATGAAGTTAATTTGCATTTACAAGGTGACAGCATAAATTTTGTTAAAACAATCATTTCAGCTTTTCTTTCCTGAGTTAAGCATAAGAAGTATAATAATGGAGATACCGAATTTTCTAAAATTGTTACAGACAATTTGTCAGAAAATTTTAACCTATGTTCAACATTTAAATACCTTTTATTTAAATTCTGAAACCAGGTTTGAGAATGCTTTGACTATGGCAATACGCTAATAGGCAATGGATTCATATGGTCATATTGAAAAAAAATGTCACATTACAGTAAGAACTGATCGTAAAAAGCACTAATGAAGATCTTAAATTTTAGAAACAGATGTCAGCAATTTTAGCTTTAAAAAGTCAAACCTGTTATTTGTCCCAACTTATGGAATATCACGAGGAAGTTTTTCATTGCTTTTCCTAGCATGAAGGAATTTCAAAGCAGTTGCCTATCTCCAAAACAAAACAAAACAGAAACAAAACTTGACACTACTATCAGGTTAAACCAGACAAGATTGATACCAAATGTTGAAAATTTGATATTGTAGTGCTAGAGATTCATCCCTCCCAATAAAATAATTTGTTATTTTTTTAACAGTTTTATTTAATTAATTAACATGTGCTTTTTAAATTTTAAACACTATACTTCATTACGGTTACAAATTTGATTATTTAAAGTAGGAGCAGTAGTAACAGCTGTCACAGACTAAGTTGATAAATTTGCAAAAATTCAGTAATAATTAAGCAGAGGTCTACCCCAAGCCGAAAAACATGGCAAGGGGTCTATGAGACAAAAAAGTTTGGGAACTTTTGGTTTAGAACTTGTTCGACTTTTGAGTTCTATGACGATTTTATTTTAACAATTTATTTTACCCCAATTAACCTTGTAAGAAGCCTGCACCTCTCTCGCGAGCACCTAGATGTGTGGGGGAAGGGAAGAAACACTCGTCATGATTCAAATAATCTATTTATTTCAATACTACGGACATACACAATTTCAACTAATAATATTAAGAGAATGTCTCAATGAAAACCGTGAAAGTGGAACAACGATAGTAAAACGTAAGCGATTAGGCGACTAACAAACTTGATCCTTGGCTTAATTAAGTATCTAACCTTATATCCGATTTAATTTAATCTTAATTTAATCTTAGTGAACAATCGTCTCACTCGAGGGTTTCTTTCTAATAGGAATCAAATCACTATAATTCTAATATTATACATTTAGTAGCAATGTCACCTGTCTTGAATATATCTTTACTCCTTCTCTTCCTCAAGCTAGAAAACCTCGCCTATTTATGGTAAGATAATTTACATATCACAATTCTCTTCTTCCGAAGAGTTGGTTGTGAATAACGCGAATTGATAGCCCAAAGATTTCCCGAGAGGATTAATTAGAAGATCGCGTGTATATCCGTCACAACCTTAACGTTTATTTTTTCCATTAGCCTTTGAGATGATCTGTTTTTTTTTTATAATTGTCGAAAAATCACCAATTAATACCCTATATTTCTTTTTAAACAAAATGTATTTTTGGTTGGTTTCCTCGTTAATCTTCAAATTAAATAAATTTTCTCTATTTTTCATTTTTGATAGTAGTAATAATTAATAAGAAATAGTTTTAATGTTGATTTATATATTAAAAGTTTAATTTTTCATTGCTGAGCATTGAAGAGAGGGTGAAAAAGAGCAAGTCAAAACATAGGAATTAAAACAAGTAAAGATATTTCAAGTTCTGGCGAAAAGAGTAATAGTATTGGTTTCGAAGTAAAAATTAGAGCCACATTTCCGAATTACCATTTCTAAAATTTAAGTTTTAAACATTTTATAACACATTTTTCTTCATATCTGTTCGGGTATTTTGCATCACTTTTTGCCTATAACGAAAATAAAAACAATTTTCGAAAGTAGAAAATCAGAAAGTTTATATTTTGTGGCCCTATAAAGGAGATTTTCTCCATGCATGTTATTTTTTAGAATTAAATGCAAAAAAAAAAAAAAAAATCATGAACAATTTGGTTAAATAAAAAAAACTTAAAAAGTACCTATGATTCTTAGAGAAATTGGATTTTATTTATCTGTCATTATTACATAAGGTGTGCTGAAGTATTCTACACAAATGGGAAATTTGAATTACTTTTAATATTTTTTTATAAACTGTTCTGATATTTTTTAGCCGGGAAAGCTGGGATTTTGTGTGTGTGTGTGTGTGTGCAACATCTTTTTCCTCTGGCTTGCTGGATATTTGGAGTGATTTCTTGAAAAGGGACGGAAATTTGTAACAGGAAGTGACCTATGCGTACGCTATTTGATTTGACCAATGAGAGCGCACACTAATCCTCAAACCAGTTTTTACGTATGCCTCGCCAATCTGGATGGTTCTGGTCTTTTAAAAACTAACTATCACTCGCTTCCCATGATTTTGAGTGTGAGGAAGTGCGCGCAAACCTCTCGTAATTTTCTAATACTGTTAACCGCTTTAATGTAATTGTAACTGTGATTTTTTTTAATGTGGTTTAGTTTGAATTTAAAACCCATGAAATAAAGTTGAGCTGACCTAACCGAAATAATAACTCTTTGATTACAGTCTTTACAAGATTCGAATTCTTATTCTCTTTCTCTCTCAGGATAAACTTACTTATTAATAATTATATTTACTGTTAAGCGTCTGACAAAATTCAACATTCTTAATATAATACGAGTAAGTAATATGTAATTATTTGAATATATATTTTAGTGCGTATCTTTTCCATACTTTAAGGTTAATTCCTGTCACTGTCAATGTAATGTTTTTAATTGTGATTAAAAAAAAGTTTTCTCTCGCGCGCGATTAAAATTTAAGCATTTACCAAGTTAAATAAATTTTCATAATTTTGTGATTTGCAGAGATGGGTAAATCCAGAGCAGAATATATGCGAAATCCAACTTTAGTAGTTTTTTTATATTGTTAAAGTTAGCATTTCAAAAGATTCGAATTCTAAAAATCGATTTCGTTTTCTTACTCCACTTCGCAAATACCAGCAAGTCTTATTCGGGATAAACTTAGATCCTTACGCGCTTGATGTGTAATATCTTTCCTCTCGCTTACCAAATATTTGTAGGAGTGATTTCTGTGAAATAGGGCAATAAGCAAAAAAAAAAACGTGAAGAAAAATTAAAAACTGGAGGATTACAGCCGAAAAAAGTGCTCATAATTAAATATTTTTGATAAAAAATTGCATTACTCGTAAATATTTTCATTAAAGATATAGTTTTTCGACAGAAAATTATTTCCAATCATACTCGATTCAAAATTCAATTCAAAAACACTCAAAATCATGGGAAGCGAATTATAGTTTATTTTTAAAAAAGCAGAACCATTTTCAGTATATGGTAAAAGAACAAAATGCAGAAAATCTTTGATTTTTTTTAACCGTTTGATTCGGAGAAATGTATATGGCCTAAGAAATCCCTCCTTGCCCATTTTCAAGTCTATTATATCCACTCTTCCCCAAATTGAACAAGAAAAAATAATTTTGATAAAAAAATTGCATTACTTCTTGTGTGTTAAATAAAATTTTCAATAAAGATGTAATTATTCGATAGAAAATTATTTCCAATCATACTAGATTTATTTATTTCAGGATTTAAGTTACTATATTGCGTATTTACCACGATAACCTGTCAGATGTTGCACATCATATCCGACTACTGTAAAACTCGTTCTTTTTTTTATTTTACAATCAATTAACCAACCTTCTTACAGACACCTTTACAATTTTTTCTCCATATAAATGAATAAAAAATGTTTTAACTTTTTAGTGAAAATTGTTCAAGTGCCCCAAATTCCTTCTACAGCTTCTTCCACCCCCCCCCACCCCTCCCTCTCCAATGTAGGAAGAAACACCAGCTTAAAAAATATTTTTATATTGCAGAAAAACTATTAGTCTTTTGATGTACAGTGAAATACGTTTAACGCGAAAACGCTTAAGACAAGATATTGGTTAACACGAAATAATACAACTGGTTAACACGAAATAATACAACGGTACCGACAAACTAATATGTATTTTCATGTTATTTTTCTCTTAACACGAAAAGATTTCCCTTCTAAAAATGAACAAAATACGGAAAACACCAATCGTGCAGGCGAGATTTAAGAGAGGTGTGAAATGAAGGAGGTGGTTTTCATATTTTTCGAAGAAATGAGGCGATTTTGACTTTGAAATACTTTTGGAATAGTTTGTGACATGAACCGATTTTGTTTATCTAAGCTACTTTCACCCTCCACTCTTATAAACCCCACACAAAAACATCCGCAATGAGGAACATTATGAAAAAGTATGCGCAGTTATTTAGACGCACATTCTACTGGTGCAATGAATAAAAAAAATGGACAGCATACGAAAATACAAATAAAAGTAGCAGATTGTTTTCCAAAGACTCTTTAAGTGTTCTGTTTTTCAAAAAACTTGAGAACATTTTATATTAAATTTCATTTAATTCTTGTGAATATTTTTACTTCATTGATTTTTATTAAATACATGTATATATGCATATCTACGTAAATAAAATGGGCTCTGATAAACTTATAAACTTAATTTTGTAGTGAATATGTGTGTTTCTTTTTATTTATCCAATTATTTATTTTTTTGCAATAGATGAAAAAAATATTTCAGCCCCCTCAGTTTAGTGTTATACGATTTTCACTTCATTGGTAGATTTGAAAAATGTGTTTTGCTTTGATATTTAAAAATAGATTTCTTTTTCAGAACTTGAATGACATATTTAGTTTTGCATCAGAAATACATTTTTGTGCAGAAAATTGCATTGAATTAAATAAGCAAGATTTTTTCGAATCTTTCTGATTTAAATTGGATTTAAACCGTCAACATTATTTTGGTGAAAAATCAACAACTTTTTATACTTAACTATGAAGCATAAGGCAACAATATTTTGTTAACGTCAAAAGATTTCTTCTTAATCTTAAGTTCGTTGTACGGTAAATTTTTTTAAGAAATATAACTTTAAAAACTTGGAAAGCATTTGAATAGTTTATATTTATTTGCTTACGTATAAAATACTTTCAATGTTATTTTATATACATGTATATATATATATATATATATATATATATATATATATATATATATATATATATATATATATATATATATATATATATATATATATATATATATATATACTAGTCTTTCAATTCACAAAGTACTTTTTTTACACAATTTTCGTTTTTCGGTTATAGTGGGTGTATGAGATTATGTGATAAAAAAATATGAGATTAAACAAATTAAGCTGTCATTTTTAAAATTCCGCTTGCTTGATAACATTGGCGTTTATATTTCTAGTGGGATGATTTAGCTGCAATGGTTGATGAAACAATTGACATACTTTGTAAAAATATAGTTGAATTATATACGTATTTCATTTATTTTTGATTTGCAGAGATTTAAGCATAAAAATCTACGTTTCCTTTTTTTATATAATTTTTCAAAGATTATATTATCCATGTAAAATAAGCGGCCGGAACATTTATATTATGCTTAAACTTTAAGGCATTTTTGAATAAACTTGGATCAATCAAATCTTTTTTTCTGATTAGACTGATAATTTTTCATACAATTCATACTTCTTGGCTTTGTTTGGTTTTCCAAATTCATCAATTAAGCCATTCCAAACGAACGTGGGTAATAATAAGTTGAATCTCCTTACAGTTTATTTTTTGAAAACTGTTCATTTTCCGTATGCTATTGAACCATGTTAAGTTTATGGGCAATTAAATTTAGTAAACATTTTATATTTGTGAGCGATATCTATCAATTAGCGTGTTTAGATCATAAATAAATGCAACACATTTTTCATATCTTGTTTGAATGTAGGATTACTAACTTTCTTTTTTAACCAGAATTAAAGAATATTATCAATGAAAGGAAGAAAATTAATTATTTTGGAAAAATTTTAATGATTTATGCATATATTAGTATGAAATAATTTCAGGTGGTATTTGAATAAAAGGCCAATTGGAAACAAATTCTGTTGAAATTACGGTTATCTACCAAATATTTGTGTCGAGTGTGTCGTCATTCTTAATATGAGCATCATATTGTTTTTAAGGGTTCTCAGGGGTGTTAACTTTTTTTCGAGGGGTGAAAGTATAAACAATTTTCAAACAGGTATACTTCTTTTAAATTTAAGTTAAATAATTCGAATCTTTTACACATTATTTACAAAGGATTATGGCTTCAAAAAGTGCAAAATTCTTGAAATATAATCATAATTTTAAAAATAATAAGCATATGAAAATACGTAATGAATGTTAAATAACTTTTGCGTTGCGCTCGATATTTTCTAAAATAGTAGGCTCTGATGTGTAAAACTTTATAGAATTATAAAATGCATCATAATCTTTAAACCCTACATCATTTAAGAATAGTATATCTTTTGTATTTCAAAATATTTGAAAAATATTGAATTTTTTTTTAAAAAATTTAAAAATTTAATTTTTTTATTTTTTAAAAAATATAATTTATTATTCTACTAATATAAAATTACTACAGTGTAATAAGGATACATTTAACTTTATAAATAATTTTATTGCTAGTAATTAAAGCTACTATTTTAGAAAATAGCATGCGCAAAGTAAAAATTAATATTTCTTATAGAAATGTTTCTTATTTTCATATGTTTATAATTTTTAAAATTATGATTATATTTTAAACATTTTATACTTTTCTAAAGCCTCGTTCATTTGTAAATAATATGTAAAAGATTGTAATTATTTAACTTTAATTTCAAAGAGTTATATGTATTTGAATTCTGTTTATATTTTCAGCCCTCTAGAGAAATTTAACACCTTGAGACCCCTTCATTGTTCAGTAATATGCACTAACGGTCCAACCCTTCTCCAGGTAGGTTGTTAAGAGGACTTGGTACCCTTTGAACTACTTTCTTTCTTTATGTATTTAAAAATTATAGTTTAACATTTTATATAATGTTTCTATTTAAGAAAATGATACGAGATGAAATTTTTCACATATTATTCACACAATTTTAAAAAATTAAATTTTTTAAAGAAAATTTGGAACATTTTAAATTCCTACTCCTTCTATAATTATTAATTTTTGACCTGAAATTTGTTTAATATTCTTATGAATATTATAAACAACTTTAAGGATCAATTTTACAATAACTTAATTTGTTTTTGAGGAAAAAATAAAATATTAATATGCATGCTAAGAATCATAAAAAAAGTCAATATCTCTTACATTGTAATTTTTTTAAAAAATAAGTATTCAGTTTACAGCAAAATGGATCCCTGATTTTGTTACATGCTTATTAGCAACACACATGAAAAAAATGGAAGTGATTGGCAGATAGTTGTGGAAGGAGTAGAATTTTGAATGCACTAATGTTTCGAAAAACACAAACTGAAAAAAACCACTTTAAAGTTTATAATTCTGAAAAAAAATTATAATAAGCTTAAATAAAGTTAAAATACCATTTTAAGACATTAGTTATATATTTTTCTTTAAAATAATTGCATTTACATATTTTTTCAACCCATACATTTTTATAAATGATCAATTTTAAGAAGGTATTAATTGCACACACACAGGAAAATTCAAGATAAATGTTTAAAAAAAAATTTCTGTCACGACAGAAAGTTTAGTTTTTTTCTTGCATAATATTGAAATATTACATTTGTGCGAAAAACATATCAGGAATAAGAACTGAAATTATATGAAATTATTAATATATAAAATGCCTTAATTCAAAAATTTTACATGCACACATTTCACATAGAAAAATTACATTATTGTATTGCCTCGGAAATATTCTGCTTTATATATTACACATGCTTTTTTATAGTAATAATTTCTCTTTATAAAATAGATTTTTTTTACCATAACCATTTACCATTTTTTTTTAGCTTTTTTTTTCTAAAAAGGGGACTTGGCCGAATTACCTAATTTGTTTTCAAATGAAGTTTTATTCAAATTCTAACCTTCCGACTTGTATAAATGATATATCAATCGAAAGAAAATAATGCAAAGAATAAGAAGATTGAATAAAAATTTTAAAAACGATAGGTCAGTCATTTTGGGGGTACCAAGTCCTCTTAAGCAGACTCCACGACAGTCTCAAAAAATAGACAGCATGAGTTTCCCGGCAAACTTCTACATAATAACAAAGCTCTCAAATAGCTGAAAAGTGTGACGTTAATATCCACTCACTCACTCTGCACCTTAACCTTCTTAGGAGATGTGGGGGGAGGGAGAGAATTGTACATTATATATCTTCTTAGTAACAAAGAACACTAAAATGGACACAACTTCAAAATACTTACAACTAAATTTAAACCATAGTAATTATGTGCTTAAACACACAAAAAAATTTAGAAAAATAATAAGATTTATGTTTAAAATAATTTAAACTTGTGGAGGATTATGCACAAACATTTGCATTCGATGCATTTGGTCAATGTTGAATTCGATGTTTCAATATTATAAGCTACATAAGGTCAGGATCTGTATTTTGAAAAAAAGACCTAAAAGTGACAACTAAGAAACAGTTGAACAATAGAGGAAAATTTGAACTAAGAAAAATTTGCTTGAATGAAGAAAATGCCAAATTGTATGAAAAAAGAGCGCTTCAAATTAAAAAAAAAACCTTGCGAAAGAATGTTTACACTTGAATGAAGCTTAACATATTTCTGTGAAATGAAATACATTCCTCCTAAATATGCATATTAATTCACAATTTTTTTTTATTTTTCATATATTTGTAAAATTAGAAGAAAAAAATCCCTCAGAATCACATAGTAAAAGAACAGTACTAAAGACGGACGATAATTATATATAAAACATGATATCAAAATTATTACGAAATATTTATACGTAATTAGTAAAATTATATTTGCATTTATTGTTAGAAAAATATTTTTGTAAATTAATTATGTGAATTTGATACTGAATCTCATAAGTTATTAAATAGATCTGCATCATTTGATTGCAAAAACAAATTATAAAGTTAAAGAACCCTAATAATAGTTCTCGGATTTCAAAATCTTAAAAATTCTAATTGATTTCTCGTTTTTTACGTTCAAATCTACCCTTCACCCAGTAGGTGCATGGTACAGCCTGATGTTGGGAGAGCATTTTTGAAATTTCTCAAGGGTTGACATTTTTTGCCAGGAAACAAGTGCAAAACTACTAAACTGTGACGATCGATATATAGAACGTTTTATAAAACGGTATAAAAGATCAGAACAAGCAGGTGTTTATCATTAATTGAAACCTTGTCTCCTTTTGGATTACTTCTGTTTAGATTTGCGTTCGATTTTGCTTTCAGAATCATGAACAAATACTTGGTAAGGACTTTTTTTCAGTTTTCTTAAAAGAAATTGTATTATTAGAATTTACCCGAGGAACATCACTGACATTGAATTTTACTTTCAATTAGTTAATGAAAAACAAATTTCTAAAAAATTTTTAAGTACATAAAAAATGAATAGGGAATATTAATTCTTTAATATTAAGGTTACTGGACGATTTACATTCGAAATCGTGATTTTGAAAAAGAGTTTAAATGAATAATACTTTTAATATTTAGAGTCACTTGAATCAAAATATATGTATAAAATTGTTTTAATAATTTTATAACAATAAAAAATTATTTAAAAGAAATTATTTTTGCAAATAATGAAGAAAAGGTGTCATATTTTCAAAACATTCTTCTCTTAAGGAAAATATTTTTATGATAATAATATTTTTCATAAATATAGCTACGAATTTTTCACATTGCCTGAAAAAAAGATTTTTGAAAATTCCCATTGCCAAATGAAATAATGACCGGTGTTTATTATGAAAATTTCTTGACTCTGATATATCAAAATATGATCAAATCCACTTCCAAATTATACAGCTCAAAAATCAATTTATATTCATGGCTAGCAATTATTTTAAAGTAATTATTTATATAAAAAAAAAACAATTCAAAATAAGTGAATAGAACAAAAAAAGGAAGAAATGTTCTATTTATTAATAATTTAGATCTAGGTTTTTCTTTTTGACAAATTGCTCATTACACTTTGGTTTCACTTTGTATTCATACAGTTTGATTTTGTTGAATCGGAAATTAATTGTCGAGCATACTCGTCATGGAGAACTTGCAAGATTTTGTGTATCGAGTAGTAGTGATCACTGGCTATTTAAATCGCATTTTTTTGCGAAAAACAAAAAGCATTCTCAAATTTCAAGATGTTTAGAATATTTTGAGGCCTATCGAAGTATAACAAATAAATAAAAAAAATATGAAAATTCATGCGTCTCCTTATGCACAGGCTCATGTAGCGTACAAGTTCGTTATTTATGCACAATAATAATGTTTTTTAGATGTTTGCCTAGAAGCCAAATGGCTGAGTAGTAAGGTATCGAGCTGTCCCGCCACAGCTTCAGGGCTCAAATCCCGGGCTGGGCAAGGTCGACTCAACCTTTCATCCTTTCAGTGGGTCGATAAACGAGTACCAAGCTTGCTTGGGAACTTAACACTGGGGGTTTCGCTTCAGACTGATCACTTGACCGAAACATCTGTTCATGCACCCCGATGCCTAAAGTCACGTAAACTGAGATAGGCACAGTAGGCCTTGTCCCTCATGGGCTGTTGCGTCATAGAGTTCAGTTAAGATGTTAGCCTAAAAGAGGCAAAGGCAAAAGTTGAAAAGTTGACTTTTAACCGATTTTTCTTAATTTCTTACCTTTATTTATTTATTTGCGTTTTTAGAGTAATATGTGTGTAATATATGTTTTTGTTAACCAGATAAATAAACATTAGTAATAAAAAAAACTGGTAATTTTATAAAATAAACCCATCTTTTTGATCCAATATTTCAACAGCGCAAGTTACTCTATGATTGACGAGTATACTCGTCATCGCTCTATTTCCGTGACACACATAGTTACTCGTTATCGTACTGGAACGCCACAGTTAACTGGCTAAGGAAAAGTACTTACATATCGGAAAAATACAAACATAAAGTGATATTTGCAAACACTTAAATGATACATACGTACATAAGTTAATATACATATATATGGGGGCTCGGCCGGGATCGAGAAAATTTCGATTTTGAACCAAAGTCTGGACAATGAACAACAGCGTCCGTGAAGGAGACGCTCCGCCATTTTTCGGAAACTTCGTTCAACCTGTGTAGAGGTTGAATTTTTCAACTTCATTCCGTCTGTGTAGAGGTCGGAACAAATAACAAATATTCCGCCTGTGTAGAGGTTGGAAAACCCATCGACGAAAATCCCGCCTGTGTAGAGGTTGGAACTAATTCAGTGTGAATAATCCGCCTGTGTAGAGGCCGGAACTACAATTTCAACTATATTACCTGCGAAGAGGTGACATCAGTGGAATCAACGTTTTTATTGGATACATCGTACGTGCGAGCAACAAGGGAGCCAAAAAAAAAAAAAATTGCTTTATATGCGGTGATTCATCTCATTACGCAAGAGACTGTGAGAAGAGTTTTAAACTTAAAGAATCTAATGATCACATCCATAATAAAATAAACGTGAATACTTTGAAAGTCGAGAGCGAAAAACAAAATAGCGAAGAATGCGCAAATCTTCAATACGTAAACATTTTTGTGGAAAATCAGCCCGTAACAGCATTGATTGATTCAGGTTGCCAGATCCCAGTTTTAAATTCCTCACTAATTAGAGTGCAAACACCTTCCGAAGAGATCATAACATTAAGTTCATGTTTTGGCGAACAGCGTATGGTAGAAGTTAAACCCATAAATATTTCTCTTAATCAACACTCTACTAGCTTAAGTGTGCGAACGGCGATATCACCGACCTTGACCGAAGAATTTATTATACATCCCAGTGTATATTCTGAAATAGAGAAACTAGGCCACGCAAAGAGCGATGTTTTATTGAGTGAAAATGAATCCTCTTTAGGTGCTCATGCTTGTGTTCATTTTTAATTCAAATGTTTCTGTTTCAAATGTGATAGAAAACTCTAGTTATGATTTGCCATATGTTAAAAACTTTGATATTAGGAATGATTCAAGTTTCTCTAATTAAGGATTATAAATGTAATAAAATTAAGAGTACTAAGTTAAAATTGAGTATTGTAAGAGAAAAATGTTCTGATATAGTATTGTGTAAGAAAGCCAATGGTGCCATGAAAACGAGTTCCGTGGAATTTATCTCCCGCTCACCTAACCCTTTACCTATGAAGAGTAAATATCGTCGGTTTGTGTTGCTCCAAAGGATCTTTCAGCCCTGGCAGTGGAAACGAAGGAAAAAGAGAAATCGTTTTAAACAGACGTCCAGAACTCTACAGAGGAAAATATCGATGCGTTCAACCAAAGATCAACTTGTTAAAAAAGACGTTCTGATGCCTGTGAAACACAATGTTTTCCTGTGGAACCTTCCGGATGTCGAAGAGGTGTCTTCACATGATGGAGAAACTGTCTAGTTCAGAAAAATTTTGATATGTTTAATCTCTATATATTTGTCGTATAGTCCTTGTCTGTTCCGTTTTTTTTTTTTTTGTATGTTTCAGATTCTCCTCTGGTCTCCATGGAAATACCGCTGCGGACAGCGTACGGTCAGGCTGGCCGTTGTGGCATGCAGCCAAAACCAAGCAGTCTTCGCGCGCAGGCGCATCAAAGTAAAAGCAGAACTGAAACTTGTGAATTAGTGAAAGTGAAACAAAAACTTTTGGAGATGAGAGCAGAATTAGAGAGAAAGAGCAGAGAAAGAGAGAAAAGGAGAACGCGAGAGGTGCGCGAGCAGGCGTTACCTTCTGAATATCATCGTCAATCTTATCTGTAACCACAACTACCTTTTTAATTAATTTTTGTTTAATGTTAAAATAAAATAGAAGAAAGACCAACGTCTTGGACTCCTTGTTGTCTCCCACATATATAAGCAAATTTAACAGTTATTTTTTTATCTAATTTGTTCTATTATTGAGATGATTATTTTGTTTAATGATTTATAAAATAATCTTTTACAGAAAATACATAAAGACAGAATATGATAAGTTAAAAATCGAGCACAAATATTATTTTAACGCAATTAATTTATTCAAAAAAATTTCCGTTTTATACTTATAAAAATCATGTATTTTTCTCCTAGTTTATCGCTTTTGCCGTTGTCCTCATGGTTGCCCTCATCTCAGCTGATGAGATCCACGGTCATGGATTCCACGGTCATGTCGATCACCATGGTTACAAGGTATCCATCGAGCATCATCCCCATGGACACCACGGACATCATGGGCATCATGGCGGACACGGACACAGCGAAAGATATTTCCACATGGAACACCACGGACATCATGGACACCATGGCCACCATGAACATCATGGACATCATTAATAATAATATAACATCGGTACACAATTTTTGTTATGATTCTATATTCTGATTTAATTCTTAGTTTATTTTTGTAGTAACATTTTTGAAATTTATTTTTTAATATTTAATGAATTTTTAAGCAAATAAATTATATTATTATGGGGAAATTTTTCATTACTTAAACATTCAGCTAAGAGTAACCGTCTTATTTTAAGGAAATTACAATTTCTTGATAATAATGTTAGAGGACGCGTTTCTTAAAATATAACTTGAGTTACGAAATTTATTTTTTTTTATAATGCTATATTTTATTCCTTATATTTTGCACTTTATACAGCTCTCTATTTTATTTTTTTTTGGAACAAGATATAAATATTTCTGCAATAAACACACATAAAAATTACTAATATTTAAAATATTATTTATTACAGTTCTTATAATTTCAGTAAAAATAAAAGGTTTTCTTTAAATTTAATATCGTCTCTGGTAAAGTGCTTTTCCCCAGTATTTCAAAAAAAGAAATTAATGTTTTTCTTTCATTTATATCTTTTGTTTCCCTGTTTTAAAAATCATTTGAAAGTCACATTTCAATGCGCATGAAGAGACATTATTTAAAAAAAACTTTCTAACATATATAATACAATGTAACTAACTAAGCAGAAAAAGCTTCAATTGTTTACTAAAAATCACATGCAATAAAAATCTTTTCGTGGTAAGTAGTGCAATAGTAATTACTATAATTACTATATTTAATGTAATAAAATTAAGTATATTTTGTAAAACCTTTTATATATCAAAGTTTATGTATTATTTAAATTGAAATAGTTACTAATAGAGTTTTTCATCCTTATTTTAGACAAAAATTCTAAGGGCAACGTGGCTGGTCGGTAAAGGAGGTTCAGCAGTTAATAGATTCGTTATGTAGCACGTATTTCTTTGTACATTTTTCTTCTGTTAAAATGTGCAAAAATAAAATAAAATGTGATATTTTTTTATAAAATAATTGTGTATGTTGTCTTTATTCCACAAACATTTCACATAAATAGGAATCCATTAGGAAGATTACTTTTTCAAAAAAAATTACGAATTGCTATTTGAATTTAATTTTTGAAATAATGCATATTTGATTACTTTAACTTGTGTGTGTGTTCAAAGTTTCCGAAATTTTACGTGAGTTAACATTTTACGTTTATGCTATACATTTTTAGTGTTATTATTATAAAAATAATATTCCAACTCTTGTTGAACGAGAGTTTATTAAATGATTAGATTAAAAACTTTCTTCTATGCGGAGCTGTAAGAAAAAAAATTTCTTAACTTTTTATGTTTCAACAATTGGTTAATCATTTCACTTAGAACAGGAATTAAACTATAGTTTTTGGAAAAAAAAATTAATAGCAAATAAGTTACAATGTAAATTGCTGGACATCAAAATAAATACAGTAAATTCAAGGTTGTTTTTATTTAAGACATTCTTTAGAGTAACATTTACTACTTAGAGGGGGGGGGAGTCGAGTTACACACAGAAAACAAATATAAAAAAAATATTGGGTAAAAAACATGGACTGTTTTTCCTAGTGATCACATTCTTCCCTCACTTGGCCCTTACCGAAGTCTCTCGGTCACTAGACGACGCTTCTGCTGCTTGAGACAGCCAGTGAAGATTTATGACAAGAGCAGTTACAGCATATGGATTTTAATTTAAAAGAAAAGCTGGAGAATTAAAAAGCCTTTTGAGTTATACAAATTCTTAAGGAACAACTATATCAACCTATGGGGGAAAGACACTACCCCAATTTTTTATCATAATTTTGGAGAGTTGAAACAATAAATCTCGAGTTGAAAATCAACCCTAGAGTTAAGCAGAAATAGGCAACAAAAAAATGTTACAAAATCAATCAAACGAATTCAAGTGAAAAAAGTTCAGTTAAAATGTTTAGAGAACGAGTCAACTACAGCAACTTTTTGGTTCATTAGTGATTTTATTCTAAGAGTTTATTTTTTTCCCGATGAACCTTAACGTTAATTTTTCCGTTAACTTTTGAGATAATCTGTCGGGTGTTTTTTTAAGACTGACGAAATCAACGATTGATAGCCTATTTTTCTCTTTGATCAAAATGTATCTTTGGTTTTCTTCCTCGTTATTCTTCAATCCAAATAAATTTCCTCTATTTTTCATGTTTGATAGTAGTAATAATTAATAAGAAATAGTTTTAATGTTGATTCATATATTAATAGTTTAATTTTTCATTGCTGAGCATTGAAAAGAGGGTGAAAAGGAACAAGTCAAAATATAAGAATAAAAACAATTAAAGATTAAGTTCAGGCGAAAAAAGTAATATTATTGCTTTTAAAATAAAAATTAGAGCCTCATTTCCAAAATAACATTTCTGAAACTTGAGTTTTAAACATTTTACAACACATTTTTCTTTATATCTGTTTTGTGTTTTGCATCATTGTTTGTCTATAACTGAAATAAAAACAGTTTTCGAAAGTAGAAAATCAGAAATTTTATGTTTTGGGGCAGATAACGGAGACTTTCTAAATTCATGCATGTTATTTTCAAAATTAAATGCAAAATAAAAAAAAATCATGGACAATTCGGCAGAATAAGAAAACTAAAAAATGTCTAGGATTTTTAGAAATATTTAATTTCATTTATCTGGCATCATTTCACAATGTATACTAAAGTATTCTACATAAACTGGAGAGAAATTTGAATTACTTTTCATATTTTTTAAAAAACTTTTTAGAACTATTTTCAGTCTTAAACATTTTTTAGTCAGGAAAGATGGAATTGTTTTTTTTTAAATCAATTAACCAAGCTTCTTATAGACACCATTTCAAATCTTTCTCCATATAAATATATAAATAAAAGCCCAATGTAGAAAGAAACACCAGCTTAAAAAATATTTTTAAATAACAGAAAATGTTTTAGTTCTTTGATATAATTGTAGATTCAAAAAATGTTTATAAAAATTATTATTTGAATTTCTGAAATCAATCTTTAAATGTTATTTATTTAAATCATCAACTTTAATATTCATTAAAAATTTAGTATTTATGAGTCCTGTCATATAAGATCCATTACTAGTGTAACATTATACTAAAGATAATCAAGCAAATTAAGAAAAACAGAGATGTTTTTGTGCAGTTTATTTATTAAATTAAAGTTTGTTAACATTAATTACTAAAATGACTTTTATAATAGAGAGAGAAGAGGGATTCTTTTTAATGAGACGATTGTCACATAAAACATTATTCTGCTCCATAAACCAATAAATTCAAAATTAATTTGAAAATAAATTTTTAAAAGAATTATTAATCACTCACACATTTATTTTGTCCTAAATGAAGTAAGTACAACACAGAACAATACCACATTATTTTTAATGAGGGTTTATTTTTTCAGAACAGCAACAAAAAGAAATCAATTGTTTTGGTATGTTCGAAATAAATATTTACGACAGCAGGCAAGGTACCTTTATTGTAGGAAATTGTTTATAATAATATTGTAGAACTTAATAAATTACAAAATAAGATTGGAAATTGTATTTCAAAAGAGAGAAAATGTCATAATATATAATTTGCAATTCCTTTTATTTAATGAGTAGTTTAATTGATATGACTAGGAGAATTTTTTTTCATTTCTTCGAAAAGGATAAGATTTAAATAGTGAGTGAAATCGTCATCTAAAAACGTATTAGTTAAGCCTTTGAAATTTTTACTTTTTTTCGAACACAACAAACAAAATAATGTAGAAATAGCTTTCTAAACTGTTAAAGTAATGACTAATAATTTCTTATTTGGTAGGAAATTAATATTACTTATGGTTTTCATTTTTTTTAAAAAAAAAACAGTATCTAATCAAATATTGGTTCAAAGTTGTTTCCTTAAAGAAAATAAACAAAATCTTACAGAGGAAATTTTTTTAAACTGTTGATAGACTTTTTTAATTGAATTTGCGTTTGATCAAATAAATTGAAATCTCTAAACTATAAAATCTCCAATATCACTATTAGTTATTTATATATTTCATAGAATGCAAAAATAAACAAGCGTGAAATAATATAAAGTTGTTAAACATGATTTTTTAGATATAATTAAATATCTCACTAAACATTCGCAAATGAGATAGTTGAAGCTGTTGTTTTTAAAAGAGAAATAAACCTTGAAGTTTTTCTGCAACACTTTGTATCGAAATTGACTCAAAGATATCCTTTCAGACATTTGTAATGATGTATCGAAATTACGAAATACATTTCAAAGTCACATTATATTACTGCTATACTACTATAAACAAAAACTTTATTCAAAAAATTAGAATTCTTACACCAAGTATGATAAGACTGCAAGCACTTAACGTAACGTTAAAGAAATGTCGAGATAGTTCAGTTACTGTAATGACTTTTGTGATCTTGACTGTTCCATAATCTTCGAAATACGGATTCATGTTAGAAGTTTTTAAACACTCATATATTGAGTGAGTGAGGGCTTATTAATGTCTCATTGATCAAAGCACCCCTGCACAAAGTTCTACCGATTTTCATTTAGTCTATTGTAAAGGGTGTTTTTTTAGAGGTATAGAACTTTAAATTGCAATAAAACAACGATGCATTATTCGATTGACATGAATTTTTTTTATTCGAAAGACAATCTTGTGGCATTACATTTTAAATAGGATTTCTGGCATAGGACTGCCACGGCTGGCTCGGATGTAGTCCAATCTGGACGTCCAATTTTCGATGACTTTTTCCAACATTTGTGGCCGTATATCGGCAATAACACGGCGAATGTTGTCTTCCAAATGGTCAAGCGTTTGTGGCTTATCCGCATAGACCAATGACTTTACATAGCCCCACAGAAAATAGTCTAGCGGTGTTAAATCACAAGATCTTGGAGGCCAATTCACAGGTCCAAAACGTGAAATTAGGCGGTCACCCAACGTGTCTTTCAATAAATCGATTGTGGCACGAGCTGTGTGACATGTTGCGCCGTCTTGTTGGAACCACAGCTCCTGGACACCATGATTATTCAATTCAGGAATGAAAAAGTTAGTAATCATGGCTCTATACCGATCACCATTGACTGTAACGTTGTGGCCTTCATCGTTTTTGAAGAAGGATTCCACCAGCCCATAAAGCGCATCAAACAGTCAGTTTTTCTGGATGTAACGGTGTTTCGACATACACTTGTGGATTAGCTTCACTCCAAATGCGGCAGTTTTGTTTGTTGACGTAGCCATTCAACCAGAAGTGCGCTTCATCGCTAAACAAAATTCGCTTATGAAAATCGGGAACAACGGCAATCTCGTTTTAGGCCCATTCGACGAATCTCTAAGAGGCGTGAGTCTATTCATGATGAATTGCCAAACCAAACTGAGAATAAATCACTTGACAGCTGTTAAATCGGTCGCCATCTTGGAAAGTAATGTCAACTTAAACTTCTATACCTGAAAAAAAAACACCCTTTACTTTGTGAAGGTCCATTGTGCTAGCTATTGAAAGTTTGTGTCTTACGGAATTTTTCATATAATAAATGCTATGAAATAATGACTTGAATGTACATTTCCGCCAATCAAATTAGTATAAAATATAAAACGGTACAAATTTTCGGTAACAGGCATCAGAAATCCTTTAAATATTATTTGAAAAAATAATTTAAGCTTTAAAAAACGTTTATTCTTTTAAATAAAATGATTCAAACTTTTTCGAACGAATTATTAATTTATTTTAATGTTTTATGGCTTATCTTCTGCATCACATTTAATGTAATAATAGTACCTTCAGCATTTTACGTGTAGGTAGAAAAAAAGAATTGACATCCCCAAATATTTTTACCTTCGTACTTTTAAAAGGGAAATATTAAAATTTCACTTTTAATTCCTTCTCAGTAATGTAATTATGACTTTAGTTCAAATTAAAAACGTATTCCGGAATTATTGTGCATAATTTAATAAATTTAGACAAGTTAACATTTAATACGAAAAAAAGAGAATTTAATTTATTGCTACGTAAAGTGAACTGTTAAAAATAATCTGTTTAATGCATTATTATTTAAAATGTAAATAAAAATATAAAATTAAAACAAAATTGACACGAATTATGTTCTTCTTGTGATAATCTATATAAATAAAAATGAATGTCTTTTTTTCTGCTTGTTTCTTGTGCCTTTCTAAGCCGTTCAACCGATTCCGATGAAACTTTGAGGAATAGTTAGACGCAATCCTGCGAAAGTTTCTGAGTTATTAAAATTGATCCCTAAGAAGCATTGCGGGGGTTTAAGGGGCGTTAGAGATAAATATTCCCGTTTAAAAACTATTGGACCTACAAACTTGAAATTTAGTAGGCCTATTCCGTTTATAAAGTTGAAATTCACTTCACAAAAGGTTTTACAAAAATTGTCGCGATGGCTTAAGGGGCGTTACATATAAATATTCCCGTTTTTGAACAATTAGACCTAATAGCTAGAAATTTGGTTGGTCCTTTCCTTTCACGGAGTAGAGATCTGCTGCAAAAAATGTTTTGAGAATCGATCCGAAAGATTGTTGCAATGGCTTAAACGGCGTTACGAGATAAGTATTACTGTTTTTGAACTTATAAACCTATGGCAGTGGTTCTCAAACTTTCACTACTGGCGCCCCCCTTTTCAATCAAAATTTGTATCGCGCCCCCCTAAAAATAATAATGTATTGAATGTAATAATAATGCACTTTGGCGCAAAAGCTACAATAAGATCATTATTATAAATCGTACAAATTAACAAGATAAGTATTAAATTTTGTATAGGTTACTTTTAAGTAATATATATTTTCATTTTTTTTTTTTAACTTTTCAGTTCGATTCACTATAAAAGCGCGTTTTTTGTTTGTTTTAAAACTATAATTTATATTATAATTATTTTTACTATACATGATAAAAATCACAATTCCAGTGAATTATTTAATTATGAGAAAATATACTGACCGACTTTCAAGAACTTTTCAATTTTTCTTTGAAAATTTGAGACAAAATCCAATAAAACTAAGGGAAATGTTGCAAATGTGCGTGTCCTTAATAAAGGACGTAAATCACAGACACTTTTCGCTAACACAGGAACGTTATTTTCCCCAGAAAAACTGTCAAATTTTGTTCACTTTTTTGTAGTTTTCTGTAGTTTGATGATATCTACAAATAGCATTTTGAACTTTTTCTTCCTTGTGTCTTTTTGACAAGGCGAAGTGCTACATTATGGCTTCATAGTTTTCTTCATAGAGATCTTTAGGCAGCATTTGAAAATTTCACATCAACTCAAACGTTTCATGTCTAACGCTTTTCTGATATTTACTTTAGTTATCTTGATTAATATGCATTATTTCAGTAGATTCTTCAATAGCTTGATCAGTTTCAACTTCTTTCAATAGGAATCACAGATGACCATTTTTTTTAATATTCTGCTCATTTACATTTATAAAGCATAATAAGTCGCACAAAACTGCAATCAAAACCACAAAATTGTTCATGGGGAATGTGTAGCGTGTGTTCTAAGCAATAATTTTGTAAAACGTTTTTCATTATGCATTATATGTTTCAAATTACTCAAAAATAAATCTTGGCCAAATAATTCTTCAAAGTGCTCAATGTGCTTATCCATATATCATAAAACTCTTCAACATGGAAAAAGGCGAAACAGAAATATATTATTTACAACTTCCCTAAAAAAAACGACGGAGATAGCCATGCCATAAGTTCGAAGGTCAGCTGAAGTAATATTTTAGGTTAAAAGAAACGTAATAAAAAAATCTCTCATCGTGGGATTACAGCAAAGCAAACAAAATATTTTTTTAATTTGGTTATAGGATCAAAGATGGCTAATGAGCGTTTGAAGTGGAATCTTTTATTTTTGATGATCACCAGACGATAAAAATAAATTATATCAGTGTAAATGTGTATTTTTTATTATGTCAGAAAGTATTTTGTTTTACTTCATTCCAAAAAATTATTATTTAATCCTTTTATTTTCAATATGCTCGCGCCCCCCTCGCTGGGTTACCGCGCCTTCCCAGGGGGCGCCCCACAGTTTGAGAAACACTGACCTACAGTGAGTGAGTGAATATTAACGTCGCACTGTTCAGCTACACGAGGGCTTTTGGTGACGGACCACGTAATTTTGAACCATGGTCAAGTGAAGTGGACGACACCTGAGCTGCCCCCCTCCTAACTTTAAATATATAAACTTGAAATTTTTTTGGCCTGTTTTTTTTTTGTTGTTGTTGTTGAGGTGGTTGTTGTTGAGCATAGGCCACTAAGACCAGATTTTATGGAAATTAACTTCTATTGGGGGGAAGCGAGGAGTTGTTGAGACTTATTTCTGAAAAAAAAATTCGTTATCATACTACTACTTACCGTAATGAAATTTAGTATACATGTTATTTTTGTCGAATGGAAATTCGGTAAGAAAGGGTTTTACGGAAAACAACTCCTATCTGAAAGAGGGAATTTTTCGCGGCGTATTGATAAAAAAAATACCCGTTTTTGAACTACTAGACCTACTGTAAAGAAATTTGGTATGTATGTGGGGAACCAAGTATAATTTTCCGGAATTTAAAAAGTATGAAAATTTTACGATTTCCCAGGAACCCGGGATCCCGCTTTATCGGGAAAGAAACTCTAGGGTCAGCTCAGATACTTTTGTCCCTAGACCATGGTTAAAAATTACGAAGTATACCCCCAATAGCCCTTGTGTTATCTTATAATGCAACGTAAATAAACACTGACTCACTCATCTCTCCTTAATCAGAAAAAGCAATGAAATGTAAATCAAGAATCAACATGCATGTAGTCACTCATTATTTAATAAATAAGAAATTGTAAGAAAACAGTAAAACACATTTTTCTTACTTAATGACAGTTGTTTTAAAAATTCATAAATGAAAGAAAGCATTAAGAAACGAAATTATGACAAAAAAGTATGCAAAGCGGCGATTCCAAGAATGGGTTAAACTGCAAAATTCATTCACGAGAGAGATAATGAAAGGTAGGAAGCCTTGCTAATAACTTCCGGATCAGAGTAAATCCATTGAGTTCGGATTAACTTCTCGTTTTTCTAGTTCGAACCCACCTTTGAGTCCGAGTGCGAGAGGTACGGACGGGTGCCGAAAGGTCTTTAACAAAATTCTTCGCAAGTTGACTCCTTTGACAGGAAGCGGGGATAAAACTTAATAAACTGTAACTAAAATGTAGAGCATATTAAAAATGGTATAAAAGGGCTGTGTAAACATTCAGTTGTCATCAGTTGACAATTGTCTCCTTTGGATTACATCTGTTTGGATTTGTTGTGCCTAGTCGAAGAAATCATGAATAAATACCTGGTGAGAACCATCATTCGAAATTTTCTCTTTCTCCCTTTTGAATTATTTTTCTCAAAATCATTTTAAATGTATGAGTTATAGAAACCTTACTAAGAGTGTTTAAAGTTAGATCTGTTTAAACAACAAATGAGTGAAATATTCTGACTTTTAAATATTGATTCTCTTTCTGTACAACTTTCTTGTGCTCACGAATATAGTTAAGTTTAGTTTTCCTAATACAATATTTTTGAAGTTTGACTATAGAAAGAAATTTTATCCTAAATCGCGCGGGCTCTTCTGGACATTAATTTAAATTAGGCTTTAGATTTTCATCAATTTATTCCGACCGTTTCTATAAATTCAGTGTAGATATTTGTAATCATTCATAACTTAAATTTTCGTCTTTTTCCATTTTTCGGTAAGTCTCGTTGGATACATTTTGGTACACGGAAAATTATAATTTTTTCAATAAAAAAAATTACCTTAATAATTTTTCACAAAAATATTCCTTTGTTATTTATTATAGATTACTCTTTTTTTTCTCTATAGTTCCTTAATTTTCAAAACTGTGCACTTAAAGTCAAAGTTAATTTGCTTATGTTTTTTTTAAATCTTTATTGTTCATTAATATGTATGTTAATATTATAAATATTTCATGTAAAAGCAAAACTAAATCGAAAACTTATAATAAATTTTGAACTTTTTTTTAAAATTTACATAAGTTTTGTCATAAAATGTTTCACTAAATTGTAAAATTAAAAGTTACAAAAAATCAAGAATACTGTACTCCCATAAAGGTTTCTATCCCACAACTGTAAAAGTTTCGAACCTATAATTTAAATAAAAGTTCGTAATAAATTACGTTAACGGTTTGTTAACTTTTGTAATTAGGCACATTAAAAAAACTAGCTTTCATGACAAAACATTTTTAAACTCTGGTCATTTATAAGAATGTGTAATGAGCCATAGAATTGCGGGAGATTTTATGTATCTAATTTACCGAATATTCCTTTCCTTTTTTATTTCTCTTTGTTCGTAATGTTTGTAAACAGCTACAATAAAAAAAAATTTCCAGTAGCTACCTGCATGGAATTCTTCAATTGTCAGTAATTTCATACATTATATACTTAAAATGGTTACGGCTAATTTTCGTCTGCGTTAAAGTAGAGGTCTTTAACTCGAAATTTTTTTTTTGATAGAACACTCTAAAATTAAAATTGTAACGGTTCTCTTACGTCATCACTGGGTAAACCAAAATAATGGATAAGATCTCGGGGTAATTTAAAATAGTTTAATGACAGTTTAAATAGTTTAATTCTGGCGGTAATACAGGGCTTCGGTCGGTAATGCTTCCTTTACAAGTACCGCCATCTACATTTCGGTCTTCGAATTTAACCGTGTGTTACAAAATCAGATTTTCTTACTAATTCAAAGAGACTTTTCTTTTATCATATATTCCGCTAATTTTTCTGTTTAAATTGATATATTTTTTTTTCTACTTTTATAAAAGGCGTTATACATTTTCTTCTCCTAAACCTTAATAATAAATAAATTGTGGACGAATGCATGCATCACAATATCACGAACTTACTGCAAATTGAAACCCTTTTCTATCTTAAAATATAATTTCCAATTTGGCTTACACGTTTCGCAATAAGATGAAGATATCCTTACGCATTTGCACGAATGCTTTAAATGCAATCAAACTGCATCAATATAATATTAATAATATGCTTTCTATAATTATAAATGCCGCATCTAATTAAAAATGTTGACTGTTGATTTTTTCATCTTAAGATAAGTTTATTTTCCTTTTTCTGCTGATTTTTTTTTAATTCACATTTTCTGTTTTTTGTTGTAATCAATAGATTAAGATATCATTTGTAAGGATATATATATATATATATATATATATATATATATATATATATATATATATATATATACTTTATTTTTAAATGAAATAAATTTGTTGCGTAACAGGCATCAAATAAAATGTAGCGGAGCTTCATTCAAAAGAACGAGCAATCATTCAGTTGTTTAAAAAAATTTCTATTACTACTTTTTTTTTATTTTAAGTTAAGTATTATATTCTTTTTTTATTGTTGCTCCCCCAAACACACAAACTGCTGAACTCATTCTTCAATCAAATTTAAGGCGTGGTTAGAGCATCGAACTCCAGACCAGAAGGCCTGGGTTCGATGCCAGATGCCACCAAACACCGTCCGAGTGCACGCGGAGTACGTGCTCGTTAAATCAGTGGGTCCGTGGTCTTGTGGGCTTAATCACGAGCGCAGGGACTGGAGAATATTTCCCTCCCCTTCAGTTTACATGCAGAAATTGTGGAGGTGGAGATAGAGGTCGTGTCGCCATCTATCGTCCCTTCGGGGAACTTATCCGAGCTAAAATCGTACTGTCACCTGTATGGTGCTCAAGGCCAACGACAGGCGTACCTCTTGCCCATGCCACGATGAATTTCGTGGGCCTCGATCTGACTACGTCAGACAGGTGGCATCAGAAAACAACAACAGAAAAAAATTCTCTTAGATATCCATTTCAAAAAGCACAATTAAGCCTTTCATGTTTTTTCGCTGTAGCAATGAAAAGTGAAAAGTATTCTTATGTACTACATGGGTCATATTGCTGACAAGTTTACAATGCATATTTGTAATATGTTACCTCTCCCCATCGCCCTAAAAATTCTTATAATAATATAATCTTATCAGCGGCGTAGCTACCACTGTATCAGCCGTATGAAGGATACTGGGCCCCCGGACTATAGGGGCCCCAATATGTGCAACTACAGTCTCTCTAACCGAGTTTTTATACCCATAAAGGGCCCCCTAAGGAATTTTAATACGAAGCTCACTCAGAACTAGATACGCCAGTGAATCTTATCTTAATATAATGTTATTTTTTAACGTTATTTAATGTTATTTTATTAATGTTATTTTATTAATGTTATTTTATTAATGTTTATTTTTTTTTTAATGTTATTTTAATAAACTCGTGTACATATGCATTAGAGAACTTCATATAACCGTCTTAATCTGAAAATAAATTGTAACAGAGCGAATTAAATTTAAAATTCTCAACCGCCATTCTGAAGGTATTAAATAGTTCTGGAATATAATTCTTACAAACTATTTTAAGAGTTTTAACATTTCAATTATGGAAATTTTAATTTTTTGTTTCCAGTTCCTCACTTTCGCCATCGTCCTCATGGCTGCTCTTGTCACATCTGAAGAACTCAAAGGCGAAGGTTTCCATGGTCACTTTGATGAACATGGCTACAAAGTATCCATCGAGCATCAACCTCATGGCCATGAGCATCATCATCATGGCGGCCATGGACACAGTGAACGTTATTTCCATATCCACCATCATGGGCACCATGGGCACCAATGATAATCTTGCAAGTTGACTTTGTCATAAGAATTATAAGTATGTTTCATCCACACATTATGTTTCATTTCATAGGTTGTCCAATTTGTATATATTTCTTATATTAATTCCCCAACTTTTTAAGTAGTTAGATTACTTTAATCTTTTATTTAGAGAGATAGGGAAAATATGTTTTGATTAAATTAATAACTTTTTGTTGGATAATGTTTTTCATGTCTTTAAGATTATATTATTGGTATATCAGACTTTTTGTCAGCATGGTTATTTATAATACTGAGTGTATTGCGTTTGTACTGTGTGTATATTCCCTATAATCTTTTGAACCTTTATTTCACATGTTTTGTTATTAAAAAGGCATTTCTCAACTTGTGTCTCATTATAGTAATTTAAAATTAAATTATTAATATGAAGCTTCCTGCTTTCTTTCTAACCTGTAAACTACTATTTATTAAAGAAATTTTAAAAAAAAATATTGATTTAAGGCAAATGTAATTGGAATAGTTTGAATTTAAATAATTAAGTGTAACTTAATTCAAAAATCTATCATGTGTATGTAAAGCTTTTATAATTAATTTTATGAATTTCGAACAATTGTAAAGCAGCTTAGCGTTACTAAAGTCATTCTTTCAATATACTTTTCTCTAAATAATTTAATATATGAAAAGAAATTTCTGCATTATTTCTTGTTTTTGTTGCAGCTTTTGTTACTACTGTGGAACATTTGCTGTGGAGCTAGAAGGGAAGAAACAACTGGAGATCAGTTCATATTGTAAAATGCATTTTCATTGTTTACTGAATTCAGTTAAGTCGGAGAAAAAGTCAATAAAATGTGATTTTTTATAAACTATTTGCTATTCCTTTAATCTATAAACTCACAAATATTTCATAAAAGCAAAAATATACTGCTTAAAATTACAATTCAGGCAAAAAAACCGCTATAAAATTTCGAATAAGACAATTCAAGTATTTAAAGAGCATTTTTAAAATCAAAACAAAATATTTTGATACCTGCTAATGGCGTAACTAGTCCTGAGTGGGATCTAATTCTACTCTGGATAAGCTACGTCATTGGCAAGTATTCTAAACTCTTTGGGTCCTCTTTTTAGACCCCTTAACATTTTAATATATTGTTTGTTTAAACATTTTGGGGGCCCTGAAGTTTGGGGGTCCCATATCAGTGATACAGTGGTAGATACATCTTTTATATTTGCAGTTTTATAGGAATAAGATTAATTCTCTTTCTCTGTATATGTATTGTAAAATTTGTGTCTAGAATACATATGTTGTGGAAATTGAAAGTAAAGAAAGCATAAAAAAACTTCTAAACTGTTATTGCAAAAGAAAAAATAAAACTTTCTTTCATATTTTTCCAAAAAGAAAAACAAGAAAATTTTTAGCTAACAAATCAATTTCATTGTGATTCAGTACTAAAGTGACAATAAAAAATAATCAGAAATTTGAATCATATTGGAATGAAGATATTTATTAAAGTTCGTTCTAACTTTCCTAACCATGAAGATAAAATTCGGCTTTTTTTTTTTTGCTTCTTACTCCGTAATTAAAAATAACGCTACTAAAGTAGAGGAAGCATTAAATCTGATTTCATAACTAACAGGCAACTTGAAAAGGTTTGTAGAAAATATAGTTATTTTTTAATCATGAAGAAGGTAATTAATTTAAAGTTAGTTTAATGTGTATAGGAAGGAATTTCTTTCTAACTGTTTATTTCTAATGCAATAGATATACCATTATAAAGAAACAACACTTTACGTTGCGTGTGTGTGAGAGAGAGGATGTTCTACTAGAACGCTTAAATAATTTCTGAAAAAACAAATAGCATTCAAATTTCTTTTTGTAAAAAGAAATACGGTGTTTATATATAGATACCTACACGGAAAAAAAGACTTACTCAAAAATGAGTACGTAAACATACTCATTTTGAAATGAGAATGTTTGCATCAGATTTGACCGCATGCCTTGATTGAATTTGATTCCTTATATGTACTCAAAATCCCCAAAAATGCTAATTAATGCTTTCGGAAAAATTAAAAAAGATATTCAGGATTGCAGAAACTCTTTTAATTTATCGGCTACATATTTTGATAATTGGGGCTTAACAACAAATATAATTCTCATAAATCTTCCGAACTATTTTTTGTATCTACCACGCTACCCGCGGAAGAACACATGAGTACAAGATTGTTTTGATTTTTGAGTTAAAAGTACTCATTTGTATTTCTTAAGTAACTGCCTTTGAACGAAAAATTTAATGGGATAAATATTCACCTTATTTTGGCGGATTACTGTTATAAATGTAATATAATTTACTTGATTCATAATAAGTCATTTTGTTTAAATTATTCAGGCAAATAATTGTGTTACTTTGGAATATTTTTAAGGTGACCAGATTTTTAAAATGAAAAGGAGAACGAAAAATTTAAGAAAAAGTTTCAACGTAAATGTGTGAAACATTTTATTAATTGAAACAAAAATGCATTGTTTCGTTTCTCAATATATTTTATAATTTATCGGAAATTTCGGAGCAAAAATTACCTTTCATCTTTACTATAAGTACTGCAACTAAAAAATATCAACATTCAATCTTGATTTCTGACTTGTCCATAAATTACGAACTGAAAAGACTCAACTGGTGCATTAGTTCCAGGGCAGCACAATATAAATTAAAAAAAAAAAGCGTTATAACGCTCAATACAAAACTACGCAGTAAAAAAGTTTACGAATGCTAAAAACCCAAAACATACTTTTTATACCATACATTGTATTTCATAAAAAATAACATCTTTGTGTATAATCAGTCATATGAGTGTATTTTTTAATTGTTCTTTTCCTCATATGGGGGATTGTCAGTCGGACATACATAGTTTCAATAGAAAATTGAATGTGATCGAGAATACTTGATAATGAGATAAATAAATAAATTTATAAAATAAACCTTAAATGTTTTTTGTATCATAAAATTTCACTAATTTTTCCCAAATGGAAACTTATTAAGAGTTATCAATTACGAAAGAAAATTTTCTAACAATAAAAATGAAAAGCACAAAGTAAACAGTTTTATTTTCAATTATTAATTTACAAAAAGTGTAAATAATTACAAACCTCCTTGGAAATGTTTAAGTTTCTGCTAGTATAAATATAATTATTGAGTTCATTTTATTGGATATGTATTGTGTAATTCAATTTTTATAGATAGATTATGTTTGATGTTTCAAACACATCCGTTAAAATAAAAAAGAGGCTTGTAACGAATGACAAAAAGATGGACAATACTGCGTACTCTTTTGGCCGTTTAAACAATCAGTCAGCCTGCCAGCTATATGAAGAACGCAGATGCCAATGTCTGCGCGCGCAAACCTCTCGTTATTTCTATAGTATTAACTGTGTTTTGATAAAATTGTAACTGTGCTCAAATTTGAATGTGAAGTAGTTTGATTTTAAAAATGACGAATTAGAGTTTGAATTAATTAGTCATTAGTAGAATTAGAGTGTGAATTTAGAAACTACGAATAAAAGTTAATTTGAGCTAACCTCCGTAGTAAATTCTTTGAGTACAGTTTTACTAGACTTTTTACCTAATTTTTTTTCATTTTCCCCCTCTTTAAGAAAACTTAACTAAAACTATTTTATATGTCAATCTAATAACATTTGTTGCAGCCTTGAAACATTTATAAGTCACAAACAATTGTCAATGAAACTTATAATAATACATTATTTCCATCGTGAATGGGGGCATTAAAGACCCATAATGTGTGACGGGGCTTTATCGTGACTTCTATTAATAATCCTCTTGGGATAACTTTGGGGCCAGAATGGCAATTATTTCCAACCAACCTAAGAAGAGAACGCGGTTGTGCAGATTAGAAATTGTATATATTGGAGCGCTAGTATTCGCGTGAAGCTCTGGGTGAAGTTCTAGGAGAGGAGTCTAAGAGAGTTCTAAGAGTTTTATGAGTAGGTCTAATAGTGCTAGTGAAGTTGAGTTCTGTGTGAAGTTCGAAGCCAGAAGATTATTTCGTAGCCGGATCAAGTTGGATCGGAGAATATATTGACGATATAAGGACTGTAGCTGTTCGCCATGGAATAGCGGAAAGATAATTTAGATTAAGCTTTAAGACTAGAGCGGATTCTTGTAAGTTAGGAAAGCATCTATAGATATAGATTTGGTGGTTTATTACGCTATTTGTTAGAATTACAGTTTATGTCTCATCAATCCTGATCATAAGCCTTCTAGACTAGTGTTGTTTTGGTAAATATAAATTGAGATCGTAATAAACTATTTTTAATTATGGAAGGTATTAGTGGTCAACATAGGTCCCTCAAACATAAGTCGCGTGGATGATGAAGAGATGATACCCCCAGCCCATGGGGTATCACAAATATAGTGACATTTATACATGTTACACGTTGAGGTTCAAAGCCCACAAGTTCGTGAAATATGGGATGTTTGGAAAGAGTGGTGTCAGTTCAGATATTGATCTCCTCCCTTGAAAATAGTCCAAATTTACGAGGTCTGTTACCAATAGTCTTTGTATTGTTTTAAAGTGTGACGTTAACAAATTATCAATCAATTTGTATAGATATTATGGAAATGTTCATGGGAATTGGTCTTAGTTTGTTTATATTCTAAATCCCAGGTTCCCGAAATATTTTGTCTCATAGACCCCTTGCCATGTTTTTCGGCTTTGGGTAGACCCTGCTTACAAAATACAATAAAATCCAGCTTAACGTTGTTTTGTTTAGCGTTGTTTCGGTTTAACGCTCTTTTATTTGAATTGTGGGTTTCCCCGAAATAGCGTTAGGCTTCCCGATATCCGAAGCAGTTTATCTGTGTTTCTTCTTTCCGGCGGTATTAAAAGATTTTTTTTTATCGTTTCAAACATTTGTTAACGTTATTGTAAGTATAAATTTATATAATATAACGATTGCTACAGTGACAAATATTATGATTTTTAGTTTTTATCATGGGTGATAATAAAAAACACGAAAATAAAGCATAAAAAAAAGCATTTCACTAGAAACTAAAATGCAAGTGATTAGAAGATTAGATACTGGTGAACGTCAATCTCATATTGGTGCTGCATTGAATTTGGCGACTTCAACAATAAGGACCATTCTTAAGAATAAAGAAAATATACTGTAATCGGTAACTGCAACTACGCCAAGCTCTGCAACTAGAATTACCCGTTCTAGAAATAATACAATAGAGAAAATGGAAAAACGACTTTCTATATGGATTGACGACGAAATTGAATGCAAAATGCAATTAAACCAATCTACCTTCTTGATAAAATGGCAGAAAATTGGAAATACTGAAGAGACTAAATTATCTGAAATGTAAACATACTGACTTAGAATTTTATTTATTTTCATATGCATATTCGTTTATTATGTTTCTATATTTGTAAGAAATGAATTTTTGTTTTATTTTTATAAAAAACATGATTAATAAATTTAATGGTAAAATACCAGACCAATTTTCTACCCATCTTTCCCTAACCCCATTATTTATATGATGAGATAACCTCGTTTAACGCTGTTTCACATTACGCTCTACTTTGATGGAACGTATACTCTGCGTTAAGCGGGGTCTTACTGTTGTGAGTTTTATCAAATTTATCAATTTAAATGTCATTTTGATAGCTGGTATACAGCTACTTACTTTAAAAGATTTAAATTTCTAACTGTAGTGAATAATAATGTTTAAAACTTAAAAAAACGCTTTTTAATTAAATTAAAATTTAAGTAATACATAAAATAACCGTTAAATAAAATAAATGAGAAACAAACAAATGCTTTTAATGGGAGGAATGAATCTGGTGCGTCAATAACAAATTTTCAACATTTGGCATCAATCTCGTCAGGTTTAACCCTAAATTTTCTATGTGCAGTCTTTTTTTCCCCTTCTTTATTCTACTGTGGTATTACCATAGTCAAAGCATTCTCAAACCTAGTTTCAAGATCTGAATAAAGGGCATTTGAATGTTGAACCTTCAATTTCCTGGCAGATCTATGGCAAATTGAGAAACTGGGCAAATTCGTTATGTCGAATATCATACTGCTTTAGCTTAATTTTGGAAAAAAATGCTACATTGATGGTTCTCATTTAAATAAAACTTTTGCTATCACCTTGTAACTGCAAATAAACCTCAATAAATACAGTAAATAAATCTATTAAATAGGTAAAATCTGGTTTTCACTTCATTAAATTGTCTTCTAAAATGAATCCACGATCTGGTTTAATGAGAGCCACTATCCTAGGCTTCCACTTACACCTCACGGACCCCCAATTACACCTCTTGAACCACAAATTATTTTTTTGCTAACGTGGACCCTTTGCAACTCGTCATAGACCCCTGGGGGTCAATATAGACTTTGGAGACACCGTTCTAAATCCAAAGTGATAAGAAGTAATTTAATAATTGTAAGTGGTTCTATCCGTGGTTTCAACAAATCCTCTTGGGGAAATAATTCTTTGTGATTTGGGTTCAAAATCACTTTCCGTAGAAATGACTTGATTTTATGTAAATGTAAATGCTATTCAAATCCTGACAATGAGGGTGTTAGGTTAATCATGGAAAGTTAATTGTGGATCGCGAGTTGTTCGTCCTGAAGCTAATATTCAAGCTATAATGCCAGTCAGGGCAGTGGAAATACTAAAGAAATTGATTTGAAGAGGACCAAATCAGTTTAGAAAAGAGCTAATATAAGTGATCTACAAGCGGATCAAAAGATGTTTCGAATAAGCTTATAAGTTAGATTAAGAGATTAAAATTGCTCTCGAGGTTATTGAATTAAGCATAAAGTGATAGTAAGGTGACCAATTTTTTTTACAATGAAAAGATGATTTAAACGATTATTGTCCCATTGAATATTTTTTTGTCTATATATCATTTTTTAATACATTGGAAATTTCGGATAAAAAAATATCCCTTATATTGAGCTTTACAGTAAGTGGTACAGCTAAAGTATCTACATTCAATCTTAATTTCTCACTTATCCAAAAATCATTACCAACTGAAAAATTTCTTTCAATTTCTGCATTAGTTCCAGGTCAGCATACCGTAAATACAACAAGAATAACTAAATTATCACATGGAAAGTGTTCATTTTTTTAAATGGTTTAGTATTTCCATCCATCTTTTCTTAATATCAGCATGCTGATTTATATACCAATTGTTCCAATTTATTAGAATTTAAATATTCATTCAGTCTACTAATTTATTCAAACAGACCATTGTCATCGATTTTAATATCAGGCATTTCTTTCGATAAAAACTCAACTCAATTTTCTATATCTGATCAATTTACTTGCGATGAAGTCAAAAAATACCATTAAAAACTGTTATTTCCTGTGATAGTTCTTTCAGACCATTCTTCGACATTTTGGAAACAGGTTTGGTTCGTCTCTAAATACAGAGATTAACAGATCAGTTTTAAAATATTGATAAGGAGGACACTTTTCGAGGAAGAACAGAACCTATGAAAGGAGGACGGTTGGTCACTTTAGTGATTGCCATAAATAAAAGTAATTATTTTTATAACCATGTCAGCTTCTTCAACGAACCAAACTACACCTGGAAACTTCCGATTTGTGACATAGTGATAAAAATTTAAAATATTTAGATGGTTAAATACTTCATAAAAGAAATTAAATAGCTTAATACATTAAAAAAACGAAATTTTAAAACAAAATGTAGGATTTGAAAATGCTAATTGAAACAAAATTCAAACACTAGAAAGAGTAACGATACAATTTTTATTTTTAAAAATTTCAAATGATAATACAGCAATACCAAATTCAATGTAGCGATAAAATATTTCTAAAAAAACTATTAAATGATCTAAAACGTAAAAAAAAATGATGACAACAAAAGAAACAGTTCATATTAATTCGTTCAACAAAGATTCGCAATACAAACATCCTGAGTAAATAAAAAAAGTACCAAGAAGTTTTTACGAAGTGTAAAAGAAAAGGAAAAATTAAATTACAAAATAACTGTGCAAATGTGTATTTACACTTCAATTCATTTCGATACATCAGTGAAGGAATCTAACATATACACGAAAGCATTCTACAATATTCATTCTATTTCTAGGCAGAATCATAGCAATAACTATCAAAAGTAATCAAAAAGTCTAGCGATTTATCCTGAGGCTTTTACAATATTTGTTGAAAATTTTCAGTTGAGATCAGGTTGCGTTTTTATTCTCTCTTTTTATTTTTCGATCATGTTTAATCGTGTTTGTTTTGGCAGGATTTGTGGTCTTTAGAAAAGCTCTCGCTGTTTTAATGCGCAATAATCGGATATGGAGCTAGAGAATGTTCACTTCAGGGACAAAGCCCGGAGACCAAGGCAGGTGCTGAAAATGTAAAGGATTGAATTGACGATTCCCAGAGCCTGAAAAAAACATATTCAAAATATCAATCAAACATGTAAAAACAACAATTCAAAGTTATAAATTCAGTATTTATATATATTTTAGAAATTTTAAATTGAAATTTCTTAGAACACTTAAGGCTGTTTTAGAGAAGGGAAGACAGTGCATAAATTAATTGAATATCTTTCTCATAGACTTTTTTAAAATATCAATACCTTTTTACTCGTGGATATTTTATAGTATTGTTTAATAATATTTAAAACTTTTTATAAAAATGATTTTTTAATTAACAATCTAAATAAAAAATGAATAAAAACCTAACTGATCTTGATAAAAAAAATAAGTCAATTTTATTTCAATTTAGAACGTATTACTTCAAAGATTAAAATTTTCCAAATAAAAAAACATGAATATTTTTTATAAGTACTTTCTTTAATTTTTTTTTTTACAAACCTTTAAAAAACCTTTGTTTTACTATAAAGCAATGATTTAATATTTATAATTCGTTTTGAATATAACACTCCCCCCATATTTTTAAATTTCACAATGAAATTACTTAATATAAATCCTTAAATAAAAAATATAATAGTAATTAATCAAAAAATTAAATTTTTGTACATGCGTAAGCCTATTTAACAGAAAAATAAAGTTGCTTGTGGCGCCATCTAAACACAAGAATTGAAAACATTTATTTAATAGACACATTTTTTTTCAGGTATTTAAACTTGATCTTTTATAGCTTGTGGCGCCATCTAGAGCAAAGAGCTGAAATTTATTAGTTAAATGATAAGGCTCAGTGGTCTTATAAATTTGAGTTGGAAATCCGAAATTTTCAATTAATAAAATATATATTATTAATGTTAACTTTTTAGTGTTAAAACATTAAGATTTAAAAAAAACAGATTGTAATGCATTAGCAGCTCAATTAATTTACATAAAAAGTTTCCAAACAATCCAATTAAAAAAAATTCAGTGAACATAAAATTAAAATAGGTGTTGTTCAGCATACTTTAACAAATAGGAATAGTTTTGATTATTTGTGAATTTTGGAATTTCAACAATATTGTTAAAACGTTTGCTTATATATCTTAGTATAAACTTATATTTAAAAAAAATACAAAATAAGGTACAGTTTACCCCAGCAGTGATGTAATATTTTTCGTAACGTCTTTGATAGCCCAGGATGACTACAGAAAGTCCAGATGACAAGTACAGAGAAGCAGATACCAGGTGATACAAGACAAACTGGCATAAAAATAAAACTTACTATTACTTTCTGCATTGTTGTTTATAATTTCGTTACAACATGAAACATAACAAAACTATACATTAAAAATATAATAACAAGCAAAACTGACATATTTATATTTAATTATTCGTTGATTTTTTTAAAATTTGCGTACTGAAATTCAAAATACAGATATTTATAAGTAAGTTTCTTAGAACCAGTAATCGAAATAAGTAAAATAAAAATCAAACTCATAAAATGAAGAATTCGAACATTACAATAACACTTAAATGCAAATAATTTTTGTAAAGTAGTTAAAAATATATTACAAAGCATTACATTTTTAAATAAGAAAACAGAAAGTTTTCGTAAGAAATTTTGTCTGTAAGATTAAAATAAAATAAAATACGATTTAAATTCTTCTAATTTGTAAATAATACATAAGATGTGTTTTATTTCGTCTTTCATTAAAGAACAAAAGAGCATTAAACTCCCTTATTCATTTTCCTTAGAATGTGCTAGATAGTATAATATACTCTGAGACAAAAAAAAATTCCCTCGGTGATTTTCCTGGCAGAAATAATGGCATAGACATTGCCCATTCTGCTAGTTCTTTTTATAATATTCTACTTAATGTTAGGGGAAGAGTTCCTGTGGTACAAATTCGCATCGTCAGAGCTCAGGTGCCTCCCTCTAGGGAGGAAACTGGGTTTCAAAATTACATACGGTGATTGATACCCGCCTATAGCGCGCCGCTGCCTCTGGGTTTGTACTAGGTCTGCAATGATTAATGATCAATTCGCAGCCCATTAAATATAAAATAAAAAATGTTAGAGGAAGATTTGTGTGTGCATTTCTATCATTGGTATTACCCTGTGAAGTGCGCAATCTCTGAAATTTACATAATTTTCTGGCCATTCCTCTTGTCGTTGCACTTTCGATGTCACTATTGTATTTCATTTGTCCTATGCAAATATAAAGAGTTAACCGTTACCCATACCTGTTCGCTGAATATTTCATGATACCATATGTCTACATATATATATTGCATTTAAATTACTTATATCTAAGTCCTAGTATTTAGCTTTCATTTGTACACAAAAACTTTCTCAAAGCCCTCGCAACTTGATTTGTATAAAATACGACTTGAATTTCTAAAGAGGAAGTAATTAATCTTTTACGCTTACATAACCCCCCACTGCTCTTAGTCGATTTCCAAAAAACACATTCTTAGCGGATCTACTTAACAAAAGAAGCAGGCTTGTCGAAGTTCAAGTCTGTAGGTGTAATAGTTCGAAACCACTATTTTTTTCACTCTAAAGCCCCCTAATCTTCTTTGGGGGCCGGTTTCCGTAAAACTCGTTTATAGTGGATCTCTACTCAACGAAAGAAATGTTTGTCAAATTTCAAGTCTGTAGTTCAATAGTTCAAAAATTTGAATTTGCATCTGTATCTTTCTCAAACGTGCTTCCTTCATGCCCATGAAAGTAGATTTTCACAAAACTCGTTCTCAGAGAATCTTTACTCAATAAAAGAAACATTCCTGCCAAATTTTAAATTTGTAAGTCTAACAGCTCCGAAGATTTCATGATGAGTGAGCGAGTCACTTTTCTTCTAGATGTATGCAGATTAAAAAAAACCTAATCTAAAATTGGAATTATTCAAACAGAAAGAGAATTATAAGAAGAATTTTTTATGAAGAACAATCAAAGAAAACAAGTTTAATTTATCTTTTTAAAGGAAATGATCATATTTGAGCGAGCTAAGGCGTTCATAAATTACTACCTGAATTAATAAAATAATAAATCACTACGCTTAATGAATAGAAGGGCTTTAACAATAATACCTAGATATTCAATGCGAAAGAAAGTTATATTCGAACACGCGCCTTAAAATGCAAATCGCGTAGAAGAACGGCGTTACACTTGAATGAGATGAATTTCAAGGGCTGTGATTCTTTTTTATAGTGTGACACGCGCTGGGTTGATGCACTAAAATCGTAAGTTCTATTCTTTCGCTATCGAAGCCATCTATGACGCCACATCTATCTGAATACAATGCTTTTTCGTGATTTGTTCCTTTTTATACGCGTGATTTAAAGCGCCTTTCTGTCTCTTCCAGCAAACAGTTTCTAGAGAAGAACGGATTTCGATAAAAAATAAAATTTTAACGGTGAATAAAATACACCGAGACTTTTACTATCACTAAACTTTGATAGTAAAAACGCGTGTTTGAATCGAATAAAATGGATTTTTTTAATTTTAATAATTTTTACGATTGTCATAGATATTTTCAACAAAGCTAGACTTTTTTTTTTGTATATAATGACAGAAAACGACAGTAAAATTTTGTAAGCATAAAATATGAAACGAGAAATTATTGTGCATAATGTGTACATGCTTGCTTGATTTAGATTTCGTCCCTGAGCCTCTGGTGTCATCTCTGGACCCAACTATTGTTAAAGGTTTTCAAGTTTGCACTGAGCTCACCGAGGCAATTTCCAAAAAAGAAGCAAAATACCTCAATTTTAAGATCACTTGCCCTAGAAATCATAGACACCATGTACCCTGGACCTGAATGGGTGCATATCTACACTGATGGAGGCCTTTTGAAAAACTCTGATAGCGCTGGAGCAGGAGTATATTGACATCTTTTCTCCTTTTATTTTACAACTGGAAAATTCACAACCGCTTTTGATGGTGAGGTTTCTGCCCTTCAAGTAGCCCTTGCACAGTTGCACTGTCATCTGAATAGCTTTACTAGAGTGGTTGTCAGCTGTGATTCAAAAGCGACAATTTTTGCTGAGAACTCCAATTCTCCTCCTGCGTCTTCTAGCATTCTTGATTGCAAAAAAAACTGCTGCAAAATCTGTCTGAGTACTCTAAGCAAATCGTCTTTCAGTGCTGGCCATTGTGGTGTAACTGGTAATGAGTTTGAGGACCACCTAGCAAAGAAGGAAGCTTCCATTCAACAGATAACAAGGAAAGCTGTCCCTTTTACCAGTGCCAGGCTATCATTAAGAAAAAGTTGAATGATCTCTCTTCAAGACGATACGCTGAGAGAAATTCCAATAAGATTCTGGTGGAATAATCTCAAGGATCTTCCCATGTGGCCAAGACGTAAAGCAGTTGCTGAGTTCATCCGACCACTGAACACGACTGTCTCCTGAAACATCTACATAGAATTCATGTTGCACAGGCCGCTTTCTGCACGCTCTGCGATTTTCCGGAGGACATGGATGCTGCCCTCATTCGCCGCTGCCCAGCCCTAAAGGGCTCCTCTTTGTGTGACCTTTATTGGCAAGCTAGGAACTTATGGGGGGGGGGGTCAAAGACCTTTCTCTCCATTTTTATTTTTTTTTCTTACTTTGTTTGTGTTCCTACCCCTTGTGACTAGTGGTCTTCTGCAACTCTGCCATTAGAAATTTAAAAGAATGCGTACATGTTTAACCGTTGTTCGTATAGAAATAAAAATGTATTTTTCAATCGAATCTTATGATTGTTGCGATTATGATTAAAATGTAAGAAATGGTATTCAGCATTTTTGATTTGAATATAACACGATCTGTGATATGTCACGGTAGTCCTAGAGGTTACGATCATGAACTCATTGCTATTGTGTCATGAGTTTGAGCACTAGTGCCACTAAAGACTCGCCGTGTTTAGGGGCTGATGCACGTCACATCTGTTGAGGCTTAAAGTCCTCCTGTTTGTGGGGTGTGATAATTTGAAGAGGGGGATGCCATTTCAGTTGAGGTTCTCGTCACCTGCCCGAGGTTCAATGAGACAAGTTCCGTCACCAAAAGCTCTTGTATTGCCTTGTAGTTAAACGTTTATAATAACTCACTCACTCATAACACGATCTGAAAGAGTGTGAAATTTAACTGAATACAATTGCATTAATAGAGAGAGAACTAAATGGAAATAAATGAATCGCGTACTGAACTAAAAATAACTGAATTGAAAATACAATGAACTAAATGGCAATGTAGGTAGGTATTAGAACTTTTATGAATAATTCTTCTATATTCAAAACTTATTGTACACCAACATTAAGTTTTCAGTTCGCATAATTATTCTTAATATATTATAACTAATAATATATAATACCGTAAAATCCGGCGTATAATGCGCACCCCCTTTTCTTAGGAAGGACCTGAAGTATACGTGTGTAATTTTGTTATGTTTTGAAGTTATTTATTCGAGATATATCTCCAGAATATGAAAAAATAATATACTACTAGAACTACAGCACTTTAAGTTTATTATAAATGTTATTTATTTTAAATAAATAGTATTCCGATCAATGTAGAAGTCTTAATTTTTTTTCTATGCTCATCTTATTTTTTATTTTTAAAGCTCTCATTTTTATACCCGGCGTATAACACGCCCCTTAAATTTCGATCATATTTTTTGTGTCAAACGCTGGATTTTACGGTACATTAATTATAATAATTTTAAATAATATATTATATAATTAATTTAAAATAAAATAATATATTAATTATATTAATTAATTAATTTAAAATAATATATTAATTATATAATAATTTAAAATAATATATTAATTAAATAATAATTTAAAATAATATATTAATTTTAAATAATATATTAATTATATAATAATTTAAAATAATATATTAATTATATAATAATTTAAAATAATATATTAATTAAATAATAATTTAAAATAATATATTAATTTTAAATAATATATTAATTATATAATAATTTAAAATAATATATTAATTTTAAATAATATATTAATTATATAATAATTTTAAATAATATATTAATTATATAATAATTTAAAATAATGTATCAATAATAATTTAATTATTCTAAATAATTATAATTAATAAATATAATAATAATTTTCCACCAATAAAATTGCCATTACATTCGACAGGAAAGAATCTATGTAAATTTAAGTCAAAGTAAATACAAGAGCCAATTTTTTAAGAACACACACTCAGGGCTATATTTTAAGATTTTGCGCTTAAGTCACATAACTGTACATAGCAGATCCTAAGAATGAAATTATGTAGTGCACAAGGAAATGATTTGTAAATGAATTAATAAAAGAACTCTGAAATAACGTAAAATTACGATTTAAAAATAAAATTGCAATCACATTTATGAAGAGAAAAAAATTCTGTCGTATATTTCCTTGTATAAGCCGAGAATTTTCGGAACTTTTTTAAAGTTAACGTAAGAGGTCAAGCTTTATACGGAACCGCTAATCTCGAAGAAAAAAATTTAGGAAAAGCGTTTTTTTCCTTGTTTTTAACATATTTTATTTGTCACGTGGAAGCAACTGTAATCTTTTGATCTTTTTTGGTGAGTGAGTGAGTGAATATTTACATCGCACTGTTAAGCTACTTGAGGACTTTTGGAGACGGACCTCGTCATTTTGAACCATGATCAAGTGTGAGCTGGCATCCTCTCTCCTGACTACTACACCAACGGGAGTACGTTTGAGTTCTCGACAGATTTAACCCCTATACGGCAGGTCTTTAGCAGTACTATGCTCGAACTCATGACACGCCCCGAGTTCGTTACCTAGACCACTAAGTTACCGCGGTTTTGACATTTTGGGAACTTTTATTTTAAAAGAAAGTCACATAAATCCTTCAACATTAGATTCTAATTTCGGCAAAGTTCTTAAAATTTACATTCACTTACTTGTTGGGATGTCTGAATGACTATAGTTACAATGCAGGGAGTTTTCCCTGCAGGGCATGATTGGTCGACGATCACTTACTATATGTGAATTTTTTCCCACTCATATGCCAAACAAGAAATATGGCGCAGATAGAGCACAAGATAACAAATGGATAAAAAAACTGTTTGTGCTTCACATAGGATTATCAGAAATAATATTGTAGTCGTTGGCGTCTTACTTCACAGCCATTTGATTGAAAAATATTCTTCTCGTTTTACCCATTTGGCAACATTTTCACCCTAATATTACACATATTTCAAAATTACACGAACTTTTTTTTAATTCGGCATATATACGGGTTTTGAATTTTGGGTATTTTTGGAGGAAAAAAACGCAGTATCTTATATACAGATCGACTTGCATACGGAAATATACTGCACTTAAATATTAATTTTTTTCCTGCTTTCAGTATTTACAAACAATGTCTCTATTTTTAATAAGCTTCAATGATATAGCTTGTATAAATATAGATATAAGGATCAACTTTGTTACACACACAACGAAAAAAGATCACATCGCGATATTGTATGCAAATATTTGTTAGCTGAAAATTCTCATTGATTTTATCGAACGGAAAAGAATACTTAATGGAACTTTCCCTTTTTTTACTTAATCGCAAAAAAGGATAATTTTTTTCAGGTAGCGGCTTGTCAAAAATTGCTTCAAGGCATCGTTTACCTGCGATCTATTCACAGATATTCTAAATTCAGAAGGATTTTAGCTTTATCTTCTTATAGCTCTGATATCTTTCTGATGGCTGACTTATGTGAATCATTCCGTGATTTTTTAGACTTTAATCAGCTTAAGGTATCAGCTTCCGGAAATTTCATGTGAGGAAGGTCAATATTCATGGTTGTAGAACAAGATAAATATCTTCGGAATAATTGCAAGGAAGAACGAGAATGTGATATTACTTAGTGACGAGTCTTGCATAGTTTTTATTGGCAGAATTTTATTCTAACATATAAAGAGTAGATAAAGAAAATATATTATTTGTATAAGAAATTAAGTACTTCCATGGTTTGCTGATTTGGATTTAACCATTTAAATCTAGTTAAAAAAATTGTTAGAAACGAATAATGGCTTTCCATAGACAAATTTGATTTCCAAATAAGATTTTTTTATATATTTTTCAATAAAAAAACACATCTGTAAAATTTTTGAAAAATATGGGGGATAAGCATTTGAGTAACAAAGGAATAATAATAATTATTGTTTGGCATCGATGGAAACTAAGGAGTATAATGTTGACGTGTTCTCAGCAAGAATTATTGCTTAGAACCTGTGAAAAATGTACTTATTTTGTGTGTGTATATATTATATATAAAAGAAAAGCGACTCACTCACTCATTACCAGGTCTCTGGAACTATTATATCCCAAAATTTGAAATTCGGTAAGCATATTTCTGTTTTGTTGAGTAGAGATCCTCTAAGAACCGGGTTTACGGAAGTCGACTCCCAAAGGGGACAGCGGGAGTCGAGATTCTGCTTTGATAAAAAGGAATATCATTGCATTTGATAGCCAAACCCCTTAAGTTGTCATCCGTGACACCCTTACACACGGCGGTATGTCACTAAACTTCTACGCCTCGTAGGGTTGCTTTTTCTTCCACTGCTTCTAGGCTTACCTTACAAAGAGGTAATGCCTGGCCTCACACAACACACCTTTCAATAGTTTGTCTTCGTGCTTCTCCAATACTTTCCCCAATAAAGCACGTTTTGACTTTGATGATCAGATGTCTTCGACTGTCCTTGAGTTGCGCCGATCTAACTCGTCTATTATAATGGTGATGGAGAAAATCCCTTAACTCTCTAAGGCCGGTTTCACTCGAGTCAACTTATTGCCAGTTAACTCGTTTCCTATCAACACATCTTTAGAATGAAGAGGGAGGATAATTCTTTTCACTCGGGGACACAAATTTGTCTAAAGGGTAGTGTGGGAGAGGAAAAGGGAGTATCGGTACAATGATTGAGTCCGAGGAAGCAATAAAAAGCTTTCTCCTATTTCAATAATTTCCATTACTATAGCCACGTGTATATATATATATATAAAGATCGTAACTTCCTCAATATCCTTTTAGTTACAAGTAAGTCAACTAGTGGGGAGGAAAACACAGTTTTTGAATTCTTTGGGAAGTAGCACAGCAGTGAGAGCCAGTTGACCACGTGTGAAGGGACCCAGGCGATTCCACTCAGAACTAGCTCCCGAATGTTTGCTTACTCCAGCATTTCTCAAACTGTGGTTGCGCCCCAAAAGGGGGGGTGATAACTCTACGAAGGGGGTGCGAGGATATTGAATAGTCAAAAACAAAAAAAATATTTAAAAACATATATTAATTTACTATAAATAAAGAAATAAAATGCATTCTGACGTAATAAACATTTACACATCTAATATATATTATAAATGTGAAAGTTTGTGAAAATCTTTGTTGGTCTTTCACGCAAAAACTACTGAATGGATTTTAATGAAACTTTACAGTAATATAGCTTATACATCAGAATAGCACATAGGCTATAATTTATAGCATAAACTATAATTTATAAAGATATTGTATGAAGTGTCCAAAATATAACGATATTTGTCAAGTAAGTAGGAAAATATTTTGTCATCTGCTAGCAATTCTGGCATGCGCTGCAAAAAAAACCCCACGTCTGCATATATCTATCTTTTGTTTGTGAAAAACCATTTTTGTTTTGGCTACGCAAGGTGCGCGCTTCGAATTAATTCCTCTGATATAATGCCTATTTTTTTTATTTCAGAATCAAACTAAGTTTTGAAGGGAGAGGTTGTTATAAATCTCTCTTTATTTTAATGTTTTTTTTTTATATATAACATCTTATTATGCACATTTGGTAGTAAGAAATGGATCTTTTTTCCAAATAAATGCTTTTATCAGTTCTGATACTTAAAGTAAATAAGCTTTCTTTTTCACACTGCATCATTTGGACAAATTTTCCAAATTTATTTGTGGTTAGTAGTTAATTATAACGCTATAATTTTAATTGAATAGGCAGATATAATTATTTTTACACTTAAAAACGCAATAACTATTGTTCTGTATTTCTTGGATTGTGAGAGTGAGTGAATATTAATGTTGCACTGTTCAGCTACACGAGGGCTTTTGGCAACGGATCACGTAATTTTGAACCATAGTCAAGTAACGTGGACGACACCTGAGCGGGCACCCCCTTCTCCTAACTACTACACCACACCAACTTAGAAGGAATATTCTACCAATAATTAGCAGGAATATTCTTTGAAATCCACTCTTCCAAGATATATGGCAGCACGGGTTCCATGATGAGTATTTTAGAGGAAAAAATAGTTTGTCAAAATTTAAGTTCTTATGTTTTTGTATGTTAATGAAGACCTTAGAAAATGATTTGACTACTTATTTTAAGTGAACGGTATATATAATTAATTTTACAGTGGAATATCTTTATTTTTAATTTATTAGCTCTATCGGATTAAATTTTCCAAAGTGGAGTATTTTGTTTATGTATATCCCTTATAATTTTAAATGTAGCGATCCAAAAAAAAAAATATTGTATGAAAAAAACTGCAGTAAATCATAATGCGGTTGGATAAAGTAATAACGCGCATCGCTTCCCTACACGGCGGGTCTTACAAAGCTCTAATAAAGCTCGAGTTATGAAAGTAGCTAGGCATTTGCCAACTTGACTCTATCGTTAACATTTCGCTATGTTTTTCATTGGATCGTCATTATAATTTAAGAAACGGCGTTGCTTGCGAATATTACAATTTTAACATAAAATAAATACTACAGAAAGTAATATTAATGTATTATACTTTCAGATAAAAATTATTTACACTATTTTAAGCGTTCATTGCACAACATTTTTAACAATGTGTTTCTTTTGCTGAGCAGAGATCAGCTTAGGAAGGTGTTTTCAAAAATCAACCCTGAAGAGTGTTACGGGGAGTTATAAATAAAAAAAAAAAATCCTTTTTATCAGCTATTAGACCTACATACTTAAAATTTAACAAAGGTGTTTTATTTCTCTCTTTTTTTTTTTTTTTTTTTTGTTACCTGAGTTAAGCCAAAAGCTTTTTTTTTTTGTTTAATTTGCAATTCATGTAAAATTAACTCATTAAAAACTTCTTTATCCTTCAATCTGTGTTGTTTAATTTTTCAGTTCATCCGTGCGAAGAACGGGTATACCAGCTAGTTTACAATAATATAATACTATTATAAGTGTATCAGTACTGCACACGTTGTATTTTATAATTAATTTAACAATAATAAAGTTGAGAACAAGTTTAATAATTATCAGTGACAAATGGGTTGGTCATATATAAAATTATATAAAAAAATTTAACACTTTTCTTGATGTTTGTACGGTTTATAATTAATCCCTTAACTGCAGATTAAAAGTTATTCGATCCACTCCCGAATGCCACCGTTTTCCAAGCCGACACGCCAATAGGATGTATTGTAGGGAGGGGGGAAGAAATGGAACAAATAGGCAAATCCTCTGAAATGAATAAACCTTTCGCAAACACTGTCCTTCCTTCCTTCCTGAGTGGCTCGACAGCCCAGGGTGGGCCTTAGCCTTTTCAAGAAGCGTTTTCCAAGCCAGCCTTCTTCCTGCTAGTGTTCTCAATTCTTAGTTCTCAAAAACTAGGAGGTCTTTTTCTAGGCTATCAATCCATCTAAAATTTGGCCTGCCCTTTCTTCGGGTGCCAATTGGTTGGGCATTGAAGACTTTTTAGTATGGTGCGGTCTTCATCCATTCTGACAACGTGACCTGCCCATTTAATTCGTTGAATTTTGATGAAGTTAACAAAGTCAAATTCTTTATATGATTAAAAGAGCTCGAAATTTGATCTTCTTCGTTACGTTCCGTTTACCTGAATTCCTCCAAAAAAAATTCTTTTTAAATCTTCCTTTTGTAGATTTTTTTTTTATCATGTTCTCATCTGTTCGAGACATGGACCAAGTTTCACATGCATAAGTTAATACTGATATTTAAAGACTTTTATACAATAGAAACTTGGTTTTTCTTTCGGTTACATCCGATTTCATATATTTTCGTATTCCATTAGCAAACACTGTCAAGTTCCTTTCATTGCATTCCAAAGCCTTCGAAATAATTTTATGAATAGCAGTGCACAGAAAAGATCATACTTCGAAAAAACGTATACATACAGTCAGTTAACGCTTTGGCTGAGCAAGACGTTTATCTACGCCGGAGGCAAGAGGTTAAAGTTGTATTGTAGCCTTAGCGTCAAAGTATACTATAATTGAATTCAATATATTGTTATTGTTTAGAGGGGGGCGATGAAAGTTATGAATGAATATTGGGTTGCAAGCATTGAGAGTCTGAGAAGCTCTGGTTTAATCTGCTAGGTGCGCCATAAGTTAACTCGTATAAAAAGGGCCTAAGAATCAATACCAGTCAGGTAGCTTACATCAGAATCAGTGCTGGGCTAACGTGTTATTGATTTTTTTCTTTTGTAAATATTTCCTAAATAATTAATTCAATTTCTATGATACTGCTAGCATTTCGTTTTCAATGCATGTATATCACATCTACCAATTTTCGTCCGATTTCTTGATGCGTTGCTATTAATATCCTTGTGCGTATATCCTTGAATTTGTAAAAAAATACTCGTTTTATTTCATACTTGATTTTAATATCTTTCAATCTCTTAATTAATAACATTGTAGTTTTTTAGCAGTGTGTTTATAATGTATTTAAAAGAAATAATATTAAATTATTTCATCCCTATACATCTAACTTAATATAACATAAAACCTTATACATAAAATCTTATAAACATAAAATCTTATAAATACATTTATTTTATTTATGCAATTGCAAAATACAGGAAAATAAATCTTGTTTCCTTTGAGGTCAAGTTTACAACAGAGTGAAACTAAAAAAAGATCAAATTGTGTAGTATGTAATTATATGGATTTCATTATCAAATGCATAATTGATTGTGAGTGTAAAAATTAAATTTCGCTGCCATCGTCTGATTTGACGTGTGTTTGATTTTTCCTTATCAAGCGTTAAGTAGATAATTATCGTGATAAGAGGTAAAATAAAGGTAAGTTCAGTACTGCAAAAGCAGACACTTAAAAGGAAAGTTTTAAGGCAGAAGTCATTTTAAGCATGTCATCCATAGAAAGGAACGAAAAAAAGTAAAAGAATTACAGAATTATAGTTTTCATGATACATTCTAATTTCAATGGTTTCTTTCTGAATCGATTTTTTTTCTTGAGAATAATACAATTGAGATAATTACTGCAATCATTATAGGAACAAGTTACAATTATAGTGATTATCAAAAAATAATGTTGCGGATTATTATTTGCAATAAATTATAAGTGAACAAACACTTGCATGATTTACATACGTAATAGAGAATTCAAAAGTTCCCGGACTGAGTCTATAACGTGAAAATTTTTGAAGTGAGTGACTATGATAATGTTTTTGTGTTACTGCATCCTTCCACTTTTGTAAAAGTAGTTTGTCCCCAATCACAAGGTCGGTGGCTCACCACGGCATCATATTTTGTAGGCGAATGCGTTAATACCGGCGATGGAAAGAAATGGTGTTTGTTGAGCAGAGAATGAATATCGAATACTGTAGAGCGCCAGAGAAACTGACGAAATGTTGATGCATACGCACAGCAGTGATACATTATCGCAAATGCAAACTTTTGCGTGGCATTGACATTACAAGGAAGGCAGGAAAAGTTTTGATGAAGTGGAACGCTCTGGACTTCCGCAGACTTCTCACACCGCTGAAAACATTGAAAAGATGTCTGTGCAGGTACGTAAGAACAGGCTTCAAACAACGACGGAGTTAAAACGAAAACAACTGTATTGCTACATTCTCCTTACTCTCCTGATTTAGTCTTCTGCTACTTCAGAATATTTTCAGAACTAGCACGTCACTTTTAGAGTCGTCGATTCCAAACTGCAGTGCGTCGATTCCAAGTGCATCGCAGGCTGAATTAAAGGACATGGCTAAAAATGGATCCCAGAAATGTTTCGATGACTTTTACAAGCGATGGAATTAGTGCCTTGTTGCTCAAGGGTCTTATTTCATAGGAGGGTGTGTTTCAGGAGAATTTAATTGGTAATATTTTTTTAAGTTACAGATTCAGTTGGGAACTTTTGAATCCTACCTCGTATACTTCAACTAGTCAGAAATTTAATTTGAGGTGGTGGCGAAAAAATTCGCCCATAAACTATCTCTCATTTGAGAGAGTGTTTATTAATGTCGCATTATAAAATATAAGACATTCCGTGTATAGCATAGAGTACCTTTTTTTGTCAAAAATTCATCCTTAATTAGGAGCTCGTATGCAAAAGCCAAATGAACAATAACAACAACAAAAAAAAACAAAATCTTATAATTTTAAAACAAGTCACCATAAGGGTGAAGATGTTGTAATAAAGGTGGGTTGTTTTTCTAATAAATAGACGCCACCGACCATAACTTTATTTCCGGTAGCCATATCTGAAGCGTAAGCCTTTTCCAGTTCATTTGTTATCTTGTGCGCTATCTGTGCCGCTTATACTTTCTACTCCATTTTTTTTACTTTGGAAAATGAGCGGGAAGAGAAATTCATATATGGCTCATGATCGTCGACATTTGATTCATTCTTTGGAAGAAAACTCGCTGCAAGATGATCATATGCATTCAAACATCCAAATCAGTAAAAGTGAATTTTACGAACTATTCGGAAACTTGGATTCAGACACTGCTTTTGAAGGATTTATGTGAGTTTTTCTTTTCTTTTAGAACATAAACTCCGTTCAAGACATAAAAAAAATGAAGGCAGCTTGCGCATGGCATACGGAAAATGTTAAAAATACTCTTTTTTTCCTAGATTAAATATATGGTCATACAAATTTTCATCTATTTAGTTAAATATATAACATCTTAATATAATATTCATAAAATAAGCAAATTTGCATCATTGCAAATTACGAATATACCAAATCACTTATTACACTATGTATTCCTAAACACACATATTACAAAAATCCCCATAGAGTATGGAGGAACTCACGAAGAGAGACTTGGGCACGTGATGAAAACTCCTTGAGGAGAGTATCGAGGAAACGAGCAGCAGGAAGGTGGTGATGAGGCAGCCATAAGCGATCATCATCAGAGCTGTTGACTCACCGAACGAGATGAACGCTGCCACAGTGAACTCGTTCTCAGAGAGAACGGCTTGGGCCTGGTAACTGCCCATGTCTGCCACAAGGCCAATGGTGATGGCACCCAGCACCTGAAAGAGGTTTAAAAATTAAAAATAAATAAAATTGTTACACACTTTCAAATAATAATGCATTAATTAAATATCGTTTAATAAATATGAACATTATTACAAAAAAAAGTAAACATAGAACCGATTAATATTCTGAGTATTCAGAAAAGAGGATTTTACATACGAAGTGTCTGAAACATATCGCTATATTTTACAAAATTTATAATAATTAGGGGGAGTGAGCCCCCCCCTATCCACCTAACGGTGGACCCGACCTCCATTGTACAAATTACACAACTGTTCATACTCGCTGCTCAATTTGTAAAACTGTAATTTACATGTATTACGAAGTTCTTTTTATTTGTTCTTTTTACGCAAAATTCATTCTTTTCTCTCCTCTTTAGTTAAATACATTACTAAAGCTGCATCGTCCAACACTTCAGTAAACAAAGTCCTCAGGTGTTGATAAACCTGCAGCTTTCTGGCAAGTTGAGTATTTAGTTCGGCTGATTGTTAATAAGTTTTCGTATGAGACCACGCCTTTCTTCTCAAGCAACGATTCCAATTCAAGCAATCGTTGCAATATTTTTCTGCGAAAGTTTGTAATAATGTACTTTTGCAGCCGTATTGGAGACATTACATGAGACGAGGCACATTGTTGCCAATTCAGTGCGTACGACACTTGCGAAATTGGAGCTGCCAATTTGGCGAGTTACCTTGAGCGTTGGTGTAGTTGTGATGGTACGTAATAAATTTTTTATAGCATCACGAAAAACTTATATATATATATATATATATAAAGATATAAACATACAATGATATGCACTTACGGGTTTTTATGATTCATTAGGAAAATTTGAGTTGTAAATTAGATTAGAGGTCATCAACTGGTAGTTCATGGAAAATATTTGATAATCCGCCAAAAAATTACGACATTATTTATATTTTTATGAAGATTTAGTTTTAAAAATGACGAGTATTGGAACGCATTGTGGAATATAGATAATACTTTTTTTTTAAAGTTTTAGCTTCTACTTTCAGCGAAATTCCATCCGATTTTAACAAATTTTCAGCTACTTTTGCGATTGTGTCTAACGACATTTGAAAGTGAGAGAAGCCAACCACATGGTAAATTGGTTGCTGATATTGTTTTGCATTGCTTTTCGTAAAGTTACTTTTCTGTGATATAAAAATATAAAAACGAAAATAAGTGACGATATAGTTATAGTGGTCCAATCAAGTTAGCTGTCCGTCATATAGTGTCCAGTTCTATTAGTGGTCCAACATACACGGGTCAATTATATTAGTGGTGCTCCAAAAATATAAATTTATACATTTAGTGGTCCATGATGTTCTAAAGGTACTGAACTGGATGGCGTCAGTTACAAAAAGTGCAAACTAAATTGAATGTTTTGAGCATTCTTGTTTCAAGATGGCTTCTCCTCAAGAAAAAGTGCAAATTGCTGCGTAGTTTATTGAATTGAAATCTGCAATATAAGGCACAGGGGAACTTTCGGACTAGAATTCCACAATTTATAAATGGCATAAAAGATGTTTGACGACAGGTTGTAACAACTTACTTAAGGTTGTTGGTGTTTGGAAGTTCGAGAAAAAATCAGCCATAACTAGTTCAAACTCAGATTTATTATTTCACAAACTTAAATCAAACAACTCAGGGTAGGAAAGGCACAACTTTACTCTAATTAGAAGAACAATCACACGGCTAAAGGATACTTAATGTATGAGAATAATCTACTTCATTTACTCTTGGAACACTTTGGATTTCTACGGTATAATTCACCTTAATCCTCAAATTTGTTGTACGACTTCCGGTCGTTATCATTAAACTCAATCTTATGGCTTATTCACCAATTAGAAATAATTGACCATCCAGGTCTCGTCGACTAGCTTCACGTACCTAAAAGTCAATGCCTAAATGTAACCACTCATTTCCATAAATCGTCTTCTGCTTCGGGAGAAAGTTTTCAATAGAACATACAGTTAAAAAGAATTAAATTTATACCAAGATGGTTAGTTAAAGGTTCGCGGGTAGACCCGTCACAAGGTAACCTACTGTCAAATCCAAAATTTGGCCAAACTCCAGACATAAGACCGTTGGACATCTTCTCATGTATATAAGTGAAAAAACTTTGTCATTCTTTACTTAGTGATTGTGATAAACTGAAAAAATTGAATCACAGTGGTTATCCAGACGTTGACTCCGCAATGCTTGATAGATCGAGGTTGGGAATCTTGTATAGACTTGATGTGTTGCGTTCCACTAATGGTGGCATCCATCGAAATTGTGCAATAAAACATTACAAAATAAACTTTGGTATTTTGTTTATGAAAGATAAAAAAAATACCGAAAATACATGTCACTGTTTGCTTGTTTTTAAAAGTGTAGTAATAAATCTTGGACACTGTGCATCATATTTATAGTCAACAGTAGCCATAATGACATGATGTATCACAGTTTTCTTGTGCTGAAAAATGTATTTAACTAAGGCCTGTAATTCTTTCTATGCTTGGAGTTTAAATTGCTTATGACGTGTCATAATTTATTAATTAAAACGAGTTTCTCTATTCAAATTAGTTTTTTATGTTGATATATCACATCAGGGTAAATAAATGGCGATGGTCCTCAGTATTAAATCACACTCAATCCGCAAGGACAACACATCTAAATCCATTCACAAGCTATCCCTCCTTACATAGAATGAGACTGTTATAGACTGTAATGAGACTATAAATACTGTTCCTGGATAATTGTTTTGAGTATTCGAAAAATTTAAAATTTTTGTAAAGACAAAAGAATGAAGCACACTAAAAATATAGGAAGCGTATTAATTTATGGTAAGATACAGAAAAGTTCAGATCTGACACCTTCCTTAAAGTATGCAGTCAGTACTGTTAAGGATTGGACATGTCGTCGGTCTAATTATCAGACTGCGTAACTCTACCGGCGTAACTGAATTGATATAGGAGTGCAACGCGCCAAGCGCTTTTTAGCGCGATGCTTTAATCCTTTTGTTTTGTCTACGCCATGCCTCAGAGCGTGCTCCGCTTTTAATTTATTCCTCGATCAGCGTAATCACTACTTTTTTATTTCATAATAAAACTAGATTTCGAAGGGAGATGTGGTGGCAAGATTTTAACATAAAATAAATACAACAGAAAGTAATATTAATGTATTACACTTCCAGATATAAATTATTTACACTATTTTAAGCGTTCATTACACAAAATTTGTAACAATGTGTTACTTTAGCTGAGCAGAGATCCCGTGGAAAACAAGCAAAAACAAAAAATTAACATTAATATACGTTATCCCCATGGCAACCACATAATCGCACGATAAAAATATCAAAGTAAACCATATTGTAATATTATCGCCTATCTTGGTGAACATAATATCATGGTATCTTGGCCACATGGTATCAAATTAGCATCCCAGATGGAGTTAGGCAGTCTGATAATTAGACCGACGATGTGTTACCGTAAAGCATTACAACAGAATCCTGAAAACTCGGGAATCGGTAACCTGGCATTCCGGATAACTCGGCCACACCTTTGACCGCCCCCCCCCCCAAACTATTGCTGCTGGAACAGTTATCCAAAAAATGTCGAAAAAGGATGAAAACGTTAACCTTGATACACCTTACAAACTCCTAAAATATGGTAGAAGGAACAACAAGGTGCATCGGTAATGACTTAAGTTTACTCCATCGTCTTCGTGATGAATCAGCAAAACGTAAAGTGCAGTAGGGTAAACACAACCAGACATTACGCATTTCTTTTAAAAAAATGCCAATTTTTACAAAGTCGGTTTCTTAATTTTTGTTATAGATAGCTTTATACCTTCATAAAATGTTTTTCTGAGGTGTGTCTGAGCACTGTGTGCTGGGTATTCTTTTTCATTTTCATATAGTAAAGACGCGATTCCATCATGAAGTATGTACTTTTCCATTATTTAAGGGTAGCTGGGCAATTCATTTTCTATTGTATTCTCAAGAAAACAATACATACAAGTGCAGTACAGCATTTTCCGAGGAAACACTTGCATTTATTATTTTTAGTTCTATTCTCGATAACCCGTTATTTTCATAAACTCGGCCACCTTTCGGTCCACATTAGGTCGAGTTTTTGGAACTCTGCTGAATTTGTATTTTCTAATGTATAAAATGGTTATTTCTTTAGACATTTATTCCCTTTGATCATTACAGGGATTTATCATTATACGACTTTCGCTTAACCCATTTGCTGAAGGCAAGACTAGAAAAACTTTTCTTTCAAGCTATTAATTTCGTGCTATGCCTATTTCCGATTAGGACTAAATTATTTCAACAAACCTATAATACTTTTTTAAGAAACTAAAAACTTTTGTTTTGGATTTAGACAAGTTTTTCTTAAGCCTGACATATTCTGCGATTGATTTTATATACCAGAAATTCAATTAAACGATACATTGACAAAATTTCATTTTAAAAATGAATTTTTTAGGACGGTGAAGAGGGTAACTAAAAAGTAATGTATGGTAAATGGTTACTTATAATGTAAATATTAGTAATAATAATAAGTTGTGTGCGTGTGTTTTTGGCTTAAGTATATTCCCGATACACTAGAACGTAAGAAAACGCGAAATTTTTAGTTTTGTTTCAGTCTATCATAAGAAAAAACAATAAAATATCTCCAAGCACAAAGGGAAACAATACGCTTTTCAGCTATTTTTCAATGCGTTAATAAACTAAAACAAATTTTCACTAACAAGAAAATTCTAATGTCATTTAATATCCAAAACAACAGATTTACAAAAAAAAAAAGAAAGTATTTTACATTTTAAGGCCATATTATTCTTTTTACTCTAAAGATTTCTAATTTTTACAAAACTGAAGATGGCACAAAGCATAAAAAAAATTTGATTTTATTCCACCTGAAATGATAATAAAAATTCTGAATTATACAGTTTAAAGCACACAAAGTAATAATAATTAAAATTATAAATTAGGAAAAGCAAATATTTTTCCTTTTACAAGCTTTTTTTTACATACAAGGCATACAACTCATAACAATCTGATAGATAAGTATTCAATTATATTTTTGTTCCACATGAAAAGCAATGCTTTCTCCAAAACGAAGCCATCCAAAATGAAAATATTATCAATCATCATCGTGGTAAAAAGTTTTTATGGATAACTTCAACTATAAAGCATAATCATAAAAGAAATCAAAATAAAATATTTATAATGTTTTATTTGGATTAATCAATTATTATTTTGTACTTTTGTTAGGCATTAAAAGACAAATGAAAACAATTTACTGATGAAAAGTCATCTAAACACTAGTCAATGATACTTTGCTGAAAATACTTTAAATAAAAGAATTTTTTAGTTCTTAAAAGGAAATGAAATTCATCAACGCGTCTCATTCTGCTTTTAAATGATTTAAAAAAGAAATTACTTTTGCACGAAGCTTATTGATAAAGAAAGTACTGTAAAATTTCATGACGTATAAGCTTGGAAAATTTGCGGTTTATATCAGATGACCACCAGTTAAATAAACACTAAAACCCTTTTACTATTCCATCTCTATTAGTGAGAATTTAGATGGGAAGATTTGATCCCAAAATATAATCAGAACATTAATTAAAGGATATAATTAACAGGAAAGCATAAATAATTGATAACGGAAGTGATGTAAAAACTAGTTTGAAATGTGTGTGTGTTCTAAGCATTTTTATTTATAATGGTCCTGGTCTTCAGGTCTCGTGCGCAAATAATTAACAAGCTTCTCTCATAACGGGATAAATGTAACCGTATCTCTTGAAAGTTAACAGCTTGCATTTTTAAAAGTAATATTACATCAGAATCTATCGAAAGATAACTTTCCACAAATCACAGTCTCCGTCCAAGAAAGTCACGCGGATTCCAAGCCTTCCTGTTGCCGCTTCATATAAGAGACCCAAGATACTGAAAAAGTTCTCTTTTGTCTTAGTCAGTATGTAATACACGCGTATGTCTCATTTGTGCGTTGTGTCGTCCATCTTGTTTTGTGTATATATTGTTCAAGTGTCTAGGTGTTAAATAACGGGGGTTATCTGTCGACAAGACTGTCTCTTCAATACCAGCCATATTACATCAAGCCTCTAACGCCCATATTCACCGCTAACCTGACCGCCGGTTAGAGGAAGGAAACCGGGGTTTCGCCGAAAACGTTATTCACCATCGCAAGTTAATAACTTAACTCCGGTTCAAGTTAAAAAATCCTTACCCAGGTTCACATCCGGGTTAGTTTTAACCGCACATGCGCAGTAAGCGATTTTTCGAGTGTTTACGTTTTTGTGCAAGTTTTGAAGTAGTTTGAGTTTGGATAGATTTTTAGTTTACGATGAATACCATTCAGAAAGTTTCCACTGTTACTCAATTAGATTTTTTAGAAAAACTGGAAACCAGAAAAGTCAGAAAACTCTATTATATGTAAGTGAGGCTTCATCAAAGCCAACACCAACTCTTTTTCGTACTGCGTAAAATAAATTCTGTTGGCATTCATTTTAAACAGATAGCGATACACGAGGTTAAAAACAAGCTGGCACGAGGCGAAGACAGAAATTGTAGCTCCAGCCGGAAGTCACGGGGTTTATTTCGACCAATGGGAATCGACCAGTAAATCCAAGTTAAGAAACTCAGAGTCAATTAACTGGAGGTCGAAAAAGAGCTGTGAATTGGAGTTCTAACCTGGGGTTGACTGCCGGTTACTTAACTCCAGGTTTCATCGCTGGGTCAGGTTAGCGGTGAATACGAGCGTAAGGAATGATTCAGATAAAGAAATTCCTTACACCAGTGCTTCTCAAACTTTCAATATTTGCGACCCAATATCCAATCATAATTTTTATCGCCCCCTTTCTTATAATTACAATGTATTGAATTCAAAATTGTGTGACGCTAAAGCTACAATACAACTTTTTCTTATTAAGTGCCACAGGCCTATATAAACGTCTCACTCACCTAAAGCATTATGTCTCCCCCTCAATACACGACACACGCGTGCCTACATGGAAAACAGTTAGCATCGGGAAGCGAATCGAATAACGTTTTATCGGCAATTAAGGAATTAATTATAAACAGCACAAATTATTAATATGTGTTAATTTTTGTATATAATTTTATACATGACAAGGCCATGGGGGTCACCGGTAATTATTAAACTTGTTTTTATAGTATTGTTAAATTAATTATAAAATGCATTTCGCAGTACTGATACATTTATAAGTTAGCTATATCAGTGTAAATGTATATTTTATTTTTTTTATTATGTCAGAATGTATTTTGTTGGTTTACTTTCAGTAAATTAATAATTTTTTTAAAAATAATCTTTTGTTTACGACTTTTCAATATGCTCGCGCCCCCTCGCAGAGTTATCACGCCCCACAGTTTGAGAAACGCTGCTTTACACTTACCACGTGTTAAAAAATTATTGTACAAACGATTACTTTATGGTCTATACGTATATTTTTGAGATTTTAAAAATCGATAAAATCATAGTTTGATTCCCAACGTGCGACGAAGAGAAAAAATAGTGCAAAACTACGTCAACAGATTTTTTTTTTTTTTTGGTGCATTGGACCATCCAATGTGATGACAATAATTCTCCAAGTTAGGGACAGATAAGGGCATGCACAAAAATAGATTCCAACCCAAAAGTCTTCAGTTTCCTTTAGAATATCGAATAAAAGGATTTTTTAAAGAATACGCTTGAAAGAATTACTGAAAACATCTATAGGTTCATTCCCCATCCATTTACCCTAAAACTAATACCTATTGCTATAAATAGAATCTATAATAAAAATCCATATATTTACTGCAACAAATATGAAACCTTTTACTTATCCTTCTGTCTTAAAATTAAATCTATTATACCTTTCTTTTGCAATAAAAAAAAGTTAGCTCTATTACATTTTCTTTTCTTACAAAAGTTCAATGTCTCTCTTTTTCTTCTAAAATATAAATAACAGTTTTAATATATCACTCTATCCCTATTTCCTCACGTTCATGAAACTCTAAGAGAATTCGAATGTTTTTACAATACTTAATTAAATTCAATGAGTCGAGAATAAATACGTATTTTTTACACCATCACTCTTGTTTACATTTTTGATTATACTGAATCATTGTTTAAAGTACCTTTCTTAGGTAGAAGTTCAAGATTATTGCAACATTAGCTTTTTTTTAATTGAACGTAACATATATTTCTCGTGGAAAATGCAATAATATAACAAACATTTGAAAAAAAAATCTTTTAAGAAACTTTAATGAATGCTATCAAATTGATAAAAGAGTTCAGCGAGAACGCGAAAGATCAAATGCTTTTATCAACATCAAGCTAACTTGTTTTAGAAACTCGTATTTTTAGATTATCACAAAGGTTGTAAATCTAAACAGTTTTATATTTTTTAAAAGCATATAATATCGATGACTTAAAGAAAATATCATAGAGTTATGAGAGTAGTTTTCACAGTCTAAATTATTTTTACATATATTCAAATAGTATTTTTAGTTAGTTTTTTAAAAATATAATTGTTTGAGAACTAAAATATATGTGGTATATATTATGATCGTACAATTTTCAAAGCCCAAGAATCTTAAGAGTCAATTTTTGAGCTACAATAAACATATAGCTATATTTTTACATATAAAATTAGCACATGTCATATTTTAAGTATCGTTCTTATCAAAATATTATGAAAATTCAAAGTTTAATCTTTTCCAAAATGTCCAGAATTCCTGAAATTATTCCATTTTTTCAGATTTTAATATATTCAGATTTCAAAGGAAATGTAAATTTTCATTTTCTACCGAATCAAATGTAATTAGTAATATTCTTTTTTGGATACCCTTAGGCCAAGAAACATAATCAACTCTTTTTTATACGAGTAGTAATTAACTTATTTATACAAAATGATTAGTACTTTTAATACGTTAAGAAATTATGGTACTTACGTATTATCGCAACCTATTGGAGACGTTATATGAAACGAAGCACCTGTTTGCCAATTCAACGCGTACGGCACACAGGAAATCGGGGTTGCTTGTGTTGCGATAATACGTAAGCACCAATACTAGCTATTTCTACTTAATAAATAGTTATAAGGTGTTTACATACTGTACTGTCGACCAATTTCATCTAGATGCCTTGAAATACAACCAACAGTGAACCAACAACAACCGTCTCACGCATGTTAAAACATAAAAAGATGACAACATTTGACGAAATTGGTAAACGGGATAATACATAAGTCCCAATTATGTTTTAGAAAAAATAATTTGGAGAAGCATGAATAAACCGTGATTTTGTTCGGTTTCAAATGTCATATGCACCTAGTAGCCAAATTCGAGTTGACCGCCAAATTTGGCGATTTGTAGTAGCTTAGCATAGCGATACTTTCAGCAACCCTTAAAAAATTTCGAATTCGAATTTCATTAAAGACACTTTAAATATTTATTCATTTTCAATTTCTTAAGATTACCATTTGTGTCATTTTTACATATTTTTATATTTTACACGAAATATTTCTGTGTTGCCAGACTTTTTTTAAATATTTATATATTAATAAATTAAATTATTAATTTACAAATATTTATGTTTGAATATTTCTCTTTTTGTTTCTGACAACATTTTATTTTTTAACCGCATTTTTCAAAATTTTGCCGTTTTTAGCAATGGGCACATTAACAGATTTGGCGTGAAATGGCTAATAACAAAAGAAAGGAATGGTGCCACTTTGGTTAAAAGGACACATTAAATTCTTGATTCATGTATATATTCTACCTGATAAAACTTCAATTCCAATCTAATTATTTGTATTATTTTTTTAGAACAAATTAAAATAAAAACGGTATTGCTTATAAGTATCCTTAGAATACAAACATTTAAATACAGTTACTGAAGCGGAAACAAAAGTTGCGAAATCTGACCAAGGAAAAAAGAAAAGTAAGGGGGAGGAAACCTACGTCGTATTTCTCTATCTTTTTGTTTGAAAATCAATAATTACGTGTTTATAGATGCGATTTTAATAAAATACCGGCCCACTAGCCTAACTTCATGCCCATTATTACTTCTTGGCATATATCCTTAATATCATTTCAAAAAATAAAATCAGTCAATTAAAGAAAAAGTTACATTGACAAAAAAAAATGCAATTTTCATAATTTCGTTCTGCTTGAATTCCTTACCAGCGAGAGACAGCAGTTGTTGTTCATTATTATATGTAAGGAAATTGAAATATTGCGAAGGTTTTATTTTTATCTTCACGTATTTGTGGTTTTCTCACAGTTTGGGATTAGTTTCGCCTTGAAATGGACCAAAGTGTCATGAATAACAAGCATTTCACTAAAAATGAAAAATGGAAAAAGGGTTCTCATATATTTAAAGGTATTATTATCCACGTTTTGATGGGGAAATTATAGAAACATATCTTATTCCGCAATCTTTGAATGTGCGGGGGTTTATCAGAAGATTCTTAAGCAAATTACCGTAGTTAAATTGAATTTATTAATTAATAATTTTGGAACTTAGCACTAATTTTTCCACAGCATAAATATTTAATTTTATCAAACGGCGAGAAAAAGAACTCTTTCGAAGTTTAATTCTATCATTTTTAAGTAAAATACCACAATGAAAACAATTATATTCATCAACAAATGTAATATATGATTAGTATTCTGTATCATATAATTGACTCTATAAGTTCGAGTTCAGATTTTTGTGGAACGTGTTGATTTATACGCATAAACTTTTGATACATACGTTATACACTGTTTCGGCCAATTTTACCTAATGGGTTCGATTCATTACCAGTGACAGAACGTACACCCCCGCGATGGCAAGTGCAGTTTGGGGCCCCAAACCTCACTTCGCACGGGGGTCCGAAGATTCTTCGTTACGCCTCTCTTCAAGACGGTCTCATGATAAAGACAGACACGTGTCCTCCATTCAATTCATAACACACATTAAACTAACTGTACTTGTTGTTCTATTCGTACAGCTTAGCTAAAATTTTGAATTTCGTAATTGAGTAAAGATGTTCAAGCGTTATGGGAAAAAATTTCATCAAAAGCATTTTTTAAAATAGAAGAAAATCTCTTACTTAATGCAGGCCCTTTTTAGATAAAATTCATTTTCTATACCTAAGTGCGTTATATATTACTGTTGAAAAATTTTTAAGAGAAAGTTTCTGCTAAGAGTAAAAGTTGGCAACAATGAAGTGTATGAACTTATTAGTTGTAAACACATGATTGTTTTTATCGTGTGACTATGACCTCACATGAGTTTTTGAACTGATTGGATAGAAACACATGGTTGTCATTATCATGTGTCTATGGCGTCACATGAATTGAGTCCATTAAAAGACGTCATCATTTCAAAAAATGCTGCCATCTCTTTTACTATTCAACATGCACGGGGACAATTTTCCACTATTTGCTACATATCGCGGTATTTGGCGATGTCTTTTGATTTGACAAGATTGATAGACGGTATAGTACGTAAGTACCTTTAATATTCAATTTTGGGTACTTATTAAGCCGTAGAATAGATTCGTCAAATAAAAAAACGTTGCCAAATGGTGTCAATGTTATTATTATTTTGGAGGATGTCATGGACTTGATCTAGCTCAGCTGGACATGGAGATAAACAAAAACCACAACATTATTTTGGGACATGCATGGGAACGAATTTACCCCATTAGCTACATATCGCGACATTTATCGCAGTATTTTGATTTGAAGAAATTTGTTCGATTGTATAATACGTAAGTAGCAATATTTTAGAGGAAATTGTAAACGTAGTACAAAATATACGACAGTTATAGATATCATACAAATATAGATCTAGCCTCCTGCTTTGAAAGCAAGTGTATTTTTTTAAAAAAAATTGATAATTCTGCTATATTGAATGATTTACAACATCATGCATTTCAACAAAATTAAAAAATGACGTAATTCAGATTAAAAACATTTCCTTTTTGGTTCAGAAATTTCTTAAGATTCATTCAACTGTGAATATGAATAACATCAGTATTATTTCTACCAAAAATGCAATAGATTTTGTCTATTTTTTTATTCATTGCAGATGTAAATTTATATCTCTCATATCGCTCTTTTTATACAAACACGCACATCATTGGTTCTGTTGGTGAAACACCATGACAAAGGATTTTGAAATATGGTATGACATCACTTAGCATTTGGTGACACTTTGTGTACATCATCATCATCTATGAGTAAGACTAGTTAACAGAGGCGTACACAGTGGTTGGGGTTGGGAATTCAATTCTCTCCCTAAGACCAAGAGATCATTAATTTTTAGCATAAGGGATACGTCTCTGTGCTTTAGTCTTTTTTTTATAAGTTGTAACCCCTCCTAAGAAGAAAGTTTGTGTATGTCACTGCTGGTTAATGACTCTTAGTATTATATTTGGGGTGGGGCAGGGAACGTATTGATTTTCAAAGCTCTTTTACAACTAAATCGATTTTTCTTATAGACAGTTAAGAAGTTATCTACAACTTATAAAAGTACGTTGCGAAAATTCTACATATCCTGCGATGAATTACTTAAACAGCAAAATAACATTACAAACAACCAATTTGTACATATATTAATCTCTAAAATAGTTAGTAAAAGTATAATTTTGCTCAAATACTTAAATAAAAATTATTCTCAGGTATTATACCGTCAAATTAAAGTGCAACGCCAATAGTCGAAAACTATTATTACGCTTATTTAACCATAATAATCTTGTTCACCAGTGCTCGAATATAATAACCATTTCTTTATATGTTATACCGGTCATGCGCATGCTAAAATACAATAATCTTAATCACGCACATATGCCTAAGAATAATAACATTGTTATAAATAACAAAATTCTTACATTTTGTTACTAAAAATTATTAGAACTTAGGATCTATATTTTATACGAAGGAGGAATCAGTGGAGTGTTTCCAAAAATACGATCTAATACGCAAGTTCTTGAAAGACTGGGTTTTTAGCAAAACATCGACTAGTTGTTTAATAGTTCAAGTTAATGTGTTCGTGTATTTCAAGTTAATATGTTTTATTTAAATACAGTATTTAGTTGTTCAAAAAGAGTCATCGCCTATTTATTTATCGACAGTCTTGTACGGAAGGAGTATGCACAGCGATTTGATTTCGCGTATATGTGAAAACAATGCTACATATGGCGATGTCTTTTGATTTTGCGAAACTAGTCAGCGGTATAATACATAAACACCATACAAGTTTGAAATTTATAGAAAATCGTTGATCGATAACTTATTAGATTAAACTAACAGTTTAACTCGATCTTCATTTCGTGAGAGTATAAATGAACCTCGAAACAAACAAATCATTTCAAGCAAAACAGTTTTATGAAAATTATTTCACTTAAGGCATCCGACTATGTTCGGAACCGTGATTTTAAAAAAGCGCATAAATGGACATTTTTCATGATATTTAGTGTCACTTAGATTAGAATACATGCATAAAATTATTTCCAAGACATTTTGACAAAAAAAATTATTTTAATACAATATTTTGGCAAAAAATTAACTTAGAATAATATTTTTCCAAAATGTTCTTTTATAAAAAAAATGCTTCTAAAATAATAATATTTCGCTTACATAAAGTAAAGACTTCTCCAGAGAGTCTGAAGTAGGATTTTTGAAAAATTCACATTATTTTCAGTTACCACCAATTGAAATAATTATCGGCTTTTTTTCTTAAAATTGCTCCCCTCTGTTGTCGTAAAATATGGATATAAACCCACTTCTAAGTTATATATTTCAAAAATTCTAGTTGAGCCTCTGTAGAGAAGTCTGAGTTATATACAGGCAAAATATTATTATAATAGAAACATTTTTCACAAAAGGAGAATATTTTGAAAATGGATCATTCTATGTTCATTTTTTGTCAAAATATTGTACTTAAATAATTTTTTATTGTAAAAATATTCTTAAAGCAATTTTATATTCATTTTGTAATCTAAGTGACACTAAATATCAAAAATATTATCCATTTGTACGCTTTTGCAAAATCACGGTTCCGAACGTAGTCGGATACCTTAATTGCAAGATAGATAAAGACTGGTATTTGAAACTGGACGTATAGCAATACTCACCAACTGCAAAAGCATCAACAAGCTGTGTACACCTTTGGGATAGTCGCATGGTGGCTCTGCTACTTCAGGCATCACCACAGTGTACTGGTGCATTTTCTCTGTTCCACTACTCATCGGTGCTCATGCCATGTAATTCTTCATGAATAATCTGCAATAAAGAAAAACATTTAAAAATTTAACAATTCTCTTTACTTTTTCGTTTTGCAACCAGTAAACAAATGACACAATACATCATTTTTTTTTATATAAATATCACCTTTCAAATCACCTTGATGGAAACGACGAAAATTACTGGCTATATGTAAACGAAACCCGGCGAATTATATCATTTAAGATAATTAATGGATTATTTTTACCTCTACATCGAATACAAAACCCTCGGAGTTATTGTAGAAGAATACATTAGGAGTGTGAAGCGTGTTGTTTGTTTTCCTGTCGACATTCCGGTCGTGACAGACATTGACAAAAGTTTTTGTTTCCCGACAGTAAAACAAGATTCCAGCGCCATGTCATAAATTAAGTGAGTTGTAGGGAAAAAAAAGAAAAAATCCCGATTCACCTCACTACGCTTAACATATGAGCAATTTATGCTTTCCGTTCTTACAGGTGCATGTTGCGAGCAACGCACAACAATGCTAAACTCACGGTCCTGGAAAAAGAATAACATAAACTCGCGTTTTGTTCAGTGTCAAGGCCTCAAAAAATTGTTCAATCGTATAAATCTCTCAGTTTGTAAAAACTTTTATTTTGTCATAATATTTCGTTTGACATAAACTTTCTCAGAGAAGGCCGAATAAAAATAACATTTCGCACTGTTTTTGATGAAAAGAGATTTGTGGCAGTAAAATTCCTTGCCGCGCAAGGACGATTTGTTCATTTAAAGAAGAAGATTTGACAGTGGAACATCTATATTTCACAATAAATCAGATTATCTTTTAAAGGCTTTTTTTAGCTTTCTAGTTAATTGCACATTGTTTTTAGATTGTTGTTTATTTACGGCATTGAGAGAAGTAACACGAACATTACCGCCGACGAACCTCCTAATTATATTTACAGTGGAGGCAATAACAATTGAGATGGCTCCAAGCTTCAACAATATGGCAACACTTATTTTCGCTCTTAGTGCATTTTGTTTTCCGCGTTGTTTGTCTTTTTTTCCTAAGTTTGACAACTTTGTAGATTTTAAGGAAAGTCTAACATGAATTGGAAAAAACTGTACTTTTCAAATCTTACAAATTCATGTCAAAGAGTTTCAGCAAGAGAACTTGTTTTCATTTCGAAATACTGAGAATAGTCATTATATCCTGAATTAAAAAATATAATGACTAATAATGCACCTAAAAGAAACTTGTGATGGATCTATTCACGTACCTTCCACTAAACAAACCTCTTGGGAAATCTTTGCGCTATCATTCGCATTTATTCACAACCATCCCTTTTTTCTAGCTTGCAGGAGAAGGAGATAAAGAAAGCCAGGAGTCAGGTGAAATTTTTACAGATTAGATATAACTACGAATTATTGAATATTCCAAATATTAAATAGACGAAGATTTAAAGTGACGATTGATCACTAAACCTAGGGTAGCGTTAAGCTAAGTGAGATAATTGAATTGATCCTAAATTAAGGTGGTCGATATTCCTAGTTTTCGTATAATTCGTGTATCCCGTTATTGTTACACTTATATTGTTCGTATTGATACATTCGCTTCTTGAATTTAAGTGAAATAGTGTTGTTAATTTGGTTGATCAATAAATAAGTTGATTTTGAACATGTCTTCCCTTCCTCCCATACATCTAGGCGGGCAAGAGAGAGAGAGAGAGTAATCCCTCACAAACTTTCCCTGTTCAATACATATACTTTGGGCAAAACATTTCATAAAATGTTTTGAAAAAAATGTTTTTAAAAAATGCCTAACTGTTAACATAAAATGTTAACTTACGTCATAATTCTGTGTTTTGTCGTGAAGACACTTCTAGCAGCAAAGTTTGTGACGGGCTCTTCGCGCTTTCTACTAAAAACTCCTCTTGGGTACTTTGGGGCCGAAAAGGCAAATTCTTTTTAACAAAATCCAGAAGCGAAGAGTGATTATGCAAATTAAGAACCTTTTAAATAGCAGAAGCTTAGCGTAAGCAGTGTGGTTAGGAGTGTTAAAGTTAAAAGTGAGAAGTTATCCGACATTCAAGAGTTCGGCTATTCGTGCCAGTGCGTTCAAGTCAATGTGGATACCATCCCACGCGAGATAAAGAAAAGTTATTTAAGATTCGATTGTGTTGCTGCTACCTAGGATATAGAGGTAGGACCGTTCTATTAAATACTAGGAACTGTGTATATACTGAGATTAGGATAAGGCGTTAAAGTTAAATATAGTGGTCAGGGTCGCGCTTATTCGGTAGTACGTATTGTGTGTCTCTTGACCTCAGATTCTCTAAGTTAGAATATTAATGTCCTTATTGTATATTGTTTAAGTTTAGATCTTAATAAAGAGATATTAAGATTATGGCAACGCCTGGGTTTTCATTCACTCCCACAACCTCTAGGTCACGAGGAAAACGTAGGAGTAGAGCATCACCAGGGGGTAATGCCATACAAGTTTCAGTACACAGTTCCAAATATGTGGGATTTATCAAATTGATTATTTTATTTGTCATTGCAAGTCTTTTAGCTGGCAACAGGTCTAATTTATGATTGTGAAAAACAAGCTTCGACACAGAAAAGGTAAGCCAGGTAAAGTATATAATTTCTCCCCCAGCTGAGAGTACTTTTTCAATTGCCTTAATCTTTAACTAATAGAGGAGTTTATGAAGTACAAGAGTTCTTCTCTGTAGTGGGGGAAAGCTTTCAAAAAAGAGCAGTGCTTATACTTTAGGAACATGTTTGAGCATAATTTACTAACAGTCTTTCATATTATAGTCCTTAAGAAGTACAACCAGGCAAAAAATCATGGAAAACGGCGAAATTAAGTTCTTCTGATGATTTTGTTAACTTGATAGTCACATTTGCTTTCAAAGTTATTTTTTCATTTGTTCAGAATTAGTTACACCTTTTTGACTCTAGCTGACTCCAGCAGATGTATCATCACTCTCATTACAAGATAACGCCAAAGATGAAGCAATTTCCATTTAGTTGTCGCTTCTTAAACCATTCAAATCTTATTTTAGGCATAAGTAATGGATATAGTTGTCTTTAAAAGACAGTTTCTGTCTAAATATGTTAAAAAAGTTAATATGTTAAGCTCACAAAAACGATGCGTAGGAACACATAAGCAAATCGATAATCAACAACAAACGTAAATGATATTGTCGCCAGATTTTAATAAGCCTGTAGAATAAATCTTTTAGAATTAAAAAAATATTTCCGTCAATCCCAGTTTAATCTTGGTGTTTTTTTTGGTATATTTTTCACAAATTCAGTAGCAGAAAAAAAAGTATAAATGTATTAATCTACAAATACTTCTGGTTTCGATATTTGTGTGTGTGTGTAATTTCCAGTTCATTCTTGCCTATTTTCCTCGACGCAAAAAATGTTATAACTTCATAAATAATTAGAGTAGATATAAAAGTAAGACATTTTTAGGAAGCAAAAAGTATAAGAATTTAAGTTTCTGAATGAAAAGTCGCCCTCATTACATGATTAAATTCCAAAGTTTGTCTTCAAATATCTTAACCCTTTAACGTTCATTGTCTCACACCAAAACCACACATTAAACATTTTTAAAAAAGTCAAATTTAAATTATTTTTTTATCCCCAAAAGAACTGTTTTTGAATTTTTGCTCTTTTTCCTAGCAATAAATGGCAGCACAACGGCTATTTTAGCGATTGAGACCTCCTAAATAGAAAAATATTGACGTCTGTTTAACTTAGTAACCATTAGCTCTAAAAATATTTTTAAAAAAATAGTTATTTTAAATTATAGCACACGATCTTACTATGAATCCGTTCAGTTATTAATTACAACTTTCAAACATTTTGATACGCAAACAGATGATTAGAAAAATGAAATTAAAATTTATGGTTTCACTGCGAAACCAAACTGCAGTAAGATTCCAGTATTGCAAGTCTCTTGGCGCCCATTCTAAAGCAAAAATTCTCTCAGCCGCTGACTTTCTAAAGCACTATTTGTTTATTGCATGTTCAGAAAAATATTTATTTACTTTAAAATTATAGTGAGAAAATTGTATACTTAAATATATTTATCCGTACTCCAAAATTCTGCCAATCTGTGCAGCTGCACATGTTGCACATGCCTAAATGCGACCCTGTGTGTACATAATCGATTCAAATATTCTCTCTTTATAGTAACGAATGGAAAATTTATATGTATTAGTAATTTTTTATTATGAAATATAAATTATTTTTAGCGTGTAATGTAAAATATATGTAATTTTATGTCCAAATTTGTATTAAAAATTTTAAAAGTGCAGAAAAATTTTAAAAAATAATTAAAAACTTCTAAAAATATTTTAACGTAAATAGTTTTGTTAAAATATAAAAGTTTTATGGTCATAAAATATTAGTTTTTTTTCGGAATAATCTTTTGGTTCAGTTTGAGTAAGAAAAATGGACCGTTATTGTTCACTGGTTTCACAGTGAAATCATAAATTTCTCGAAATTGAAAATTGCTAAACCTTTTTTCTTTGTATATTTGTGATCCCCTTGTGAAGGTCCCCTTGGACCTCACTTTGAGAACGAGAATAAGTTGGAGTCATATAAGAGCCAGTAGCCATTTTTATAAATAACTTTCTTTATTTGGTTATCTTATCCAAATAGAATCAAAGACTTATTAACAAATATATCTAAATAGTATTATGAGGTTTAATAAGGGTCTTTCCTTTAAATTAACTTAAATATTTAATGATCCAATTAATTAACAATTAGAATATCGATCACGCAGAGATTACCACGAAAAGAGATCTCAGAATTATATTCTATAATGTTCCTATTGAACATTTAACTTTAATCTCACTCCTAATATAAAAATGAGACTTTAATCAATATTTACCACACTGCAGTTCAGCGCAGCTTTTTCGGAGATTTTATCCTCCTAGAAATCTCCAATAATATCTTTCTAAATTTCACTATTATAACTTCTTACTTCAATCTCTCTCTCCTACTGCTCTAACTTTACTATTCCGTTTGACTTAAATACTTTATCTAATCTGCATAACAAGGAATCCTGTCCTCTTTTTGGAGCTGATTGGAAATAGGTAGGGAATTAAATTTCCCTAAAAAAGACGACTCAGAAGGTTAGTGATAAAGTTCCGTGTAGATTTGTCACACCCTTCATGTCTAATAGTCATTTTTGAAATTACTTTGTTAATTTTTCAAAGGGAATATGTAGTGAATTTTAAAGGGTTAATGATGTTTGACTGTGGTGATGATTAAACTAATAAACAATGCTTGAAATTTACATAAGAAATGCATAAAAACGTTTTTTTTTCGACAAAACATTTACTTGGCGTTAAGTATTGTTATTTTTAGGAAATTGTTCTTTTACTTTATAATAGAGTACGATTGATTGAATACACATGTAGAGAATAAAAAAATCAAAAGAAGACAAATATTAATCATTTATTGGGTTTTACCTATGGATAAAACAAAGAATTCAAACATATCTAAAAAGAATTGGAAGTTATGAGCAACGAATCTAATACGAACAAAGAATACTGAATTATGCATTTCGATATTTCTTAAAAATAACAAAGCAACGATTCCAAACAAAGCTTAATCATGCTTTTGGATAACAGTAAAACTTCATGGGTGAATTGTTCTTTCTTTAAAATACTTACAAAGGTACAGAAAGGATATTTGCGAGACAGCATAAAAACAGAAAACATGTTTACCAATTACATGCAATACACGAGCTTGCTTAACGTAATTCGCTTAATAAAACTTGAACGGAACACAGTTATTTTAAAAGATTGTAGTTTAATGCAGAATCCGTAGTAAATTGTGCTTTTTCATAAAACATACGGAATTGCAAGTACAGTCCTTTTTTTAAAAAAAAAAAGTTCTTACCGATGTAGCAGTTCATTAAACATTCATTCCATTAACTTGCTATGCTAAACTATAGTGTGAAATGCTACGAGTTAATCCTATGATATTCATCACATTCTGCTACAAAAATGGTTCATTGCACTGTTTATGATTTTAAAAATAGACAAAAAGTCATTTAGCGGTGAGCAATTTTTTTTTCCAAAACCTAAAGAAAAGATTTGAGTTTTGATAATGTATGGGGTTCTCCAAAAAATTCTGCGATTTTATTTTTGTTGTAGAATTAGCCATGCGTTTTACTTTTAAATATATTTCGACAAATATTTTAAATTTCTTTTTTTAAAATGTAGGTATTTCTAGAATGTGAGAGTTACGTTAAGGTATCCGACTACGTTCGTAACCATGATTTCAAAAAGCGCTAAAAAACCTCTCTAAAGAGGTTCAACTAGAATTTTTGAAAACTTCACATTATTTTCAGAGTTACCACCTATTGAAATAGTTATTGGCGTTTTTTTCATAAAATTTTGAGAAAAAAACGCCGATGATTATTTCAATGGGTTGTAACTCTGAAAATAATGTGAATTTTTCAAAAAAAAAAAATAGTTCAAACTCTCTGGAGAAGTCTTTATTTCATACAAGCAAAATATCATTATTTTAGAATCATTTTTTATAGAAGGAGAACATTTTGAAAAAAGGTTCCACTAAGTTAATTTTTTGCCAAAATATTGCACTAAAATAACTTTTTTTTGTCAAAATGTCCTTAAAACAATTTTATCCATCAGTTCTAATCTAAGTGATACTAAATATCATGAAAATTATCCATTTATGCGCCTTTTTTAAAAAATCACGGTTCCGAACGTAGTCGGATACATTAACGTTGCATGATAAAGCAACTTGAGGGGTATTGGCAACGAACCTCGGTCAAGCGACGAAGACGACACCTGAGCTGGAACCCCCCTTTCCTAACTACCACACCGAAGGGAGGAAAATGAGCCTCGGCAAAATTAACGTTCATCGGTCCTCTCAACATGGCGGATTATCGTTTGCACTTGGACTCGAACCCACGATACTCCAGCAACAAGTTTGTGACCATAACCACTGGGCTACCATGACCTCGTACGAAAGTAAGTTTTAAACAGAAATTTTTCAAAATCCTGGAGGCCTATTAATTTTTAATACACTCTTCTAAAAAAAAATGAAAGCTTTATTAGTATTGAAAACTAACAAAAAACAATGAATATATATAAATACTTTAAAATCAAGTAAATGATTTGAAAAAGTAACGAATTAATAAAATACTTTAAATTTTTTCAATATATTTTGTAAATTACAAACAGGTCGACTAATTTACTTGATTTAAATTCAATCATACAATTGTAATGCAACGGCATATTTTGATATAGAATAATTTTCTTCATATAATCACTAAGTATCAGTTAATGTACCTATCAATCATATTTATTGTTCAGCAAAATGTGATAACAAGGTACTGGGTAGAAGCAATTTATTCACTCATTGTCAGTTGATACATTTATCTAAATAGAATCTTGTAAGCAAAGAACTCTTAATTTACCTCTCTTGCTTTACAAATTGAGAAGAAGTTAATGTTGTTTTTTTTCCTTTCATATCTGTGCTTATCATATTTTGTTTGCAAAAGTTAATATTGCGAAATTAATAATTACCATAGTCATAATTTAAGTTTATTATTTTTAAGTATAACTATTGTATATTTTTAATATGCTGTTCACCCCTTTCATATCAATGTACAATTTTTTTATTATAATACTTCCCATTCCATGGCATTAAAACAACAAGGATATTTACCCACCCGCATAGATATTCAAATAGAAATTCAAGCCATAAAGTCAAACAAGCAATCTAAGAAATCTAATATAAAAACGTAATCAATAAAGTTTATTCTGTTCGCTGACACAAAATACTCAGCCCCCACCCCGCCCCTTTCACCAAAAAGGTGAATAAAAAAACGGAATTAGATTACTACAGGGTGATATATATCCAGCGATCACTTCGGCCCCTTTCGTGCTGCGATACTTGCCAGAACACAGTCCGACAAAGTAAGGAGTTGACGTTTGCTATTTTGATTAGGTAGACAGACTCACAAATCTTCAGCAAACTCTTTAAATAAGGCAGACAGAGAGTTACATTATGGCATCTATATTTCCAGCTAGTCTCATATATGCTATATAAAGAACATGTCCTGGCAGACCATTGACGTAGGAACTTCTAAATAACCTGAACCGTGTCCGAACGTGTATTACCTTGCTGGTAATACACTCTGCAATTCTGATTAGGAAAGGAAGCACATAGGGACGTAGAATCCTATACAATTACTGTCGGGCCGTTAATGTCCCTCATATTATTAACAGACCGAAGGGGCTATCATGGTTAGAGTCTTAACACTACTCATGCAGTGGGAGAACTGTGCCATTCGACAGCGAAGATTGAACTGTATTATTCTCTTGGGCATTCCCGCATCTGTGCACTGTGATCATATGTTCCCAAAACGAAGCGATATTCATCATAAGCCACCTGTTTGAGAACCCTTTTTTTCATATGAGCAGGTACGACTTAAGCCTTCTTGAGGCCTTGGACCCCTACACAAAAATAGGCCCTATCTATGGCCCATAAAAGTAGACAGTACATAGAATGCGTTGTAAGATACTCGTATAAACTTGAAACATATAAATGTGCATGTCTTACAATCGCACAAACCGGCTCGATCAACTTCTGCCTCCGTACATCATCATTATTCCTTCAGTCAAACTGAAGGAATAATGATGATGTACGGAGGTAGGCCAAGGCTTATACATGGACGACGGTTTTCACATGTTGCCAGTTGACATATCGTCCGAAATTACCAGTGTTTCAGAGAATGCAACCAGAAATAACATTTAACCGTTGAAATTATTCAAATAATGATCTTATATAGGCTGATTCGAGAACGAGACGAAGCCCTATCTGGGCCCTAGCTGGCCCCTGCCTTAAGATGTTCCTACATATGAGTCAACTTGTGCCATACCTAACAGAAGGAGCAAACAGTCGAGAGAACTAGTTTTGAATAGGAAACACTTGGTTTCCCCTTCAGCCTTGGTCAACTGGCACTCTCTGCTGTGCCACTCTCTCATTCTCTCGAAAATCACGTTCTCCACCCCCACTAGTTGACTCAACTAAAAGAATATCGTGGAAGCTACGCTTTTCACATGTGCTTATTTGTGTATTGAAAATGGAAAAAGCTTTTTACTGCGTCATCAGACTCAGTTATTGTACCGATGAGTCTGGCTCTCCGTTTTAAGTCAACTTCGTGTTCGCATGTGAAAGCAGTTGTCTCCTCTCTTCATACTAGGAGTTTGGTGACAGGAAACAAGTTGACTGGCGCAAAGTTGCCTCGAGTAAAACCCGGTTGAAGGGTTTTACGTCTTTCTGTCTTCGGTTCACTGAAGGCGCACGGTGTCACTGATATTCCTGTTTTAAAGACACAATATTGTTCTGAAGAACCGTACTTACAGTAAAAGATTTCTAAAAAATTAAGTAATTTTATTACACAAGACTCATGTGTATATTTAATTGATCTTATCAAAAAATTTGCTGATTTTTTTTTCAAAACATGAAAATAAATAAAAAAAAGATTTTATATTGTATTAAGTACATAAATCTTTTTAAATCAAGGAAGTTATTTCAATAGTTATACATATTTCCACTTAGAGAATTTCCTTACCGGAAAAAAATACGTTATAGCTATTGTAGAATTCCTCCAATAAAGAAAGCAAACAAAGCCAGTGATCTCATAAAGATCTCAAGACAAATGAACAATTTATTTGAAGTAAATCAACTGCTTAAGTAGAAGTTAATGCGAAATATATTTTCGTTCATTTTAAATATTTTATTCTTCCGAAGTAGGAAGTCATTAAAAGTGAGGGGTGAGCTTCATTGTCTAATTAAAACGAAAATCTAGAGCATCATCGAACTCTTAAGCAGTCTTGATGATCATTATTTATTGGATCTTCATAACAAGAGATTTGATTTGTTCTTTTGTTTGTCTCATATATGATGTTAAAGGAAGGTCATATCATCGCACCAGGAATTGTTCCTTCATGTATAAAACAATGTATTAAACTAGAGCCCAGAGAATAAAAAACATTTCTCATTTCCTTCCTTTTAGTCATAGAAACTTAATGACTGGGTAAAAAATCAAGTTTGCTTGTCCGCTTTTTGCAAAATGTTGATCAAAGTCATACTTGAGGCATATTCATGGATAAATGGAATTCGCTTACAATTGTTAAAAGAGCTTCAAGTGTGGTATTAGGTTTTCATAAAGCACCACCTTAACAAGGGGTAGCAAGTTCGAAACGCGATTTCGTCAAAAACTACCTAATGAAAAAGGTTGCTGTATATTAAATGTGGTCAACTCGACTTTGTATTGACTGAAGTTCAAGTCGAAAAAAAGGGTTTGAGTCATCATTCTCCTAAGAAATGCCGTGCAAAATAAGACAGGCAGTTGCGCATTCAACTGATTTCAAGTGGTGTGAAAGTTAGGAGAGTGATATATCAACTCAAGTCCTGAACTCCTCATTTGATCGTGATTCAAAATTATTAAGTCCGTTTCTTACAAACTTAGTTGTATTTAACCAGTGGCGTAACGTTCACACCCCCCATCGCGGGTGGGGTGGATTCTAAAGGGCCCAAAACCTGACTGACCCCAAGTACAGCTTGGGGCCCGAAATCTGAATTTACAGGGGGTCCTTATACTCTCCGTTACGCCACTGAATTTAGCGTGATAGTACAATTTGAAATGAAGAGACACTGAGCAATACTGAGTTTTAAAACTGTATTAATTCTTAGCAAGGTGAAAATCTTGTAAATATTTCAAGTTTTTTGCAATAGTATAATCACAAATAATGCCAGAAAAATATACTAAAAAAAGTTTAAGTTCCTAGAATTTAGAGCTATTGGGTTTCAGTGTATTAAGCTGTATGTATGAATATCAAGTTCAAATGAATCTCATATGGTAAATTATGATAACATGGGTATTCAAATGCAAATTCAGGTCATATTCCTTATAAATTACTTGAATTTTTACTATTAATTACTATTGAATTTTAGTGTAGTATTAAAAGTGCTATAATTAAATTTCTCATTCTCTCTCACTCTTATATACACTAAAACTACTTTACACAAATAAAGTAGATATCATACATAGCATATAACGTCACAGAATAGAGTTCATGTCAGTCTTTAATATAATGGAATGTACTTTCATGGAAAATACTGAAATTTTTTTGTAAAAAACAATAAAAAATCTAGCAATGCTAAACTAAATGTGAATGATTACGTTGCATATAAAATTGCGTACTAAGTTAATCATGGCAAAGAAACACTATATATAATTTAACTTTCTGTAAGCATGCTGATCATGCAAGTTTTCCCTAAAGCTTTTACCTTGAAAATTTAGTAACGAACTTAATTCTTTATTTAGAAAAGGCCAGGGTACGTCTCAAAGATTGGGTTACAAAGATACCTCTGTTCTAAGAAGGTAAAAACTCTTGAAGGTGATGTGCTTTTTGACGAAGAAAGTACGAATTTGTTTATATATCAACGTTACCATGATTTGAGGGAGTGTATTTATGTTCCGTGATACAGAAATAGAGACGTATCTGGATACTCCCGAGACCCACAGATGTAGTCTGTTTGCTTATACAAACGTATCACTAACTTCCGTAGCACGTTTTAAAATAAATTTTATGGTTCGTCTTCACACAACAGGAAGCTAATGCATAAGGTTACATGATGGAGTAACTTTTTACCATAAAAAAAAAAATTAAGTTCTTGAAACTAATTATGTGTTTAATCCTTTATGATGCCAATTTTTTCTAGTAAAGCTATGTATAAAAAAATTTCGAATTGAGATTGAGTTGTAAAAAAGAAATTCATTCAGGTTAATACCTAAAATTAATTTGATTTTTAAGACCATTTTTTTGGCCGGAAGTACGTTTCCCACCGCCTACTAGGAGCTATTCAAAGTTAAGACATCTTGTTTTTTTATTTCTTCTTATATCGCATTATATAATATTCAAAAAGTGTAAATACGAAAACCTATAAATAGGTATTATAAATTAAATATTTTTCGTATTGAAAAATTTTAAGTAAAGTTTCTTATGTTTTTTTATATGGTTTTGGTATATGACCATTAACTTTAGTTAATCGACCGGCTGGGTGACGTGGTTGGTTTGTCCTGGCCTTCTGTACCTAAGGTTGCGGGTTCGACCCTGACCCAAGTCGGTGGATTTTCAAGATGCAGAAAATCGACAGCGGTCATGTCGTATGATTATACGGCATTTAAAAAATCCCTAGAGTGTCTGTTTGGCTTGGGTGCTCTCGGTAAAATTAAATCTTAGTACAGATTTGCATCGTCGTAGTTCAGATGCCTCCTTCTAGGGAGGAAACTGGGAGTCAAAATTACCTGCGGTGATTGGTATCCACCTATATGGCGCAGCACTAAAAAGAGATACCAGCTTCCGGGAATATACTAGGTCTGCAATAGTAAAACACCAATCCGCAGCCCATTAGAAATAAAAAAAATTAAGTTAATCGTATGCCATCTAGAACAATTTTCTTGCCGCTCAGAAAATTACAGGTCGTCTTTCATGTTAAAGAGTTAAAAATGCAGAAATCAGTTGTCACGCTAACCCAAATGCTAACAGCACAAGCCATAGGTGAGAAAATAGTCTCCGATCGACATCTAAAAATTGATGAAATTGATGGTAAGTATACTTACCACGGCTAAATAAAGAATTGAATTAATTTGTCATGTTTAAATTTCAAATTAATTCGCTTCCATAATTGGATAGTTAAAAGGTAATTTCAAATATACTACTTTTTGTATTCTTCATAGCATGAGAGTAAAATGGGATTGTCTGGAATAATTCTATTGTTTTACGGAAAATGCGTAATTTGAAAATGATCAAGCCAAAAACGTAAAGCAGGAATGTTGAGGAAGAAGTCTTGCTTTAGTAAGGCACGATAGGATGAAACTATTCATGTAATTTTGCAATAGCTTCCTTAAGAATTGTGTTTCCCGGAATGTGAATAAACTTATTTGCGTTCATTTTAAACAAGAAATAGATTGCATGTGTAGGTTTTATGATGTAATTTTTTGTTTGCTGGTCGTCGATAAATTTTAAGATTTCCAGAAAAATATTTGCAAACGTTGGAAAATATTTGCTACGTTATAAATAATACACACAGGCACATGAGATATTAGACTAATTTTATATTTGAACTAAGCAGAAAAACGGCTTCACATTCCCAATTGTACAAATCCATTAATGTTAAATATTAGAAAAATATAAGAAAAATTAAATATTCATACAAAATTATTAAAATTAAAATAATTTTATGTATTATTATTTTATAAAAAAAAGTTAATTTAAAATATTTTCAGATTCATTTAGCAAAAAAGTTTTAATATTTTAAATAAGTTCATTTAAATTAATCAATCGACATTGTATACCCCGAACTTTTTTTTTTACTCAGTAAATGTGTTCCCTGAAAAACCATACAAAAAATACAATTTGTATAGAAGAAAAGGAGATACCCCTAACGTTACCCAAAAATCACATACAAGATAAAATGAGGAAAACTTTTGAAAAATCGTGTAAAACTGTAAACTCGCATGTGTATATGTTTTTATATATATGTGTGAGTACTTACATTTATATATATTTAACATTAAATACTTAACAATAACACCTTAAATACTTATTAACATTAAATACCTTACATTTAGAAACGTAATATTAACATCTTTGCCACAAGAAAGAATAAAAATTTTAAATTAAAAAACCCGAAATAATACCATTTTTATTTTCTCATCGCTATTTGTTGCTAATAAATACATTCTTTATTGTAAAATAAATCAAAATGTCGGAATACAATGAAGATTTTGTCCTGTTATAGAATTTTGAATTAAAGAACTGTTTTGAAAATATTTTGCGGCATTGGCATTTTTTTATCAAAAAAAAAATATGTAGGTTTTGCAAAATCTTCGAAATTATCAAGGGCCATAACAATTAGTGATCCCAAATCATGTTAAGAGTAAATCAACCGTGTAAGAAAACGAGTTGAGTATGTACACATGAAATATATTATCCTGATCTTTTTTTTAAAGAATCGAAGATTTTATTTCAAATAATAACTAAATCTTCAAGAAACAGTTTTGATTACAACAAATAAAATAATTGCAACTAAACGTTAAAATACCGTTCAAAGATCATGCAGCTTTGTTGCTTAGGGGGTTGAAAAAACAGAAGAGGAAGAGCAAAGAGAAGGAAAAAAAGTCATTCGAAATGCGACGTAACCTTGAATGGCCACGAGTATTAGACACCGGAATCAGATTAGCAAGGATTGTCTGGGTACACAGCTGCAATGGTGCACGCGAGCAGAACGTAAAACGCCTGCAGCAACAAGTTTCGGGAAAAAGTATTTACACACAGCTTGCAAGCATCCCAGAAAAAGCGTTATGAGAACAATAAAGCGTGTCCAAAAATAAATTATTCAGATCAGTTAAGAAAGAGAAAAAAAAAACTCTAATCCTTTTGAACCACGCTTGGTTGTAACATAACTGTCTTATTTCATATTAGCAAGAGCCGAAACTTCAATAAACGTTCTCATGATTGCTTGATGATTATTTGTAAACTGTTCGTGAGAACACTCAATGTCTGCATCTCATTTTGGCTTTGCTTTTTCAATAGAAATCATTTAACGGGAAAAATGATTAAGCCATGTTATGTTGGATTAAATCAAATGAACTGAATTATTTTACTCAAAAGATACTTTTTTTCTGTATTATGATACCACATTGCCATCGATTTCTCCATCAGAATTACTCTGCATAAAAATCATATCCAAGAATTGTAGGGCGTTATATATAGTTTTCCTTCCATATATTGTATATAACTTTACTTGAATTTGTCACGTGGTTCTTATATTCCTCTTAGAAATATTTTATGCGATGTTAATAAGTTAGTCTTTTTTTAAAGTGAATATATATACATAACAAAGGGAATATTCTGCATTTTGTATTGAATGTAATAATCACGAATACATACATTTTAAAAGAAAAATGAAGCATTATATCTAATTTATGTCATTCTTTGCAGTTTTTGCATGATAAGACAACTGATAAAAAGTTCCTGCGTATGGATAAGTTCAGTAAGACCCCGCTTAACGCTGTTTCGTTTAGCGCTGATTCGGTTTAACGCTCTTTTATTTGAATTGTGGGATTCCCCGAAATTACACACAGCGGTAGGCTTCCCGATATCCGAAGCAGTTTATCTGTGTTTCTTCTTTCCAGCGGTGTTATACGAACGTATATATTTTTATCGTTTCAAACAATTGTTAACGTTATTGTAAGTATAAGTTTATATAATATAACGATCGCTATAGTGACAAATATTATGATTATTTAATTTTTATCATGGGTGATAATAAAAAACACGAAAATAAAGCAGCAAGAAAAAGCAGGAGCAAATTTTGACAGGAGTTTTAAAGGCAAGACGGGGCGTTATGGATGCCTTACCCACTTACCAACAACTTCTTACAGAGCGTAAAAGGAAAGCGCAAATTACATTAGATGCCTTTTTGATAAAAAGGCAGAAAATTGGAAATACAGAAGATACTGTATGATCTGAAATGTAAACATACTGACTTAGAATTTTATTTATTTTTATGCGTGTATTCATTTATTATGTTTCTATATTTGTAAGAAATACATTTTTGTTTTATTCTTATAAAACACATAATTAATCAATTTTATAGTAAAATACCTGGCCAATTTTCTACCCCATCTTCCCTTAATCCAGTGCTTCTCAAACTTTGGATGCTTGCGACCCAATTTTTAATCATAATTTTCATGCCCCCCGTCATACAACACTAATGTAATGAATTCGATAATAATGTAGTACTTTGACTCTAATTCTGCAATACGTCTTTAATTCTAAGCCGTTCAGATTATCAAGATAAGGTTTAAGTTTTGAACATAATTTTGACAAGCCCATGGAGCCATTAGTAATTATTAAACTTAGTAATGATGAATTACTGATCAAATACATATTGTAGTACTTATGCATTTATGAGTATATTATATCATTGTAAATATGTATTTTTTAATATCTCACAATAAATTTTGTTTTGATTTAATTTTAATAAAAATTGATAATTTTTTTAAAAATCTATTATTTTCGATATGCTCGCGCCCCCTTGTAGGATTATCACGCCCCTAGGGGGGTGCCCCACAGTTTGAGGAACACTGCCTTAACCCCATTATTTACATGATGAGATAACCTCGTTTAACGCTGTTTCATATTACGCTCTACTTTGATGGAACTTATACCCCGCGTTAAGCGGGGTCTTACTATAAATATTAAAATTGAGTCAAAATGATTTCTTAAAGTTTAGGAGCAAGAACCATTCACATCAACAGGGGCTTAGCTACCACCGTATCAATGATATGGGCCCCCCAAGCTACAGGGGTCCCAGCATGTGTAACTATAATCCCACTAATAGTGCTCCCATACCTGAAAAATGGTCCCGAATTTTGATACCGGGCCCACTCAAGACAAGCTACGCCATTTTTTTAGTAAGAGTTTCCTAATTGGTTCTAATGAACAACGAAGGAAAATCGTGTTTTGTACTAAATATAGCAATTACGAATAAGAGGAAATCAAATTGTAACTCATTTATCGTTCTCTACTTCTGCTTGTATATCGTACGATTTAGACTCCAGCGCATTGATGAGCATTGTTGATTTCTAAGAGTTTATGTGTATGAACCCTTATGTTCAGAATATTTTAATACGATTTTTTTTCTAATTTATCTATATCAGCGATCACCAACTTTTAGAACTACACGCACCATAAAATGTGTAATTTCATATTTAGTAAACCACTAATGTGAATGGTCATTATACGACAGACCACACTAACTATAATGTCACTTATCTATTGTTTTTATTAATTTTATTTTTTCACGCCTCCATTTACATTTTCATATAATTGAAAAGGAACTTCACGAAAAGGAAGAACAAACCATCAACGCAAAGCAATATTAATGAACTGAAGTGTTACGTCTCCAATTTACCATGGTCAGTGGTGCAACGTACACCCCCGCAACCCCCTGGTGGGCCCAGGATTCTAGTGGAGGGGGCTAAGCCAGACTGACTGATGCCAGGGACATCTTGGGGCCCAAACGCTGACTTTTCAGGGGAGCCCGAATATTCTCCTTAACTCCACTAACCATGGTTGCAAACTCTCACTTTCAAATGGTGCTAGATTCGCCGTTAAATGGATCACTGAGCAAAATAGTGTCATCTCGGAATATCTCATCTGTACTGACTCTCTTTCCTCCTTGGATTCTCTTAAATGTATTTCTTCATCTAACAATATAATTGTCGAGATACAGAAGCAACTTAAAAGTCTAAGAGATAAAAACATCTCAATAGATTTTGCATTTGTTCGCGGACACACGGGCATTCTTGGAAATGAGCGAGCCGATTGGCTTGCAAAAGCTGCAACCAAGCGCAAAATTGACATTAACGTTAATATTCCTAAATCGTTTTACAAGAAGATCACGAATGAAAGAATGATGAAGTCTTGGAACCAAGAAAATATCTCATTTCTAATAAGGGGAGCAAAACAAAGAAATTTTTTCCCACCATTAATAAGAGACAATCATGTCATCATTTTTACACTAACTACAAATTAACCCCATTTCTCACTGGTCATGGTAATTTCAAAAGCTACCTGAACAAATTTAATTTAGCACCTTCATCTTTCTGTGACTGTAATATTGGTGGCGAGGAAAATGTAGAACATGTGATCCTTCTGTGTTCCAAGTATGTCAGAGAGAGAAAGATCATAAGACTGGCGTTCAAGAAACTCAACATTAATTGGCCACCAAATTTTCACCAACTTCTTTCCACCAGAAGTGCTTTCAAAAATTTCTGTAAATATGTTGTAACTGTTTGTAATCCTTCTTAACTTCATTTTTTTAATTGTTTATTTCCCTTGAATGTGTGTCTTATACTTACTTCTGTAAGCCCCGTGTGATACTTCGTGGTGCACGGGGATTTTATAATTGTTTTCAATAAAAAAAAATGGTGCTAGATACACCTAAAAGAGTAGCTAAAAATTCTCTAAACTCAGAAGAAATTTCGTTGAAAGTACAGTAGCCAAATTTTTTTAAAAAGTGTTATCCATATTTTGTAATATGTTTTGTCACTCGTCATTTTTTTTAATATGAATCCTCACAAAAACATAAATGATGTCCCAATTTTGAAAGGACCGTCAAAAATTTTTTACGGGCCATCTGTTGGCGACGGCTGGACCAGATATAATTGGGAGGGGAGGATTAAGAATATGTGTACTCATCAACTACTCGTTTTACAGTAGTAAATGATTTCCTTTATATACCATAAAATCTGGCGTATAACGCGTACTTTTAACATAAGAAATAAAATCGAAAAGTGCGTGTTATACTCCGCGTAGAAAAATGACAGCTTTAAAAATAAAAGAATAGGATAATACCTCGAATAAATGACTTCAAAATGAAAGAGTATTGCACACATACATTTCAGGCTTCTTCGTTTTAAAAGAGGTTGCGCGTTATACGACGAATATTCCTAAAACTTAAAACATGCAGCTTGATAGTATAGATGCATGTTACATATACACCAGATTTAAAGGCATTCTTTAAATATATTTTTGTTTTGTATATCAGAAATTGAATACAGAAGTTCCGTTACGGTATTTGGAATGAGTTTTTCTTGGAAGAAAGGTTCATTAATTTTTATTTCGAATTATATTGATCCATATTGAAGAATAAGCGGCAGATAAGTATGCGAAACAAAGAATACCATCTCTTCATATAAACGATGAGTGACAATTCGAACATAAAAAGAGTTTAAAAATTTTTTTTTTAATTCAGACCATTTCTAAAGTGTATTTTTCTGTTTCGGATCTTAAGTAACACATGTTTCAATGCCCCTTCCTTAAAAACCAGAATTACGACAGAAATAAATTACTGCGCGCCATACGAAAAGTACTCCACCCGCGAAGAAACCACTAAATTTTCCACGAAACTTTTAATAGGGACAGCCGAATCACGCGCCTGGCAATAGATGCAATACATCAAGTCTTCGTAACTGCCTTCAAAATCGCAAAGAAATATAGTTTACTGCTGCAGAAGCTGTAATTTTACAGCAATATGACATATTACATACGCATTTACCCATCCGTTACACTTACCATTACGTCTTAGTTATGGAAATGAAATTCTTCATAGTAATATTTTGTAAGCACATTCCAATATATTTGTTATGGATTTAGTTCAAATGCAATTAAGATGATTTATCGGAAATTATAAGTCTTTGCCACGAGCTATCAAGTTGATGTTGATCAGATGTTTGGGAATACAGTATGTGTGTGTGTGCATATACAATTTTCCGCCAAAGAGAGGTCATACGATTTATTGATGCCTATAAGTTTGACGGAACGGACATTGATTTATTGAAATAACACCTTATGGGCCACCTCAATTTGGTTTTATTGATTTTTTTTAACTCTTTACTTACGATTCTATTGATCTGGTCTTTTTTAAATACCTTCATGTTTGTTGAGTGTTCAAATTTTTTTTTCTTAATTTATTGCCTTGTAATTATTCTGTAGCTTATTAGATTGAAAACTATGAATTAATTTTGAAGCGTATGAAATAGTATTAAACAACGAACACCATTTTTCGAACCCATATCTACAAAAAAGAATTGAAAGGAATAATTAAATTTTTAACCTGAATAATATTTTAATGTCATGTTTTACAAAACCTGAAATTTGTGCTAGCATTTATCATTAATTGTGATATATTATGAAATATTTTCTGTTTTCGGAGTCCGCGGGCGCAATGAATATACATAAAACCTCTTTCAAAGAGTTTTAGTACTTAATTTAATAAAGTCTAGAAGAATCTTCTTTGCAATAAAGCTTTTAAAATAATGAGTTTTATAACAAAGCTTTTTTTTTTTCTTCTTTTTTGATTTTTTTGAAAATCCTATTCAGGTACAGAAAATATTGTGAAAAGGGGAAATTATTTATATACACGGTGGCTGAAATTGAAATATTAATATATGAAGAAAAAAAGAAATATATTTTACCTTTAAATTTCAAACCTTTTTTTCATATTTTTCTAAACTGCATTTCATTATTTTAATCAGTAGTGATGCAATATTTTTTTTTTCAATTCATAAAAAAAATCTTTTTAAGAAACAATTAAGAAAGAAGAATAAACGATTTTTTTTTGTCAATTACATATCAGATTATTTTCACTGATCGTGTAAGTTAATAAGTTACTTCCAATTTCAAATGGAGAAAGGAAGATTATGATTTTACTTTTTAAGTTCTGAGAAAATGACAGCATAATTCCATAGAAACTGTCACGTACTCTTTTTATTTTAATCATTACTTTATAGCGCACAAGATTCATACATTTGTCATTACTTTCGAGTGGACAGCTGTGATAAATTGTTCGGATTATTATACTTAGTTAAATTAAAATTATGTTTTAATAATATTATCCCTCCATGTAAAAAATTGACGATAAATTTACTAAAATATTATTATGTCCACCTTAAGAATGAAACTTTCGCGATTACTTAATCAATTTTACACAAAAAATTTTCATTTTTACTTTAAATAAATTTATTCATCAAATGTGTACAGTAAGATGAATTGAAAAAATATTTTTTTTCAGAATTTCAAAATCTACTTATGCGGAAAAGATGTTCTTTAATATCTAGATGAAGAGAAAAATAAAATAAAAAATAATTTAATGTTAAATAATGCCACACAATGAAAATGAAATTTTGGTATTTAAGTTTTTTTTAATGGTAAAAAGTCAAAGCAATTTTCGCTATTAAAAAAACAGGCATTTGGATTACTTTTAGCATTTATTGCGATAAAATAAACACCTTCTATAAATAGTTTTTAAAAAATGCCTGGGTCATTTAATAATTTTTTTAGAAAAGCACTAATTTTTATTAAAAACACCCTCAGTTGAAATTAGTGCACGAAAAAACGTAATATAGAAAAAAGCTTGCATCGGAGAGAGATCTGGGGCTATAAAATATGTTGCAATCTCTGCATTGTACTGTCCACTATTCAGAACAGAGTTTTCCATTATCCTTGCTTTTACTTATCTGCATATTAGAAAAAATATTTTATATCGTATCTAAAACCCTCTAACATTTTTCAAAAATTCAACTCCTTTGTGTGTGTATGTGTGTGGCAATATATATTAACTCTTTAAAATTATTTTCTCCTTACTTCCATACCGTAGAACATCTTTTCTGCATAGGAAGGTTCAGATTGATAATTTTTTTTCTTCTCATAACTGCAACCATCGTACTATACAACAGGAGAAGAGCCCTAATTTAAAATTTAGACCATTTTATTTTCAAAAATAAAAGTGACATTTTTTAAGGTATTCAACTACGTTCGGAACCATGATTTTAAAAAAGTGCATAAATGGATAATTTTCACGATATTTAGTGTCATTCAGATTAGAATACATGCATAAAATTGTTTTAAGGAGATTTTGACAAAAAAAATTTATTTAAATATAATATTTTGGCAAAAAATTAATTTAGAATAATCTGTTTTCCAAATGTTCTCCTTTTGTGAAAAATGGTTCTATTATAATATTTTGCCTGTATATAACTCAGACCTCTCTACAGAGACTCAACTAGAATTTTTGAAAAATTCCCATTATTTTCAGAGTTACTACCAATTGAAATAATTATGCGCGTTTTTTTTTCTTAAAATTGCTCTTCTCTGTTGTCGCAAAATATGAATAAATCCACTTCTAAGTTATGTATTTCAAAAATTCTAGTTGAGCCTCTGAAGAGAGGTCTGAGCTATAAACAGGCAAAATATTATTATAATAGAAGCATTCTTCACAAAAGGAGAACATTTGGAAAAATGATTATTCTAAGTTAATTTTTTGCCAAAATATTATATTTAAATAAACTTTGTTTGTTAAAATGTCCTCAAAACAATTAAATGCATATATTCTAATCTGAGTGACACTAAATATCATGAAAATTATCCATTTATGCACTTTACAAAATCACGGTTCCCAACGTAGTCGGATACCTTAAGTGATAAATTTATGAATGTGAGTTTAAAAACAAGAGATTTTTGAAAAATTATATTTTCTACAAGATTTTACTTTTTATATCAGCGGTTCTTAAGCTTTCAATCACCACCACCCCACTCTTAATGTATTATCTTGACATCGTGAGCCCTCAAAATTTTGAACACTCTTCTCTGACTACCAACACCAGCTGAGTGATTTAACGGTTTTTCAATAGTCCTAAGACTGTTTTTGCTATTTATAGAGTTAACACTTCTTTTTTCCCCTTTAAGAAAACAGTAAACAATTAATTATATATATGAATATAAAATATTACAAAATACTAATTTAAAATAAATAAATAATGATGTAAACACAAATAAATGAATAATACAGGCACAACTCGATTAGGTAATCGAGATGGATGCAATTGTTATCGTATTGTCAAGCTATGTGAATTCAGTTCTTAATCTTCGCACATGTGTTTCTACGACATATTTTTTAAAAAATTACGTTTTATAAATGGCTATGTAGTTGCAAATATAAAAAAAAAACTGAATTAATATTCTTGATCGAAATATATGTTCTAGTACAGTGGTGTAACGTACACCCCCGCGTTGCGGGGGGCCCTAAAGCTGACTGCCACCAAGTACCTACCCTTTGTAAAATCTAACTTGGGAGCCCAAACCCTGACCCAAATGTTCTCCGTTACGCTACTGTTGTAGTAAATATTTTTACTGGGAACAATTTAGCGATCTAGCCTAGGATGACACATTGTTCAAAATTTTTCATAAGACCTTTCAGTCTGTTAAAAAGAGAAATCTTGATTTTAGATGTAATAGGGACCACCCTTGAAAGAGGTGGACCCCGGGTGTCAACGGATCACAGTTTAAGAACCGCTGCTCTAAATTCTAATTACACACAATAGTTTCATCTTGCCAAGGTCATCTTGCACGTACCGTATTAAAAAAGTTTTTCGGCTTTCCCGAATCCTGGAAACACTCCAGTTTAACACGGATTACTTGAAAGTAACATCTGAACAACACGAAACTATCACCTAATTCGAAATGATCTCCCAAAGAAATTCACAACTAATTGCAAAATAATTATGTATTGTCCACCGCTGATTCAAATTCAATTCACAATTAGTTGTGTCCTTGGGAGCCTTACTGTCTTAACATATAATTTCAGGAAATGAAATTCGGTTCTCAACTCATAAAACTGATTCTTCTTTCGTGGAACAATTCTCGTAATGACGGTTGAGTGAACTCATTAGAATAAAAATCCTTCTCTACAGATACTTAGCCACCCCTGATTTTGTTAATTACTGACGAGAGAGCATCATCAATCTCAAAGTTGCTGTGTAAAATGTTCTGAGATAAATGCTAGAAGAGAGAAAGAAGAGTCTAAAAGTCGGGATGATAACTCGTGGGCGTATTAAGCAGTCTTATCCTAAATTGATTTACGAGCAGCAATTTGTATCCCACAATGCTCTCGCCGAGTGCATTCTGGGAAGAAATGAAAAATAACTTAATTGCTCAACGGATATTTTTCCTTTGTCGACGCTTGTTAGTGATAGTCCTTATTAAATCTCCGCCTTTGTTTCGGCAAGACGCTGATATTTAGGATTTATTGTTTTTGTTATGAGTAAGTGTAGTCTTTTTCCTTCTGGAGAACTTTGGGATTTTCTCATCAATCCACGTTATATATATACTATTGGGATTACAACAAGAGTATTTAATAATGCTTTAAAAATATATTTTTGAAAAATTGTGAGTATAATCTTTTTTAAATGATAACATTTTGGAATAAATGATTGTTTCTTAGCGTCCCTTTCTGAAGCTACACGAAGGTTACTGGTGACAAATCTGGAAATTTTAAGGCACTGTCAGGGTATTCCACTCCCCATTGTTCGAAAATATTTTTAATTTCGTCTATTGTTCTTTTCTAATATATCGGTATAAATATTTGCCACTTTTTTAAAAAAAATAATACAATATGTTATTTCTATTCACGACACATATATATATAAACCATATTCATACTATATTTTTATTTTATACACTGCAAAATTAAGGGATTGTTATACAATTATTCTAAAACATGACTTTTCGAAGCAGCCCCCCCGCAGCCCTCGCATTGCAGGGGGCAGGTGTTCTCGGGGGCCCAAAGCCTGACTTAGCAGGAGTGACCTAGTATTCTTCGTTAAACCCCTGGTTTTACATATAAAAGTTTTCCCAGTCGTGTTATGGAGTGCTGAAATCCTTTTTTAATTAGTAAGAAAGAAACTGTCCTGCTTTTTTTTTGCAGATGTAAATGAGGCAAACTGTCAAAGAAAATATTGTAAAACATATTTAAAACAAAACACTGCTTCATTTGGAAGGAAATTATTTGTGGAAAAGTTTCATTTTTCGTTCAGTTTAATATGAAGCTTATTTACTGATTTCATATGATTTACTACATTAATATAATTAAGAAAAAGGATTTTTTTATATAAAAAATATGTTAAAAAAGATAATTTTAAACAAGTGTATAACGAATAATTGATATCCTTTTCATCAGTTCTATACAATTTATGTGTTAACAATTATTATACAGATTTATTAGCAACACATCACAAATAGATAAAAATTTAAACATAATGTCCACAAATTGTTATATATTCATCGTAATTTTTAAAAGAAAAGTTTTTTTATATAGCTTTAATATCAATGCTTTTTCAGTAAATGTGGTTTTTTAATTACATTTTATAAAATAAAAACATTCAATTTTGAAATAGAAGACAGTTGAATTTAAGAAACAAAGTTATTTAAAAAAATATTAATCAATAAAACTGTTTTTGAACGAGGTAAAATAGATAGGTGCTGCAAATTATTATACAAAAAATAATTAAATTATTTAAAAATAAACAAAACTGAACTAAATGAAGAAACGGCATTATTTTTTATAAATATATATTCTGATAATGAAAATTAAAGTAAGTATTGATTAATTGCTTGAATTAAATTCAAAACAATTTAAACTTTCTAAAGATAACAATTAATTTATCCATCAAACTCAGCAATATCTCATCCAAACGTGTATTTATTAAAAGACAAGCTTTCAAAATATACCTGTTCTTGTGTGTGTGTGTTTGCTTTTTTCCAACTATCAACAACTCCTGCCTCGGTGAAGTGATATAATAGACTTATCTTGGAGTAATTTCAAGCAGGAAGATCCAGAAAAAAAACTCTCGTTCTTTCTCTCTCTCTCTCTGTTCTTTTTTTTTACAACTTGGGAAAACATTCTTCACTCGCACTTCCCGCTCTTACCGACATCCCCCTGTTCCTCCCCCTAACACCTTTCTAGCTATCAACTACGAACCATTCTGTGTAGCGTGAGATTTTTTTCTTTGAGGGTGGGACAACTTCAGTACTGTTGACACCTACAGCTGTCCTTCGTAATTTCTAGTTGAAAAGGGAAATTTTCTTACTTTTATTTTCTTGTACCTTATCTCGGAAATTCTTTAGACGCGAGGAACGGAGCCTAATAATAGTTTAAATGCCATTAACATGGCTTCTTGTACAATCCGTCTTGTTAAATTGGACTGGGTCCTATTTCATGACTTCCGTTTTGCTCTCCCGCCCCCGCAGGAGAGGTTATGGATTGGATGCAGTTGGAAGAGGGACCGCGACAAACTTATTACAGGGGGGAGGGCAGGATGTGTAGAAAAAAGCTCCGTTTAGGTGTATGTCGTAAAAAGATGAATTTCTTTTATGGTTCAAGGTTTCTAAGTTTTTACAGCAAGTGCTGCTGGTCTTACGAATATAAGCGTGTTTTAAGTGCATTTTCCTTTGTGGTGTTTTTTTATTGTGGTTCAAAACAAAATAAAAGGTGTTCTAACTGTGTAGACTTTTATAACTCTGTTATAGAAGGCATTTAGTTTACTTATGTTTTTTCCAACTCTTTTTAATATTCATAGTTAAAAAAGAATGAAAAAAAATATTTTTTAAAATACAATCAATTTTGAGAACTTATTACATTACATCTAAAAAAGAGCAAACTCAAATTTCTTAAAATTTTATTTAAAAATCAAAAAAGAAGGAATTTTTCTTTATATTTTTTAACCTATTTACCAATAGTAAGTAAATTTTTTTTTTTTTTGAATTCATATGCCGAAAAAGAAGATTCAGCACTAATTTGTGTGTGTGTGTGTGTGATTTCGGTACGCTACAGATTTTCCCGCCAAATACATCCAAAATTTAGCCAAATTGGGGCAGAACTTTCCATTACGATAACATTAGACTGACCGCGAAAGAGAGAGATCTTTTTGGCTTTCAAAATCACACTAAAAATGAGTAGCGTACCGTTTTCAAATTAGTTCCAATCCCATTCTACACTCATGTCCAAAATTAAGGTCACGAACATGTTTTTCGTCATAATTTTAATTTACCTAAAGAAAAACTTTTAGAATTAGTATTTTATATGTTTTGAAGAACGGGTAGTATAATATCAATCTCCAGTTTAGAAAAGATGTTGTTTAGCGTTAGTTTTTGCAGAATTACCGGATTGAGACCGTTTAAGCATATTAGATTTTTTTCCCTGCAGTTTTGTGAATATTGCATTAAAACAAACAAGTTAACCTGTCAACAATGAGGATGACCTCATAATCGCATAGATGATTCCTTGCGATAGAGAGCCGTAGGCAGGCTTGAAGTGGCCAGTCTCAAGCGAAGGGGGCTAGATCTTTACAACTGGCCCGAAAGGGATCTCACAGCTGTAGAATCAATTCCAAACCAGTGGTAATGTCATGAGGAAGGTCAGCCAAGGTTCCCAAAGAGTATCAACATTTGCACAGGATCACTACTTATCTTTAAGCGCATGACGACATTGGTGGATCATGGCTCCTCAACTTGCTCGTGACCTTGCTGCTGTGTCTGGAAGATGAATTTCCACTCAAATACTCTTGTCCCTTTGACTGCATTCAACAGGAAAGACAAGATATTTGTGCAGCTGAAAACATCAGTCATGGACACCACAAGAATGGGACGTGTTCTTTTCAGTGAAAAGTCAAAATACCCTATACAAAGTGATTCTCGTCGAGTCTTCATCTGGAGAGAAAGTGGAGCTCGCTTTCAACTCCCTCCTACATAACAAAAATCAACAGATTTCGTGACAAGGGAATCCTTGTGTGTGGTGGCATAATGTTGGGCATTCATTCGTCCCTGTACGTTTTCGATGCGACTGCTGTCATCCCTCATATATGGATGAGATCCTGGAAGAATATATGAGGTTTTTCTGAGTGCTATGGTGCCGGACTACATTTGTATGGACGCAAATGAGTGGTCACACAGAACTCACATTGTTGATGTGTTTCATTTGGGAGGGGATATTTGTCATATGGATTGACCCTCGGGGTCTCCGGATCTAAATCCCATTAAACATATTTGGGACGGTCAAGGAAGAACCATTTCCAGCGTAGTCCCCTCCCCATGATCTCCTAGGAGTCAAAAGTCGTGCTTTTAGAAGAATGGGCTTTGTTGTCACAAATATTTATTCACACCCTCATAAACAGTATGACAGCTTGTTATGAAGTTTGTTTAACGGTACACGGTGGTCACGCTTCAAATTATACAGACTTTTAATGAATTAAATGCTTTCTCTCTGATTCATGATTTCACACTTTTTGACATATACTGTATCTGAATTAAAAATTAAATTCTTTTCTACATGGTATGTTGCTATATTTGTTCGGACACTGCAATATGTCTCTGTGCTAAATTTCGTGGCAACACAGAAAATAGTTCAGTTTTCCATTTTGTGTTTGTGACCTTAATTTTGGACATGAGTATAGATCACAAATATGTCATTCTTCCATAATTTATAAGAGAAATATGTCCTTAATTAAGATTTATAATGAAAACTGTTGTCTACCTATCCACAACAGCATTCCTAAGCAAATTTTTATCAACAATTACCAAAAATGCGAGTTTCCTTTTTATTTTCTAGACCAGTGATCTCATTATAAGGTATAATCAATCTTATTTATTTGGCAATTCTGTAAATTTTATCAGATAAATTTTATCACGTAAGCTATCATTCTTATAAGACATAAAACTTTTCCGTCTCTCTAATGAATTACTTATAAATAATTACAATTTGCCAATTTTCTTTTACCTGCAAAAATTTTCAATAATTGACTCATACTCACAAGAGTTTTAAGTGTCAATTTTTTTTTCGTGCAGAGCAAGTAAAATCTATGAAAATATTATGGTACTATTTCGAGAATTAGCTATCACATATTCCTTCAAATTATGAACATAAAATACCAAAATTCATCGCTTTTATTGATCTATCTGTCTACTTATTTCCAATTCAAAAGTATGCTTAACGCCTCGCAATTAAGACTCACGGTCAAATGACGCAGTCAACATCTGAACTGGCACCCAATTCTTCAGTGAGGTATATGAGCCACGATAGGTTTGATATACGTAAGCCCCTAATTGTCAACGATCTTTATTTAGAATTACCAAACCCATCACATTTAAATTCTGAGTCTATCATTCTACATACTAGGTTACTGCGTCTATAAGTGGCCACTGTAGCCGAATGGTCATGGTCGTGAACTCGTGACCATGTTTCCATCGATTCCTGCAATGGAGTCTTAGTGTCTCTAAAAACCAGGAATGCCTGGAGGGTGGTGTACGTTCCTTCTGTCGAAGCTTAAAGCCTACGCGTTGGTGTGGGGTGGAAGCTTGTAGAGTGGGGTGGTTGCTCAGATATCATCCTCGTCACTTGACAATGATATAAAAGTTTTTCACCAATAACCTTTCTGAATGTGTATTTAATAAACAGAGTTAATGAATTACGTATTCAAAAATTATCCTGTAGGGAACAACCGGAACTTTTTACTTGCTAAATTTCACAAGACTAAATTGAAATATTTAGAACAGGGGAGGCCAACCTTTTTGGGAAAAGTGCCACTATCTGATAAAAAAAAATTTACGTGTGCCACTTCCAAATTTTCCAACAAACAAAAGAATATGAAAAGGCAAGAAATGTTACTTATTGACTTATTATGCAATTTTTCCGCAACCGGCACATTTTTTACGCAAGTCTAATTAGTTGAAAATTCAAAAATAAGATAATAAATATGACTAAAGTACAAACTTAGGTTTTTTTGTGTTAATAAACTTTTTACTGGTTTAATGAGTTTGCTTAGGTATAAAATGAAGATGAGTTACTTGAAACATTTAATTCTATATAATTATATTGAACAGTCCGTACTTGCTTTTAATGTGGTTTTTGAATTTTAGTTTTTTTTTCCAAGTCATCTATATTAGGATTAATTCTCTAAGATGCTAACAAAAAAAATTAGAATTTTCTATGTCTGTATAAGTTAATTTTGATTTTATTTTTTGTTCAAAACAGAAAACATTTGTTCACAAACATGTTGGTCGAAACTTACAACAATTTCTGATATCCAAATCGTGTTAAATAGGAAAAATTGCTTGTTGGTACAACTTTTCAAAATTCACCGCAGTTCGGATCCCTTGTAATTAAAGTAAGTTATCTTTCAAAATTTTCAAAAAATATCAAAAAGTCTTCGCATACCATGGGTTGGCCACCCCTGATTTCGAAAGTGAAAAACAAATTCAGATTTTTCTGTCACATCAACTGACTTTGCTCAAAATAATAAAATTTCATAGTCAATAAATAGCCTATTGTATAACTACACACAAACGATATTCATAAAGTAATAAATATTATATACGTATATCTGTATAAATTTCCAATTGAAATAACTGATTATACAAGAAACTGAGTTTATACTGACACTGTACGAATTCTTAAGTCACAACTTTATTTTATTTATAAACAAACTTGAATATGTATAAGTATATATAAGTTATAATGAAATAAAGAAAAATCTGAAACAAAGTAAAAACTTGTTATACAGAATCTCTCATTGAATTAACATGATATATGAACTTAAATTTTATCCCCCTTTCACCTCATTCTCTTTCCATAAAAGAATTATAGAAAAAAGTAAAATTCCCCCAAACAATGCATAACGTGCAAAATTATGTAAATTATTTAGATACAACAGTATCTACTTTTATATATTATCGCAGTAAACTTTCTCTTTTGCGAAATTATATAAAACAAACGCGACATTTTACAATAATCATTCTGTATTAAATTGCTTTTGACATACTTGCCAAACTCTTTTCTTTCTACACGACAAATGAAATTCTGTACTTTGTTAGAAGTACAATTATATACTAAGCATAAGAATTTCCCACTTTGCATTAAGATATATGACTGCGTTCGGAACCGCAGTTTTGTAAAAGCGTATATAAGAATAACTTTTTGATATTTGGTGTTTCTGAATTAAAATATACGCATAAAATTGTCTTGCGAAAATTTTTACATTAACAAAATTATTTTAATGCATTTTTTTTTTGCAAAAAAATGAAGGAAAAGATGTCATATTTTCAAAACATTCGCCTTTTATGAAAAATGCTTCTATAATAACGATGTTTTGCCTGTACAAAAAAAGAATTCTGTACAGAGACTGAATTACGATTTTTGAAATGTATAATTTTTAGAAGTAGATTTATTCAAATTTTAATGTATTAGAGTAGAGAAAATTTTCACAGAAAACACAGTTTATTATTCAAATGATAGTAACTCTGAAAATATTACGAATTTCTCATAAATCCTAGTTCAGGCTATGTACAGAAATTTTAGCTTTTTATGGGCAACATATTATTATTATAAAATCAATTTCAATAAAAGGAGAATGTCGTGAAAGTGTGTGCAATTTTTAAAAAATATTTCTGCCAGTGAGTTAATATTAACGTCGCACTGTTCAGCTACACGAGGGCTTTTGGCGACGGACCACGTAATTTTGAACCATGGTCAAGTGACGTGGACGACACCTGAGCTGGCACGCCCCTCTCCTAACTACCACACCACACCAACGAGAGGACGTTTCAGCTCTCGAGAGATTTAACGTGCATCGCTCCACTACACGGCGGGTCTTTAGTGGTACTGGGATCGAACTCATGACATGCCTGCCATGGTTGGATACCTTAACCACTGGGCTACCGCAGCCCCAATATTTTTGCCAGAATATTGCATTTAAATACTTTATTATTGTAATAATATTCTTAAAATAACTTCATATGTATATTCTAATTTAAGAGACACTAAGTTTAAAACAATTATCATTTACAAGTTTTTCAGAATTAAGATTCGAACGTAGTCAGTTACCTTAAAATAATTTTCAGTAACTGATAAATGTCTTATATTTATTTCATATTATTCCCAATTATTTAAATTTAACAGTCATTAAGGTAATTAATCAGCTTTTGAAAATTTTAAGCATTTTTCACTGATTTTAATTTTTTATATAGATTGACCTACAAAGAGATTAAAGGGAGGGGGGTAATGGTTTCTTTCTTTCTTTTTTTTAATTATATATAACTTAAGATACTTAAAAAAATATTAAAAGTGGGTCATCTGTTAACTTTCGAAAATGATCTAAAGTAACTTATATAGCAAGATTTGACACAATCAGCAAATCATCTCTTAGAATATTTCCTTAAAAAAAGTCTGCTGCTCCCCCCCCCCTCTTATTTTCTTTTGCTCTCTTTTTTAACAGTAGTTTTTGTTTCTACTCCTCCCTAATCATTAAATGAATAATAGCTTTTTCTCCCTTTCCAGTTGTCTCTCCTGTCAAAGAAAAGCCAATAAACCACGGAATTTATTGAGTGTCTTAAATTGGCATTTAGGACGGCTACCTCCTTTCAACGGATTCAAAGAATGAATGATGATCGAAAAAGAGATGTGTCTTTTGAAAAGCTGTAAACATCGTTTGAGATTGTTCGTTTTGTTAACTCATTCTAATTGTTTGAGGAGACAATGATCTCGATTATTTGAAATATTAGAGGTTTCCAAAGAGGCAATGGCAACTCTATTTTGCACCGATGTCATAAAAGAATTCAGGGAGAGATATAAGTAGATACATAATGTATTCTTAAGAAGAGTATACCTGACGTACCTACGAAGGAGAGCTGTTTTCTGTTATCTTAAGAAGGTTGTTGAAAATCACTTTTGATGCTAAATAAGAAGTCTGATAACATTCTCGAGAAATATGGGGATATAAGAAAATTAATTATCTGATTGACGTGTAGTGTCTATATGTCCTAATAACCAATATTCCTAATCATGTGTGAAGATTTAACCCATAGATTCATTGGATATTTACTTCATAAAGCAATATAAATTTCCCTTTATTAGAGTGGTAAAATTTTGAAGAATGTGCTAAAATTGGATTTTACATAATGTAAAAAATACATCCTAAACCAGTGTTTCTTAACCTTTTTTTACTATGCCACCTATCAACCTTTTAAAAGCTTCTATGTCCCCCTATATATATATATATATATATACGGCGTGCGTATAAATGAAAATTTAAGGCCTTAGGAAATCACTAAAAAGTTATTATTATTACAGCAAGAAATTTTCAAAACTAACAATGGAAAACAGAAATAGAAATAAAAAAATTTAGTGAAATCTTTGCGCTTGATGTTTGTCGCAAACAGATTTTATGTCGGGTACCAATTTAGTTGACTTTAGTCTCAAGTCTCTCCGTTTTGTTATATCCAGCCTATTTCTTCTTTTTAGCATCAGATCGTTTATGGCAGTGTTCCCCAACCTTTTTATCGCCACGGACCGGTAAATGTTTGTTAATTTTACCGCGGCCGGCCCGCTGAGGGGGAGGACATTGATTGTTTATATTTTAGACAGTTTTGATTTAATAATTTTAACTTAATTGTATTTATTCGTGACTTCTCAGAATAAAATATAGCTACACCACAAAAAAAGGAATATAAAGTGATTTAACAAGGACTATAAAGTGATTTTCATTAAAAATAGCCCAATCCCAAGAAAAATACATACCACAGTAAATATAAGGGAAATAACTTAATGTTTCTTGTGTGCGGACCGGTAGTATTTGATCCACGGACAAGGGGTTGGAGACCACTGATTTATGGTGCTAAATCCACATTCAGTTAAATATGACTACACTAATATATGCTCTCTATTGGAGTCCTTTTTCGAATTGCCAGCAGTTGGGGGCAGTTTGATTCTTGGAATCAAACTGCCCCCTTGTGGGGCTTAGATCTCACGTCGAGAAACGCTGTCCTAAACTGTATTAACAGACGTGCTAATGTACAAAATTATACATTACGATACTAAATATACTAAATTATTAAATGATATGTGATTACAAAGGCGCAAACAGTGCTACTGAGTTCAAGGTACGTGTAGTGGGTTAATCAGCAAATCAGTCATATAAATCAGTGTTTTTCAACCTGCGTGGTGAGGCATTTAGGACGGCGTGAGATTTTTACACACACAAGATGGGATTGATTGATTGAATATTAACGTCGCACTGTTCAGGTACACGAGGGCTTTTGGCGACGGACCACGTAATTTTGAACCATGGTCAAGTGACGTGGACGACACCTGAGCTGGCACCCCCTCTCCTAACTACCACACCGACGGGAGGACATTTCAGCTTTCGACAGTGGTACTGGGCTCAAAATCGTGACAAGGCAAGCCACGATCCGATACCTGTACCACTCGGCTACCGCGGCCACACACAAGACGGGATGGATGCAACAATAAAACCGGTGTCGTAAAACATGAATCATTGAATTCAATTATAGATTCAGTCATTGAATTGTGACACAATTAATCTCACTTTTTGTATCTCCGATAATTTCATGGTTTGAGAAGCTTACATTAAATTTATCAGCAACAATTACTTTAAAAAATATCAAGTTGTGCTTAAAAAAATATGTATTTTCTTGTAATATAAAATTTGAAGGTATGAGAAAAATTTTTATGCAAAATATTATTACACTACCTAATACATAAATATGTTCATGAACAATAATATATTGATACAAAGAGTGGATTACTGTTTTGTAGTCTATTAAATAAATAATAATGTAAAAAGAGTATTTATGAAATTAGACAACTGCAAAAAAAGTAAGGATAACATTTCTTTTTCCAGCAAAAAGGTTAAGCAAAAATACAAAAAAGTTGGAAGCTACAACTTTAAAATAATCAATATCTCGTAATGCAGAGTAAAATTATATGTAATTTCTGAATACATGCTTATTTAATATCAATTAATGTTAAAAAACATTCTGTAAAATTAAACTTTCAAGTTGAGTAAGTACTTATTTGCCTCAAATTTAATTTCCCAGTTTCATTTCATCAAGACTACTTAAATTATTTTAAATTAATATATAAATAATAGATATATGCGAAATTTTCAAATAAAAAAATTGATAATATACATATAACTGTATCATAAAATTATATAAATGGTCATTTTATATTTAATTAAATTTTTCGTATAAAAATAAAACTCTTTTCTTCCAATCCGAATATTTCTAAGATAACTAAAAAAGTTTACTTAAAACTCCAGGTGTAATTCAAGAAAAAATCTATTATAAATGAATTAATCTTTAAAAATATTTTTCTAATTCTACATTAGTTCTTTAGAAAATTTTAAATTGAATAATTTACATAATCTGGACATTTTAAAGTCAAAGCAATCTTGGAACATATAAATACATTATAGTTTCATATTAGTAAAATGTGATCAGAGGCTTACAACACATATTTAAATATTTTAAATATTAACTCGAAATTTAGAGGAAACTTTTCTGTAGAAATATGCTTAAAGAAAAACAGTGAAAAACAACAGTTTTGAACATCATCCAGTTTAGTTGAATCAACTGAAAAAGTCTTATGAAAATCAAATAATTTGCAGTTAAAAAAATTTCTATTTTTTATAGAATAATAATATTTTTAATAAATTCTTGTGTGTAAAGTTTTTGGTTTATTTTATTCTTCTGTATTTTAGAAAAACTTAAATGTTTAAGGGTCTGTTTAATTCCTAAAAATACACTTAACATACATAAATCGGTATATTTAAAAAGTTATTTACAAGCAAAATACACACAATTATACCATATTTATTCGAATCTAAGCCGCCATCGATTCGGCTTTTCAATATCCGATATTTACGAAATTTAAAAAAAATTTAAATAAGGTCTAATAAAAAGTGAATTATTAATTCATATTACCATTATTAAAAACTTTTAAATACAGACAGGAACATGTATTTGCTCTAACCACCAGAGTATCAATCAAGTCAATTTCTCCCATCCAGGAAATATTTTCGCCTTCGATTCTAAGTTGCACCGATTGTTAGTAGTATTAACATTTGGAAAAAAAAAAGTGCGGCTTAAAATCAAATAAGTATGGTATTAAAAGAAGTATAACTCTTGGAAATAGAAATATATTATTTCAAATAATTAAAAATGATTGTATTATTAAATTAGATTATTGACATAACTTGAACAAAAATTTCACAAAGTCTAAATATTTATTGTGTCCTTGATAATTTTTTTAAGAAAACCAAAAATTTACCCCCTTTTGACTGCAAATGAAATTAAAATAATTATTTACAACGACCAAGGACGAATTTTAATTAATTTTTCCGTAGTTTTTACACAAAAAAAAATGCAATTTTTCCACTTTCTTACTTTTGACAAGGGACAATCGATATCTGAACTGACACATATAAATTCCTTATTGAGTAAACAAAGAAAATAATGAAATAGACAGCAAAAAAACTAGATAATAGTGACTTTTGGGGGGAAACAATTGAATTTCACACTCACTATACACTTAAAATATGAATTTAAGTGAAACCAAATAAAAAAAATCACTAATTTAGGGGATTGTTCAATGACAAAATTGGTATACATAATCGAGGCCAAAAATAATCTTGCACCATCAATTTAAGAATAGTGTTTTTTCCCAGAAAAAAGGTGTTAGAGATGAATTCAAGCAAAACCGTCTATGATATTTCTCAACTGTCAGGAAATGGATTTTTAATCGAGATCATTTGTTAGGTTCTGAAAAGTTCCACGGTACTTAATGCTCAAAATATTTGTAAGCTAGTAGTTAATGATAAAATGAATGTCAAAGCTACTTCCATAGCAATTTGGTGAAATATTTGTGTCAAAATGACCTTGTTTCGGTAAATTTACTTCAGAACTAAAAGAACAAAAGTTGTATTGCAATATATCAAAATGTGTGGATATGGGATAGAGACCTACATTTTTACAATTGAAATCGATAAAAAAAAACAAGAATGATTTTTCTTTCAAAACTTTTTCTCTTTAGAAAATTCTAAAGATCTAATTTTGAGATATGTAGTACCTGTTACTTTATACAATCAAGTTAGATTTTTTTATATAAAATAGTCTAGTTAATCTATTTTTTAAGAAAAGTTGTAAATATTAATGCATTGCTGTGAAAATATAATTTATGGTGCGATTCCCTTCCACACAAAAAAATCTTTGATTTAATGGCTTTCACAATTTTTTGAGTTTTCCTCTATATACATTACATAAATCAGTTTTTGTCCTCAAAGTACTCAAAAAACTAACAATGTAATTTCTTAAAGAAAATTTTAAAAAATTTCAAAGTGACTTTTTAAAACACTATTCCCCCTACAATAATTGATGTGCACTCATGAAATTTGATTTATATATATAAGTACGTCAAACAATGAAACAATGCATAAAAGAAGTTCGTATAGTTTTTATAATAATATTATTAATATTCGTACTATACTTTTTTAATGAATATTTATTGAAAATTCTTTAAAAAAATTTCTAAATTCAGAATTTTCTTTAAAAAAATAAGTATTCCTTTAATTCGAAAAAGAAATACCAATTTTTGATACATAGCAATAGTTAGAAAAAATATCAGTTAAAAAATATCAAAGCATATGACATAATAAAGAGTGTTTTTTTCCAGGTATAGAAGTTTAAGTTGGCATTACTTTCCAAGATGGCGACCGATTTAACAGCTGTCAAGTAATTTATTCTCAGTTTGGTTTGGCAATTCATCAAAACGATCATCAAGCAAGGCGTAGATTCGTCGAATGGGCCCAAAACGAGATTGCGATGAAGCGCACTTCTGGTTGAATGGCTACGTCAACAAACAAAACTGCCGCATTTCGAGTGAAGCTAATCCACAAGTGTATGTCGAAACACCGTTACATCCAGAAAAACTGACTGTTTGGTGCGCTTTATGGGCTGGTGGAATCATTGGTCCGTACTTCTTCAAAAACGATGAAGGCCACAACGTTACAGTCAATGGTGATCGGTATAGAGCCATGATTACTAACTTTTTCATTCCTGAATTGAACAATCATGATGTCCAGGAGCTGTGGTTCCAACAAGACGGCGCAACATGTCACACAGCTCGTGCCACAATCGATTTATTGAAAGACACGTTTGGTGACCGCCTAATTTCACGTTTTGGACCTGTGAATTGGCCTCCAAGATCTTGTGATTTAACACCGCTAGACTATTTTCTGTGGGGCTATGTAAAGTCATTGGTCTATGTGGATAAGCCACAAACGCTTGACCATTTGGAAGACAACATTCGCCGTGTTATTGCCATTATACGGCCACAAATGTTGGAAAAAGTCATCGAAAATTGGACGTCCAGATTGGACTACATCCGAGCCAGCCGTGGCAGTCCTATGCCAGAAATCCTATTTAAAATGTAATGCCACAAGATTATCTTTCGAATAAAAAACAATTCATGTCAATCGAATAATACATCGTTGTTTTATTGCAATTTAAAGTTCTATACCTCTAAAAAAACACCCTTTATTAAAAAACCTTAGTATTTGAAATAAGAAAAATGTGATTTTTTTTTCTGAAATAAATCGGCTCAAAGTTTTTATTTGTTATTGGGACGTAAACAAAAATGAACATAAAAGTTATTAGCCCAAACATAAAGCTGTTTTTTTATAGAGCTTTCAGATTTTGTGAGATAACAGAAAGATATTTACAGAATAATTTAGACTTAAAAACTTAGATTTGATTTTTTTGACCGATTTTTGTCAATTGAGTGGTATTTTGCCCCCTTAAAACATGCATAAAAAATCATAACCAAACATTGGATAATATATTTGCTCTATGCTTCATTTTCTATTTTAGAGATGTATATACTTAAAAAATATATACATATAATATGCTTCATTTTTAAGCCATGATACACATAAATAATATATGTGCTTCTTTCAACCTTTTGTTTAAGCAAGAAAGAATCGTGGGATGTGTCAGAATCAACACATATTTAAATATTTTTTTATTTATTTTTTATATAAAAAAGAAGACATTTAAAGATATGATTTCCTGCCCGTTATGAATATATGTACTATAAATTATCCAAAGCATATCAGTCGACCTTGAAATGACTAACGTCTAGCATAATTTTTATGTTATCACATACGTGACGATTCGGTCTATTGAATTTAGAAAAATCGTGCTAATGGTACAGCAGAATTGTATGAAAATACAATTTATACTTATCTCCAAAAGATTTCTCATCAAATTATAGTACTGAAATATTATTCACGAAGCTATAAAAGCTTTATTTTTCCATTTCAGCTAGGCAATTTTTGACTGAATTGCAAATACATGCATTCAGTTAACATAAACTCAATATAAACACAACAATTGGATTCTTTACAACCCTTTTTTATTTTAATAGTTATTTAATTACTTATTTTTTTTAAAAAAAATAGGCTTAATGAAATATAACACATTTTACAAATAATTTAGCTGACACCATACGGATGATATGGTGGTAAGGGGCTTACCACTGTATCAGCCGTATCAATGATACAGGGCCCCCAAGATAGAGGGGCCCTAACATGTGTAAGCAAAAAAATCGTGAGATGCTAAGGGGCCCAAAAAATCCCCAAAGGAATTTTGATACAGAGCCCATTCAGGAATATTTACGGCAGTGGTTGACACAAACATTACAGGATTCAGATATAGTTATTCAAAATACAGATAAGCTATAATATAAAATTTTGATTTAGAATAAATATTATGAAGGCGTATTCCGAAAAGCCAAACTTCGACATTGATTGGTTATCTTTTCTAAATCTTCTTTTATTCATTTCAATTTATTTTAAGAAATTATAATTATAACATCTTTAAAAATCTCAAATTTTTACTTGAATTTCATCGTCCCATTTAACTTATGGCAATGTTCAATGTTTATTTGTTTTCATTATGCCTTCGTAGTAACAAAATTTACACTCCTCATACTTATTTACTATAATTTTCAATATTCTATTATTAAAACGTCAGGATGACAATCAAACTTGATGTTTCTTCATTCACTAACTTGTACTTTTGCTGATTTCCAACATAGTTTTTAATTCTTTATTTTCAGCCATTAATACTGCTTAAGATATAATAGATTTAATAATTACTATTTTTTTGCTCTAAGAGCAATTTTTCCAGAGTTTTACAGATAAGTTAAAATCATTTTTCGCATTTTCCCTCCTTACGTGCATATAAATTATGTTAAACTAATAAAACATTTTAATTTAATTTTTATTAAATTTTCACATTAAAAATAACATGGTAAGGTATTCTTTTTTTCTTCTTTCTTTAAAATTAACTTAATTATATTTCACTCGTTTTCAGTAATGAATATCGTCTGCTTTCAATAGTACACATTTAAGTGCGGAATACACGTTTTTATTTAAAGCCTCTTTGGACTTCTTTTATCAGAGACATTAAAAATCTTTTATAAAGGTTTTTATGAGCTTTTGTGATATTTTAAACCCTCATTTAAACTAAAATCATTTTAAGGTCCCCTTTCAGCTTTCAAGGATTCAACACAACGAAGTACTTTTCTCTCACCAGTTATCTTATAACCCATTGTACTGAGTCCCACAAGCATTAGCGACTAAATTGACACATACTAGAAGCTAAAGAAGTTTAAAGTAAAAGAAATAGAAAGCTTTCGTAATAAATCGATAATGGCACTTTTAAGAAAAGACCCAAACAAAAACTGCCAAAAATAATGGAACTTTAAAGAACAAAGACAAACAAACACCTAAATAATGATGGCACTTTTAAGGAAAGTGATAAAAAATATATTAGGAATATGGATAAACCATTTAAAGATAAGCGAAAATATTTACACATGCATTAGAGGACGTCGCTCTTCAACACAATAGGTCACTTCCGATAATGCTTTCCGTAATCCTTTTCAGATAGGTCCATGCCACCATGCTGGAATACGCTCAATTGAATGGATAGGATTGTTTGCCACAACCAGCTAACATAAGTCCTTCGACAAAGATTATTCTGAATGGTGTTTTTTTCCATTCGCTGCTTTCCAAATTCTCACAAAAAGAAAGAAAAATTGCTCTTTATTTTAATTTCTCACTTTGTTTATTCTTTCCGGAAAAAAAAGCTTAGCACCATTTCTACAGTTGACGGCACCTAAAGGCCGCGGTTTTCAGTTAAAAATTTTCAGGTGAATGGTGTGACTCAGTGAAAGGGTTCTTATGTGAAACGGATAAGTAAAAGTGAAATAAGAAGAAATGGTGGTGTGATAATTTTTTTTTCGTCGAACGAAACAAAAGATAAAAAATGCAAAATGCAAAATCTGAAGACGGTGGATGAGTTATAGAAATTTCGAAAGTGCCAGTTGCGACGCAAAGATGATTTTTGTGTCGTCATATACTTGCACTATAAGTGTCAACTTCTAGAGAATTAATTTCCGATAACATAAACTTTTGGAATTAATTTTAGATTTAGAAGAAATATTTTTTTTTGTTCTGAAGCCTACAGAGATTTAGTGTGCAAAATCTAAGAAATTCTATTCTAATAATGATCCTTTTACACACTATTTCTGGTGAAGAAAATAAATATTTTTTTAAGGAAAACAAGAATACTTCATCTGAATTTACCAATATTTCCAGGCAATGAAAAAGCAGCGAATTTCTTTTTAATATTGTGTACCGATTCTTCTAAACCATGAGTGGGCAAATAATGGTCCACAAAGAGTTTATTTTTGCCACCCACCAAGACAATCAGAAAACCAAATATAGAAAAAAAAATGTTTTTTATATTTTGGGTTGACTTATATTTGTTAGAAAAGTTTTTTCTCTCTTGAGTGAAGATCACACACACAACAAGAGTAAATATACATGTAAATTGGCTGACATTAACTTGTAGGATGAGAATTTGCTACGATGAGAATTTCAACGCAAACAATCTTACTCCTAATTGCAGTTGCAGCTATAGATGATATAAAATTAGCCCAGAAAATAAGTTGAATGAAACTGCCACTATTTCATTTAATTTATATTTATTGACTTTTATATATGGTACAATTCATACCTTTTCTGAGATGCAAAGTTAACTAGTAAAGCCAATCATTTTGAAAAGTTGCAGTCCTAATGTATCTCCTTCTTCCACAATGGGGCTCTCGAGCTAAAACAATTGCCCACTTCTGTACTATATCAATGCTTATATTTTAACAATTATTGTGTGATAAAAATAGAGCTATTGTATTGATAAAAATCTTTGGATTAAAAAAAAGCCTTTTGTGCTTATTCTTAAAAAATACCATCCTTTCTTTAAAAAAAAAGGGGGTAGAGGAAATATTTCACATGCATTGTCATTAAAATTGCTTTTTAGAATTTTAAGTACATGTCGTTGTACTTTAGAATTAAAACTTTGACGAGTCTACTGCAAAGTAGAATTTTCGAAGAGAAATTAAATGTTCGTTAAAAGGTGACTGTGACTTCGTTTGTAAGCGTGATTTTCAGAAAGTGCGTAAAGGAATAATGTTTTTGATTTTTATATATAGTGTAAGTTAAATCAAAATATGTACCTAAAATTATTTCAAGAATATTGTTACAAGAAAATAATTACTTAAACTCAATTTTTTTGGTAAAAATCAAGAAAGATTTACATATCTCCAAACACTTTGTTTTATGAAAAAAATGCTTCTATAATAATAATAGTTTACCTATATATAGCTAAGACTACTATATAGAGCTTAACTAGATTTTTTGAAAAATACTTATTATTTTAAGAGTTACGATCAATTGAAATAGTAACTGGTGTTTTTGCTAAAATTTTTGTACTCTGATACATTAAACTATGAATAAATCTATTTCTAAATAATATACTTCAAAAGTACTAGTTCAAGCCCTGTACAGAAGTCTCAGCTATGCATAGGCAAAATAGTATTACTATATATATAGAAGCGTTTTTTAAAAAGGATAATGTTTTTTTGAAAACTAGTCAATTTTTCATGTCAAAAAATTGCTTTTAAATAACTTTTTTTCCTGATATGCAATATTTATTCGAATCTAAGCCGCTATCGATTCTGAATCACACCCCAAATTCTCAACAAGATTTTGTGAAAAATTAAAAATAGTGTAAAATGGTTTATCGATATTCAATCCTTCGAAATTAAAATAAATTTAAAACTAGAACTAATAAGAAGTGAATAATTAGTTATTTTATCAGTATTTTAAAATTTTTAAAAACATACATGAACCTGCAATTGTTCTAAATACCACATCCAACGAATTTTTTTTTTCCTTTCGATTCTAAGCATCACCTGATTTTCAGTAGCATAAAAACATTGGGTAAAAAATGCGGCTTAGATTCGAGTAAATACGGTATTATTCTCACAACAATTTTATCGTGTATTCTAATTCAAATGACACTAAATATATATAAAAAAAAATATTCATTTATACCAGGGGTGGGCAGACTTTTTCCGAGTACGCTACTTCTGATTTTTTCACGGTGTTGCAGTAGGTGGACTGACATAAGGAAAAAGGTTTACAATATTTAAACAAACTAAATAATAAATTCGGAATATGTACTTAACTCAGAGTGTTTCTCAAACTGTAGGGCACGCCTCCCTTGCGGGGCATGATAACTCAAAAAGGGGGCCGCGAGCTTATTGAAAAGTCGAAAACAAAAGATTATTCAAAGAAATTATTAATTTACTGGAAGTAAAACGAACAAAATACATTCCGGCGTAATAAAAATGAAATTAGCATTTACACTGATTGATATAATACACTTATAAATGCATCAGTACTACACGCATGTATTTTATAATTAATTTGACAATACTAAGTTAAGAACGTTTAAGTGACCCCATGGGCTTGTCAGAAATAAAATTATATACAAAAATTAACACTTATCTTGATCATTTGTGCGGTTAAATAATCCCTTAACTGTCGATTAAAAGTTACACAATTCGCTCCCCGATGCCACCGTCCTCTCCGTAGGTATACGCATGGGATGTTTTAGAGAGGGGGTGGCTAGAAAAGAAATAAATAAAGAAATCTCCTGATATAAGTAAACCCTTCGCAATCACTGTCAAGGTCTTTTATTGCATTCCAAAACCTTTGGACTAATTTTAAAGATCGCAGTGCACAAAAATATCGTACTTTAGAAAGACGTATATATATACGCCCAAGGCACTTAACGCAATGGTTGGGCAAGACGTACATATACGCCAGTGGCACTTAAGAGGTTAAAGTCGTATTGTACATTTAGCCTAAGAATATACTATTATTGAATTCAATGTATTGCTGTTTGTATGGAGGGGCAGGGGGCGCGATGAAATTTATGATTGAATATTGGGTCGCCAATATTAAAAGTGTGAGAAGCACTGACTTACCTATATAACTATAATACAAAAATAACAAATTTTAAATCACGTTTAAAGCAAATCGCAAGATACAAACAAAATAATAATAGCCACAAACATAATATCGAATGATGTATTTATTATTAAACCATTCAAAATACATAAAAAATAAAACGTTTTCATTTAAAGTTAGTTATTGTAATTATAGTTAGTAGAGACTTAGTCTGCATACTATTAACCAACAATTTTGTTACATAATTAATAACTGCAGATGATCACTCTAAAACCAAGGTGGGCATTAAGTCGATCGCGATCGACCGGTAGACCGCCAAGATATTTTGGAGTGACTACATTTACTAAGACCTAGTAATCAATCCATCATACGAAGGTCTAGCAATATCGTATTTATTCGAATCTAAGCCGCACACCAAATTCTCAACAAGATTTTGTGAAAATTTTAAAATAGTCTAAAATGGTTTATTGATATCCAATTTTACGAAATTAAAATAAATTTTTAAGGAAAACGAATAATAAGGGAATAATTATAATTATTTTATCAGTATTATAAATTTCTCTAAATACATGCATGAAGCTGTAATTGCCCTAATTACCCCATCTAACAATTTTTCCCCTTTCATTCTAAGCTGCATCCGATTTTCAGCAGCATTAACATTGGGGGAAAAGTGCGGCTTAGATTTGAGCAAATACGGTATTTTACAAAATAAGGAGGAAAAAAATTGAATCACACGAGAACATTTCGTTGGATAGTAAGTGGACTTCACTATTTGGAGGTTATTTTACGAAGAAAATTGTAAAATGCTCTTGGTTCCAGAAAAAGTTTGCTAAATAGAGAAATTCGTAAAATAGAATCCAACTGTATTGTATACTTTCCTTAGCTCACTACAACTGCACCATTGGGTGGACCAGAATACCTTCAAAACATTAGAAGTAGCCCGTACCCTGAAAAAGTCTGCCCACCCCTGTTCTAAAATGTCTTGTCGGTCCACCAGTGGATCGCGATCTACTTAATGTCCCCCCTTATTTATACGCTTTTTCTAAATCATGGTTCTGGACGTAGACGGTCACCTTAAATTTCCGTTCATGGGTACATAAAAGAATATATTTAGACTCGTTATGCATATCATTCCTTAAAGGTTAGGCAGATTATCTCTCAAGTAGCATTTAAACCAATTCCACCAAACTTTGTAACATCTTCAAATCTCATCCGACATTCATTATCGCGAGGAAGGTACTCATAACCCCAAAATGAAAACTGAAACACTCTTCTTGTGTTCATTGTCAGTAACATTCCACCAGAATTACGGTGTTCCGATTGGCAGATTTCTTTTCCACCCCGTCTGAGACAAAGGCCGTCCGACGCTCCAACCACTGATTCATCATCAAAGTATCGGATCAGTGACGATGAAGAATGGCGAACGGGATGTCCTCAAATAGCTGATTTCCGTATTCGATAATTCTTATTGTATGAACCTCTCTCCAACGGATGGCAAGGTGTAAGGCCTAGACACCGCAAACTGGTTGCTGGTGAAAGTGGAGGGAATAACAATTATGACCGAGTGTCTGTCGAGATGAGAATGGATGGGTTCTGAAAAGAAAGTGAATCGGTTGATCCCATGACGGTGAGCGCTTGAACTGCATTAAGAAAGTAATGGCTTCAATTAAAATCTGTTAAGTAAAAGCCGTTATACGCCCGATTTGTTGATTATTTCATGGCAATGTATGACTGTACATATTTTTTTTAAGTTACTGATATTCATGTCTTAGCACTGAGTTTTCGATTGTATTTAAAACATTTTTATAGCCCTCACCAGTTGGTTTAAAAAGAATCGGTCGCTCTTGAAATCCCAAAACAGAGTATATTTATCTTTTACGCCTCTTGACCCCACCCCTTGGAATCGATTTCCAAAAAAATTCGTTCACAGCATATCTCTACCCAACAAAAGAAGTATGCTTGTCTAATTTCAAGTCTATAGATGTAATAGTTGAAAGCCGCGAATTCTTATCTATAACACCCCGCACAACAACTTACCTCCTTCTTTCTGGCAAAAACTAAAGCATTTTTCAAAATATTCTCTTATTATGGAAAATGCTTCTGTAACAGCAATATACATGCAATTTTGCAATGCATATATATGGCTATGACTTCCATACAAAGTTTGAACCAGGATTTTTGAAAAAAATCACATGATATATTTTTAGAGTTACTATCAATTGAAACAATAACGGATGCTTTTGGTTAAAATTTCTGTGTACTCTCTATCTCTGATATATTAAAATATTTTTTGTTATTTCTAATGGGCTGCGAATTGGTCATTAACCATTGCAGATCTAGTACATCCCCCCGAAGCTGGTATCACATTTTAGTGCGGAGTCCTATAGGCGGATACCAATCGCCGCGGGTTATTTTGACGACCAGTGCCCTCCCTAGAGGGAGGAACCTCAGCTCTGACTATGCAAACTTGTACCAGGATTTAATTTTACCGAGAGCATCCAAGCCAAACAGACACTCTAGGGGTCTTTTACGTGCTGTATAATCATACGACATGACCGCTGTCGATTTACTGCATCATGAAAATCCACCGACTTGGGTCGGGGTTGAACCCACAACCTTGGGTGCAGAAGGCCAGCGACAAACCAACCACGCCACCTAAATAGAACTTAAATTATATATTTCAAAACTCCTAGTTCAGTCTTTGTACAAAATTCTTAGTGACCTAACATTATTGTTATCGAAGCATTTTTCATAAAAGGAAGTGACACTAAATATCAACAAAAAAAATTGTTCATTTATACACTTTTGCAAAATCACGATTCCGAACGTAGTCACCATAAGTGGAACACAAATATAATGATACTTAAAATACAATACTACCAAATGTACAAATTTTTTTAATTCTAGTGAAATATAATATAAACTAAGCATTACATCGATCGCGATCGACCGGTGGACCGCCAAGTCATTTTGGGGTGACCGCCTGAAGATTTTAGCAATTAGTAATTAAATACGGAAATACTCAAAATTGACTGAAGTTTGCAGACTAAGTTTTCTACTGACTATAACAACAAAAATTAACTTTATATAAATATGATTCATTTTTTTTATTTTTGAATTATTTGATAATAAATGAATCATTTAATCTAATTATGTTTGTGGCTGTTATTATGTTTGTATCTTGCGTTTGTTGCTTTAAACGCTGTTTTAAAAGTGTTAGCTTTTTTTTTTTTTTTTTTAGTTCTGCAAGTAAGTACATATTCCGTTTTTATTATTAAAATATTGCAGACCTTTTCCTACCTCCCCACACTTACGACACTGGGAATTGGTGCACACAAGAATTTTTCAAAAGGAGGTGAGTGAAAGTTTGCCATTCTCATATCATACCCCAATACGCAGCCAAACATATTTTTTTTTGATTTTGTAGATTGTCGGGAACAAAAACAATAAAAAATAAAATACTGAATAAATAATCAGCATTAATTAATAAAGAAATTATTAAAAATGAATACTTTGTTAAGTTTTACGTACTATATACATGGGATTATAATGAATCGGTAAAAAAAAAATACAGGGATACGGGGGAGTGTCCTGATCGGTGGCGGCCCTTCCCCTTCTTCTGAGCGCCATTAACACAGCGCGGACCGCAAAACCTTGAAAAAATTAGAAGTAGCATTACCCTGGAAAAGTCTGCTCACCCCTGAACTAAGTGAATGCTTTAAATCAGTTCTTAAAAGCATCTATCTATCTCTACTACCGGAAAATGAAAACACTGTTGTGTAGAAACAAAAATTTTCACCCTCGCAACAGTTGTTTAAACCTTACAAGACTCATGCTGAAATTGAGAAAACCTAATGTAATGAATAATTACGCTGTGTTCACACTTTTATTATTCCTATCTTCTCTTCCTTAATTCAACAGCTGCAGCTACTAAGCTACACTTCACTCATCTCAAAGTGTATTATTTCCTTTTATTTTTCTCAGCACCGCCTTCTCCATCACCAAACGTCAAACAAATATATTACTGCAGTTTCTTTCCGCAATTAGCCATATTTTGCATTTGGGTCTCTATCCCAGAGCCTTGGTTACAGTGGTAATGTTAAATTTCTACAGGATTATGCCTTTAAATTTAAATTTTTTTTTAAAAAAAAAGTGTTAAACTTCTAAAATAACAACAAATATTGTCGTAAATCGATCCAATCGAAAATATCACATTCACAAGTAATGGTAAGATTAAAATATTAATCTAAATTAAGTACTACTTTTTTTATATAAAATGCAAAAAAGAGGTGATTATATCATTTCTTCTTAAGATTTGTTAAATTTTTTTTGGAACTTTATTTTACGGATTGAAACTCAAACTCAGTGACGCAACAGCCCATGAGGGCCAGGGTCTACTGTGCTCATCCCAGTATACGTGACCATTGGCCGCTGAGGTGCATGAGCAGATGTCATGAGCCGATCAGGTGGTCAGTCAGGTGAAGCACGATACGCTACCACTCGACCACTGGGCCTATTTCCCGGTTTCAGCCAAATAAAAATCTGGAACCTTTAAAGAAAAATTCTGCAAAAACCACTGCGAAACTCCAACACACTCTTTATTACTTTTTAATTCGTTAATTGGAATTTAAGGTTTCGTGAACTCATGACACGCCGGTCAAGAGTCTGTGTCCCTGATCCCTTGCCTGACGTTACCCCAAGTGTGGTCACAGTAGAGCAGGGATCAAGGTCACACACTCTTGACCAGCGTATTATGAGTTCGAGCCCAGTTACACTGAAGACCCACCGTGTAGAGGAGGGCCAACGCGCGTTAAGTCTATCGAGATTCTGAATTCATTTTGGCGAGGAGAGGAAGTTTTGAGACAAGGGTACCAATTCGAGTGTCCTCCTTACCACTCGACCATGGTTCAAAATTACGTTGTCCGTCGCCAATAACCCTCATGTTGCCTTACAGTGTGACATTAGTTAATTTTTTGAGTGAGTATTTTATATATGTATACATGTATCAACTTTTACTTTTCTCAATAACTTTTATTACAAGTTATATGAGTCAATTTTAGTTACTTTTTCCAGTTTCAAATTCTGGGGAAGAAAGCAGTACTTCAAATAATTTTACAACGATCGGTTTCGCTACCCCCTCTCTTTAACCTCAAATACAAGACACCTCCTAATTTTGAGAAAATTTGGACAAAATCTTTCGCTGTACTTTTATAAAAACAAGTAGGGGAGAAGATACTTCCTTCACATTTTGGCTGTGTGTATAACTAAGCAGAGAAACAAATGTTGATGATATACAACTATAGTGTGATTCTCTAACGATATACCAAATAACGATATGTACCTAATTAACGATATACCAAATAACGATATATACCTAATTAATGATATACCAAATAACGATATATACCTAATCAACGATATACCAAATACAAGAAGTATTAAACTGTTACTGAGTTAAAGAAGAGTAAAATATTCATATATTTAAAAGAGCATCAAATATAGTAAATAGTCTCTAAATTTTAAAAAAAAAAATTGTAGTTGCAATTATTTTTCTAGTTTTATTTTTGACGTACCTTTTCATTTATTGATGATTAGATTGAAAACATAATGTTTGTTCATTCTCTAATGAAGCCCTGCTTATAGTTATGGAAATGGGAAACAAATTTTGCTCGATAAATGCTTTAAAAAGTATATGTTTAAAACATGGTTTTGAAAAGTATAAAATCAAGAGCATTTTTTGTTAGTTAAAAATTATTACTAGTTTGTTAAATATTTATTTAAACACTACCCTAAAATTTAAATCTTTTAAAAAGTATACATCAATTAAAATTCATTATATCCTTTTCAATTAATTTTTGTGTGAAGTTATTTATTTATTTATATTATTCACAAGCTTGACGAAATTCACTGTATTTATACAGTTCACAATTTAAAATTGCATCTTAAAAGATTTTAGTATTATTACATATAATCATATCCGGTCCCTATGCATTTCGAATCAGTCAATAAACAGAACAGAAAAAAGATACTTTCTGCATCTTCCTAATGATATTTCAAAATATTTAATAATAACTCGGCTTCCAATTTTGGAGAAGATTTTCTCCTCTTTTTTTCAAAAAATAAGTTTTCAATACTATTTTAAGCAATAATGTATTCAATGAATGTTTTTTTAAATATTGGCTAATTTATCGTAGTTGAAATATTATAATTAGAAAATTGAGAATCTCATTAATACTTCTTTTTCTCTAAATAAACATTATCATTTTTCTTTTTTGGTATATTCCCATTATGATACATTAAATGAAATCAACTTTCTAATTACATATATTAAAAAATATGATAAAATACATTAGAATTCCCATTAATAAAGTATTGTAATGTATAATATTGGCTGTAATGAATACGAAACGCATACACATAGAATTTTATTTAATTACGGGAAATACGATAACTTTTAAAAGGAAATAAAACGTGCCCTACTATATTTATATTAATCATTTTGAATGACCTCAGGGACATGGTTTAACTATCCATATCTGGAATAAAACTAATTTTGAGTCCCAAATAGAAATCTATTGACTTATTATCAAAATATATGATTAAAACCTTTAAATATTTATATAATACTTCAAAAGAACCATTCATTTAATCAGAGTTCAAAAGCATCTATTAAATAATAGTCAAAAAAATTTTGATTTTTAAAACTTTCAGCAGGAAAGGATATTTTGTAAAAATTTATTTTCTTTTTTTGAACTTATATTACATTATTATCGTAAGAAATAAATATTTCGTTTGAAATATAAAATTTTGGTACGGAAAATATTAATTTTTTATTTTTGATCATATCTAATTAAATTTTTTTTTTACAAAATGAAGATTTCTCAGAATGTAATAACCGAATATTCCACAATTAATTTTCTTTCAAAGCTTTCAAGAAGTAAAATCTTGCTTTATCATATTTTTTAAAGTACAAAAGAAAAACAACCATTGTTTATTTTTTAAAAATAAATAAATAAATATAATTGAAGATTCTAAGTTATTTAGGAAGCTTTTTTTCCCTTCAAAAGTTTCATGTCTTATAAAAGCTAAGTAGAGCGGATTTAACATTCTTCTGAATGTATGACTGTTGCCCTTATTTTTGACCTCAATTTTGCATCGATTAAATTAATGATACAACGTTAAAAAAATTTCTTGCTTCAATTACGTTAACAATTGTTCTTAAAACTTTTTTTACATTATTAAAAGAAAACATGCACATAAATCATAGACTTTAAACCCTTTTCTTGAAAACTTTTCGTGGAATTACAGTCTGAATTTTCAGATATGCATATATTTGAAGACTGATATGAATGAAAATGATAAGAAAAAAATAACTTAAATATTGTCCAAGCATAAGAAAAATAAAGATTATCAATGTTATTTTAAAATAAATGTTAATAATATAACTTGTGACACAAGACATACTAAAAATAATAGTTTATTAGTTAGAACCAAGGTCGACAGAACCCATATATATTTTTATTTAATTATTCACACATGCTTTTAATAAAGAACTATAATTGCGCCACCAAGAACAAATTAACGCGCTCGCGAATATATATTACATTAAATAAATATAATGATAATAAAAATGTATAACTATTTCTAAGAGCTGCATATAGAATAATTTATTGCGTTCAAAGATAAACATTGTCACATTATCAAAGCAGTGAAAACAGTTCAGTTGCAGCCCAAAGAGCCCACTTTGCAATGGATACTGGCCCACATAGACATCTTCGGCAATGAGCCGGCTGATAACCTTGCCAAGAAGGCCCGAAATTCCTCTCAACTTTCCAATAGCCTTACCCTTACTGATGCTGCAATAGTCAGACGTAAACTCACCTCCCATCCAGTTAAGAAGCAGTTCATTCCAGTTCTTAATTGTACCCACGTAATTTCAACCACCGTAGCCAGACTATGTATAAAACACTTTAAAAGGATGAAAATATCCCCTGATGACCAATGAAGTTACCACACTTGTCCTCAGTGCCCTGAAATTCAACCTCTTCTCAAAATCATATTTTTAATTGTCCTTCTATATTGGCTCAACTCCACAAGATAGACCTAAAACCCATGGGCCATCAATTGCTTTATTCGCGAAAGGTCTTCGACATTGCAAGGTCCGTTTTGGACGCCTTCGGCGCTCTTTGATTTCTTAGTACTGCTTGGACAAAACAACTACAAACAACATCAGAGCTATGGAGAATTATTTCAAAATTGAATATTAAACAATTTAAGGTGAATTTCGAAAAAAAAAATTGTGCAAATATATAGAAAGAGAATGTACGTGGGGAGGAGGTCGCACAAAGACAAAAAGTCCCAGATGCTTGAATTTGGTAAGATACAATTATAAAAAAAGATGATAAATATATATATACGCTTTGATATGTGTGTATTGTGTTCAGATTTACTTTTGAGTTCGATGAACCAATCAAAGCAATTTTAAAAGTAATACGGAAATGTATCTTAAATAATATTTTTTATGGTTTTTTGTGCAGTATTATTTAACATTTTTAATAATATTTTTAGAATCATTTTGTACAATACGCTAATACACAGTACTCCTCTTCTATTATTATTATTTAACTATAAACTCTATCGAAAAAATCTTTTTCCGACACATCCTATTTTTAATTTTTTTTTACATTTGAAACGCTTAGAGTGCGACTAAGCGTGTGTTAAAATAGTTTAAACCAATCTATCCCAGAAAATATATTTACGGATATATCTGAAGGCCTCGTGTACTTTTTAAATAAATGTTTAGATTTTCAGTAAGTTCCGGCATATTTTTTTTTAAAAAAAACTTCTTACCCTAGAACTTTTTATATGCTACTCTAACGTTTTTTATAAAAAAAAACAGGATAGTAATTGAACATTTTCTATTAACATAAATTATATATACATTAATTCTTTATACACACGTTTAATCATTTCCCAAACCGATAAAGCAGTTGCTGAAATTCTTAAAAAACTGTTGCTATTTCAAACTTTTTTTTGACCGTGACTTATACTACACCTAGACACAGGAAAAGTCTTAACAGAGGAAATTTTTTATGTGAGTGTTCTCAACGGCTATAATCGCTTCGGTGCACACGAACTGTTTTCTAAAAAAGAGCAGAATCAAGGGTCAATGCAATAGAAAATAGTTGATGAAGACTTGATTGAAATTTTTTTTTTGTTCATAAGGTCATTATCCTGTTACTAAATCGGAAAGAAATAAAAAAAATTACGAAGCATGAATTCTTTTGAATTGTTTAAATTCGAATTTTTTAAAACATTTCTTGAAATAAATTCAAAGAAAGAATACTATTTGTAATTAATAAATTTTTCAGAAAGTTGTTCCATGCACTGTAAGAACGTATTCCATAGAACTGCCGGAATAATATTCTTAATATTTTATTTTATATGATAAAAAGTAATTCCAAGGTTATGATAAACAATTTGCAAAATATGTAGAATTCTTATTATTATCGAATAATTTGATATGACTGAAGAAATAATTTATCTTTGAAAAAGGTAAAGCTGAAATTTCTCTGAAGGATATGTTTTAATTTAAAAGTTACGCACTCTGCGAAGCTGGGAATGTAAAATAGCAGGGCGAAGCAGCATCAAAATTGGATAATTTAGCACATTATTAATATGATTAGCAAATTTAAGATTTAAAAATAGGCTTGCAATAGTTTTATGTTATTGGGCCTTTCAAGGTGAATCCCAGTGGCTGAGTGGTAGCGTATCACGCATCCACTCTACAGGTCCGGGGTTCAAATCCAAGGCCGGGAAAGGTCGACTCAGCCTTTCCTTCCTTCAGTGGTTCGCTAAATGAATACCAAGCTTGCCTGGGAACTAAACACTGGAGGTTTCGCGTTAGACTGACCTCTTGATAGGAACATCTGCTCATGCACTTCAGCGCCCAAGATCACGAAACCTGAGATGGGCACAATAGGCCTTGGACCTCATGAGCTGCTGTTCCACTGAATTTAGTTTAGCTAGGTCTATCAAGGTAGTATTATACTGCACATACTGCTAGAACTATAATTCAGTGTTCTTATGAAGACATGCATCACTATAATTAGTAACGTAAGGATTGACATACCCGTATTAAAATCTCAACAAAAGTTAAGTAAACAACATTGAATTACTTTCAGTTACCGATTCAACTAATTCCTAGTTTAAGATAAATAATTTGCAAAATATGTGTAGAATTCTTATCATCATCGAAGAATGTAATATAATTAAAGAAATAACATCCTTGTAATGTAAGGTTGAAATTTTTCTAAAGCATATATTCTAATTTTAAAGTAATGCAGACATGACTTGGATGAGTTTACTAAGTGAAATATAAGGACAAAGTTCCATTAAAATATGAAAATTTAGTCCATTCTTCATATTATACTTATGATTAGCAATGTTAATAAATTAATAATTTAACTTAATTAATAATATTTAAATAATTTAATTTACACCAGTTCATACGCGGACAGGTATCTCCAGTGGCGTAGTTAGTCTTGAGGGGGCCCTGTATCAAAGTTCCTTAGGGGCCCTTTCTAGGACCTCTTAACATTTTGTTAATTTTTGCTTACAAGTTTTTGGGACCTCAAATCTTGGGGCCCCGTATCGTTGATACTGCAGATACAGCGGTAGCTACAACCTAGGTTTCATTATAATTAGTAACGTAAATTTGAATAGCAATGAAACCTCAACACAAAAATTAAATTAAAAAAATTTGAATTACTTTCAATTTTCAAAACTATAATTGTGACAAATCTATACGGAACTTTATCACTAACCTTCTGAGTCGTCCTTTTTAGGGAAATTTAATTCCCTACCTATTTCCAATCAACTCCAAAAAGCGGACAGGATTCCTTGTTATATGCATATTAGATAAAGTATTTAAGTCAAACGGAATAGTAAAGTTAGAGCAATAGGAGATAGAGATTGGAGCAGAAAGTTATAGTGAAGTTAAATTGAAGAATTCTTGTTGGAGATAATTTAATCTCAAGAAGAGTTGAGATTCCGTTGGTAATTATTGATTTATAATTAATGTCTCATTAAAGTTTTAAGAGTGAGATTAAAGTTAAATGTTCAATAGGAACATTATTAAATATAATTCTGGGATCTCTTATCGTGGTAATCTCTGCGTGATCGTTATTCAATTGTTAATTAATTGGATCATTAATTAAGTTAATTTAAAGGATATTACCTTTAAAACCTCATAATACTAGTTAGATATATTTGTTAATAAGTCTTTGATTCTATTTGAATAAGATAACCAAATAAAGAAAGTTGTTTACAAAAATGGCTTCTGGTTCTTACATGACTCCTATTTATTCTCGTTCTCAAAGTGAGGTCCAAGGAGACCTTCACATAATTGCTTCAATAATGGTTAAAAAGAAATGTATGTCTTGAATAAAAAATAGATAAATCATCTCAAATTTTAAAAAAAAGACCGTAATAATATCTTTAAAACAATAAATAACTATTTCTCAAAGTAGATCCATCGCATTTAATGCATTTCTTCCCTAGGTACATTTAGATTTAGTATTGGATTTTAATTGCCTCATTTTCATTTTTTGATCATCCCACAACAACATGATTTTCACTGAGTCATTTGAATCTCTACAAAGTTTTTCATTTTTCCACACTGCACACCAGTGACCAGGATCGGATAAATTCTCAAAAGCGAACAATAAAACAATCCAAATCGGTCACGATGTGAACGTGTCACGACTGTGGCTCATCTGACACTTGTAAGAATGATCTCCAAGCCATTGTGCTACATACACATTTTACTCATGCACATACTCCCTACAATACAATTACATACAAAGAACTTTCTTGTAACTCTTCTGCCTAAAAACAACTCCGATGTTATTTCATCACAGAATTCACCAGATTTACCTGTGTGCCTCACAAAAGAATATTCAGTAGATCGTACATCGGTAATTTACGATTCTGCATAAGCACGCGTCCACGAGCGTAAAATCATAAACAATTCCAGTACGCCGCATATTTGTACATATTTCTAGAGAGCCAATGTACACGGCCAAGGTAAATGTAAAGGTTACAGCTTCATGAGCGATTACTGAATGTTCCAGGATTACGAAATCTTTCAAGGTACGAATCTGCATAAATTAGTGAAATATCGATTGTTTAAGAGTTTCGAAACCGCATTACTTAATTTATCTCAAAATGCGGGATTTTGAAGTGAGCATCCGTAGTAATAAATAAAAAGAGACTGCGTGTGGGAGAGTATATTGAATTTAATATTACGGAATTGTTTTTATTTGACGTCTTTTGAAATAGTAGGCAAATTAGAAGCGATGCGGTTTTGAAATTAATTCTATTTCTTATCGTTAGGAAATTATTCTTTTTGGAGTGCTTCAGATTTTACTTCGTTTTCTCTTTGAATCGAATTTTATCACTTTTAATTCTTTTTACCTTATTTAAATAATGATACTTAAGATGACTGATATGTTCGGAATCGTGATTTTTATAAAGCGGATTAATGAATAATTTTTTTGATGTTTAGTGTCAGTTGAATTAGAATATACAGTAATACCGCAAACTTACACAATAGGTGGGACTGTGAGTAATAACCCCGTAAGTCGGAGTTTGATTTCATGTATCAATACATATAAGCTATTTTCATTTGGGGTCGGAGACAAAAGAAAGTAATAATTTAGAGAAAAAAATGTTTAATGAAATCTTAGATAAAATACAAGTACAAAATCGCAAATCGAAACTATTTTGATGTAGAAAGATATCACATAATATATTAAAGTAGTCTGCCATTTCAAGGATTTTTGTTTCTCTCACAAAATTTTCTTGTTGCATGCTAATAATTTTTTTTATTTCTCGTTTTGTTGAAAAAATACTCTCACTGATGGAGTCTTTTTTCTAAAATTTGTAACTAGTTTTCAATTAAATTGATGCCTTCTGTCAAATTCCCAACTGTCATTCGATCTTCTGATTGAACTGGTTCTAAAGACTCTTCCTCAATTGCTTGCTCTCGTTCATGCATTTTTATCAGTTCATTCATTCTCAGCTCCTGAATGTGGAAACTCAGCAGTTTTCGAACGAAAAAAACATCCATTTCTAAATTTATTTGCCTGGCAAGATCAACAATTTTTTCAATCTCATTACCAACATCACCAATTTTACCATTTTTTTTTCTCTAAAAAAAAAAGACAAATTGACGAGATTTGAAAATTGCATAAGTCGAGGTAGCGTAATTCGAGGTAATACTGTGCATATAAAATTGTTTTAAGAATATTGTAACAAGAAAAAACTATTTAAATGCAATTTTTTCCCAAAAAAAGAAGTAATAATAAAAATATAAGATTAATATATTTCCAAATACATAATTCATGAAAAATGCTTCGATAACTCTAATATTTTGCCGATATATACCTTGGACTTCTATATCGGGGTTGAACTAAGATTGTTAAAATATTCATATTATTTTCAGAGTTACGATCAATTTAAGTAACAACCAGTGGCGCACACAAGGGGGAGTCCTGGGGGACCGGACCCCCCAAAGCCCTTGATTTTTTTCCTATTAATTATAGTTCTAAGTATATAGTACGTAAAATTTAATTAAGTATTTGATATTAATGATTAATTTTATTAATTAATGCTAATTATTTATTCAATAATTAGTTTTTTACTGTGTTTTGTTTCCAAAAATCGACAAAATCAAAGGGAGTATGATACAAGAATCGCCAACTTTCGACCCCGGACCCCCCGCCCCCTTGAAAAATTCCTGTGTGCGCTACTGGTAACAACTCACGTTTTTTGATAAAATTTCTTTACTCTGGTATAATAAAATAGGAAAAAATCCGCTTCTAAATTATGTATTTAAAAAATTCTACTTTAGACTTTTGTATTGAGCTCTTACTATCTGTGAATATCCAGATATCCCTTGTGCCCTTGATGGAAATCATGGGTTCCAGAGCCGCGCTTATGGCAAACCGTTCAGATCTAAACACCGAACAATGGTTTGGATTACGCCTTTTAATTTTTGTAATGGCATCTGGATTTTTGATGACAACACCACTACCAGTGTTGCCACTATCAAATAAGACCGACAATAACAGAACTTGGAAGACACCGCCTAGTCATGGTTGGTATCAACAAAATGGTCCTGGGGCTGCCCTGGAACTAAAAGGTGATAGGAAACTACAGACAGCTATTACTAGACTAATCAGTGGTCATACCCGTGGACTAACATTTGTTCAGGATCAAAAGACTTTCCCTGTATGCCTGAAATGCAATGTTGACCAGGTTTCGTCCGAGCATTTTCTCTCCTGTATAGCAGTGATCCGTAATCCCCGGTCCGTGGATCAAATGGTGCCGGGCCGCCTGAAGAACATTAAACTATTGCCATTTTATTTAAAGCGGTGCATTTCTCTTGAATTTGCGCAACTTTCCACAGAAATCACTTTATATTCCACTTAAAATCTCTTTTATTCATTTTTGGTGTAACTATATTTTATTCTGAATGCATATTTAAATGTAACTAAATTAAAAATGTTAAATCAAAACAATCTACGTGTCCCATCCCTCAACGGGCCGCGGTAAAATTATCAAACGTTGACCGGTCCGCAGCGATAAAAAGGTTGCGGAGCACTGCTGTATAGGGCTTGAGAAAAACTTTATCTTGGAGAATCCAAGGATGGTGTATGATTTTCTATTGGTGAATGGTCTTCTGGACATGGTCTAGCTTTGTTCTGGGCCAAGTGGAATAAGTAACAACAACTCTTTAGACTTAGTACAGAAGTCCTAGCTGCATATAGGTAAAATATTATTTTTTGAAGCATTTATCATTAAAGGAGAATGTTTTGAAAGCATGTCTTTCTTTGTTCATTTTTTTTCTCCAAAAAATAACATTTAAAATAGTCTTTTTTTATATATAAAGATGTTCGTAAAAAATTTTACATGTAATTTCTTATTCAACTGACCCTAAATATCAAAAAATCGTCCATTTATACGTTTTTCAAAATCACGTTTTTCGAACATAGTCAGTCACCTTAAAAAATGTAAATTTTCACGTTAATTAGATTTCCGTCGAAAAGCGTTTCAAGGCGACAGAGTAATGATATTATTTTTTTAAATAATCGTGTTCAGCAGAATTCAATGTCAAGAGTTCCTAAGTGATCACTCGAGATACTTAAAATATGATGATAGAAATAAGATATTCCCTGGTTGTGTAGAAAATGTAATATTGATCAATCTAACACCAAAACATCTCTTGTTACTAAGTTTTTTATGGGCTTTTTTTTAATATATTTTTGAAATGTATGGATCAAATTTAGCCCATTGGTTAGATTATATCAGAAAAGATTAACAACAACTTTTCAAAAAAAAAATAAGTGTACCGCGTAACTTTTTTTCAATAAAATCAAAAAAACTATTTTTTTTAATGAATATCAATCTTTGGGAAAAAATATACAATTTTAATACATTCATTTCAATATTTTGAATTGTTTACTTCCGTAAATTCTTTCATTTCTCTAATTCTTCCACTTTTGAAAAAGATTTAAAAAAAGAAAATTCTATGTTCTACATAAGTAAGTAACAATGAAAATTTAAATGTTAGAAAGCTGAGACGTATAATTTTACCTTAAATTTGTTAAATTTGTATTTCTTTTCATACAAATTATGTTAAAAGAATTTCAATATTCATAGAAAAATTCTGTTTTCTGTGTATGTTAGATAAAGTTTAATCAGCAGAACAGGACAAGATATAAGGCACCAAATATAAAGATCCAATAACTTTATAGTGGAAAATAAAGGAATAAAGAAGAGCATACAAGAAGGGATTCAAAAACATTTCTTGCCATATGAAACAATTCAAATTAAATTAAATGTTATTTAAGTAATGTAACTATATAATTATAATTATTAATTTATTTCATGAATTAATGATCACTTGTAGAAAAGTTGTGAGTTTATTAATACTTTCAACCTTTTTTATAAATAAATTGTAAAACTTTCAAATATTATCTACTAATAATAGAATCCTTCAAAAAATATGCATTGGCCTTTATTCTTGCGTCTAAGACAGATTATAATAGCAATTTTTTTCCCTAAAAATTTCAAGTAGCACACATTCGTTAAAAATTTTAATAGTTTCTCAAAAGTAGCTAAATATTTTTATATTACAATAAAATAATTTACTTACAAACCTTACGCGCTAACCAAAATACCACAGTTGAATTATTTCTACTTTATTTCTTAAAATTTGAAGTATTTGTTATATTTTACATTAAAATATTAGTTCTTAATATCCCAAACTGATAATTGAAGAAATAAAACAAAATATATCTGAATACATACAGTTAATAGATTTTCCTAAAAAGGTTTCAGAAATTTAAAAAAAAAATTCTATATTTATTAAATTATCCTACTTATAACATTTGAAAAAGTTTTAAAAATGTTCTCACACATAATAGCACAAAATGTTTATGAATACTTCTTGAAAAAATAATGCTAACATTTTACACACGAAGAAAAATTAACCACAAGATACAAATAAAATAGTACTGTACGATTTTATTTTGTAAGAGCGCTCGCTGACTTCAAAAAATTCCAAGAAAAAATTATAACCTCTTGCACATTAAAATTGTTTATGAACCTCATAAAATGATGCATATAAATCAAAATTTATCGAAAACTAAATAAAACTTATGATCGCCCGTGATCGTCAATCCATGATCGTAGCGAAACTTATTTTGAACTGCGACCAAATGACGACTAATACCTGCATTGGCATTTTATTTTCCAAATTTCTATACTACGTCACTTTAAGAGGCTTGATTGTTTTTGTACGACCATACGAAACATAAAAATTTATAGTAGAATCTATATTTAAATCTACAATTTTACTTCGTGACTCTACTAAGAAGCTATCACCTAAGTGGAACACAAATTTCGTAAATATCTATTGCTCTAATAACAATTCAATCAGAATTATATTATCCTTTTAATAAATGAGGAAAAAAAAGAAATCTGCACTCAAAGAATCAAATTATGTGATAAAAATATTAGTCACAAAACTTTTTAATATGTGTGTTATTTCTTTCATATTGAGGCTAAAGTGATTTGGTGATTAAACTTTTAATTAATATTGAAAATAATTTTGTATGAATTTTATATTAGAGTAAATACTCATCAATTCATGTTTATTTTTAAATTTTTTAAAAAAATATGTTTTATTTAAGAAAAGAAACTTGCTTCATAAATCTGTTAAAAAGCATGGATTAAAGAATTATGTTTTATCTAAGAAAAGAAACTTGCTTTATAAATCTGTTAAAAATCAGTTCGGTTTCTACTTTAAACATAAAAAAGTATGATTAAGGTATCCGACTACACGTTCAGTACTGTGATTTTAAAAATGCGCAAAAATGGATAATTTTCATGATATTTAGTGTCACTTACATTAGTATACATGTATAAAATTGTTTTAAGGACATTTTGACATAAAAAATTATTTAAATACAATATTTTGGCAAAAAATTAACTTAGAATAACCTTTTTTCAAAATGTTCTCCTTTTATAACAAATTATTCTAAAATAATAACATTTTGCTTATATAAAGTAAAGACTTCTCCAGAGAGTCTGAACTATTTTTTTTTTGAAAAATTCACATTATTTTCAGAGTTACAACCCATTAAAATAATTATCGGCGTTTTTTTTAAAAAATTTCTCCCCTCTATTGTCGTAAAACATGGATAAACCCACTTCTAAGGTATATATTTCAAAAATTCTAGTTGAGCCTCTGTAGAGAGGTTTGAGCTATATACAAGCGGAATATTATTATAATAGGAGCATTTTTCACAAAAGGAGAATATTTTGAAAATGGATCATTCTATGTTCATTTTTTGTCAAAATATTATACTTAAATAATTTTTTTTGTAATAATATTTTTAAAACAAATTTATGTACATTTTCTAATCTAAGTGACTCTAAATATCATAAATATTATCCATTTATACCCTTTTGCAATATCATGGTTCCAAACGTAGTCGGACACTTTAAATGTATGAGTAAAAATATATTGTCGAGTACAGAAATTAAGGTAAATTAATATGAATTGAGGAATGAAGTTTAAATAATAAAAGATTTAACAGATTTAACGATAAGATTTGAGGTTACTACACTGTTCCATGAACCATAAATATTAAAAGGAAATGTGTTTCGACCGTGGTGCACACAAGGGAAGGAATCCAGGTAATCCGGGGCCCTCTCCCTTCCTCATTGCTCTTGATTTTTTCCCCATTTGATTATAATCCTATGAATATATAGAACGTAAAATGATTCCAAACAAAGGAACGAATAATTTCAATTATAATAAATGAAAAATAAAATTTCTTGCACTGCTGAATTCCAGCAATGTCACCACCACTCCTGAAGAAGTTAGATGTGAAATCGCAAGAAAACCAAGAAAACTAGATTTCATTCTGTAACTATATTTGTAGGCCTATAGAAGCAGACTGGAGATTGTAAATGAAAACACTCTGTAATCATCATTTTTTTAGTTTTGTTATTTTAGATTAAAGTGAGATTTTCCATCTACTACGATTTGGTGCTTCTGTAATGAAGATTTTGATTTTTGAAATATAAGAAAAATAAATACATAAACTCTTGCTCTTTCTGGTAATTTAATTGTTCGTTATTAATTATTTATTTTACTAATAAATGCTAATTATTTATTCACTATTTTTTTTTACTATTTTATGTTCTCAATAATTTATAGAATGAAAATAATATGTTTGGTGGTGTATTGGGGTATGATACGAGTATGGTGGGCTTTAGACCCGTGACCCCCTCCCCCTTGAAAAATTCCCTTATGCGCCACTGTATTTTGTATTTAATTGGGCAATTTACAGGAAGTTGCTCATTAAATTAAAATATGAATCTAATTTTTGGGAAATGATTCAAAACAGATTCTCTTAAAAATTTTAACTTTCTTATGGTTTTTAAAATAATATATTCAAATAAAAAATGACATAAATGTTTCAAAAATAAACTGTGCAAAATAATCTACAAAAAAATTTTAAAATGCAGTTAAGCTAAAAACTTAAAATATTGTTAAATATTATAAGTTTCGTTAAAGACCTAGCGTATAACACGCACTTTTAACTCAAAAAATAAGAGCAAAATTTATGGTTGCGCATTATACGCCGGGTATAAAAATGACAGCTTTAAAAATAAAAAAAAAAGGATTAGCATTAAAAAATATTATACTCCTACATATTGAAATACTGTTCATTTAAAAGAGCTGGCATTCCTCATGAACATAAAGGGTTGTATTTCTAGAAGTATGCTATTTTTTTAAAGCTTGGGATAATACCTTGAATAAATGATTTCAAAAGATAAGAACATTGCATGTATATATTTCAGCTTTATTCGTAAAAAAAAGGTGCGTGCGTTTTTGATGAATGCGCCAAAAAATTAAACAATGCTGCTCGAAAGTATAGATGCGCATAATACGCCGAATTATGCGTTGAATTGTTTTTATCTTAAAAGTTATACATTCCTTATGATCTTTAAAGTAATACATTAAAATAAATAATCCCATAAAACTCAAAAATAAGCTTTATAAAAGAATCTATTTTAAAAATTTAAAAATACATATTAAGCTAAAACTTGAAATATTATTAAGTATTACCTGCGTATTCGAACAGATTTTCTTAGAGTCCACTCTAACTCTTGTTTTTATCTCTGTGTGTGTGTTAAATTTTTCTCATATAGAATTACTAAAAGTGATACAAATATTAATTAAACCAATAAACGCATTTAGATATGTATTTCCATATTGATTTACATAAATCACCGAAAATAAACACACAATATTTACCTTACAGAGACGACAGCGATGATGCTTGCAACGCTCTCAATCACATGTAGTTCACTTCACAATCAGCAGAGGAAAATAATGGAATAAAATCGTAACAATGAGGAAAACTGCCGATTCGTGAAGCTCTGATTAGGAGCTTCTTTTGCGTAGAGCTTCACAGACGGTAATAATAAATTACGAGCTTCCAAGTTTTAGTGCAGACACTACCGGCTAAAACACGCGTGTGATGAAGAAAATTTTAAAGCAATGAAAACCCCTCTGCAGTTGCTGAGGTGAGAATGTTTGTGGAGAAATCGAAACGGGCCGCCGAATGGAAGATGGGAGTCACGTGCCTTGTGACGTCATCTCTCTTTCACGGTTCCTCGCTTGTTTTCAATTTCCTGTGAGATTTGCATCTTTTTTTTTTTAATATCTATTTTTCAGGTTATTTATACAAACGTAACTAATTTGTGGGGAAGGGGACTTATTTTAAAGTAAGGGGATGGATTTATTTTAAAGGGTTTGGAGTTTGTTTTGTTAATATGCATCAGATGTTTTGAATGGTGTGTTTTGAATGTAATGGATGTATTAAACTGATGAGAAGTATCTGAATTAAAAAAGCCAGGATTTTTTTTTTGTTAGAACACAGAGCTTAGCTATGTTTTTTTGCAATTTAATATTCCAGTAAAAAAATGACGAGAAATTATAAACTATTATTAATTAACAATTTAAAATGTATTCATTTCATTGACGAGTACGTTTTTTATTCCAAATGGTTGTTAAATAGCTTTTTTATGTAACAATACTTTAAAATCAATTATTTTTTATAGTATAACAATCAATAAATGTCGAAACTTTTTTTTTTATTTTAGTAATCGATAAAATGTGTAACGAGTTACTGCGAATGATACGTTATTGTAACAACCGTAGCCTTCATTGATGATATTGAACAATAAATATATTTAGCAATGAAATTTTCATTACTTGTAGTCTTAAATTAATTTTAAAAATTTGATTGAATTAATCAGAGGATGCATGCAATCATTCAAAGCACCCACGCACGTCCTGTTTTCGATAAACTTTAACATTTTACGACCATGAAGTGTATAATGTGAACCCAGTGTTGTAGCTATTGTCGACTTATAAACCCATGGGTTTCATAGCCTTTGCGTAGTTTTGGGATAGGATAAAATTGACTCAGACCAATTAAAGTACTTACAAAATGACACCCAACATTTCTCGAAGGGTATAAGAATATATAAATAGATATTATTCGTAAAACAATAACGAGATTTGTTGCTAATATAATATAAAACATGTTTCAGGACTCTTAAAACAGCTGTCCACCTTACGAAATTCATGGACCACACACTAAATGTATAATTTTACGTATGGCGGACCTCCAATATGATTGATCACTGTATGGTATACCAACTATAATTATATTGTCGCTTATTTACGTCCCTACATTTTCATATAACTGGAAAAAATTTCAAGAAAATCAAATAAACAAAACCCAGCAAGACAAAGCTATCTCAACAAACAGGAGTGCTATGCCACCAATGCACCATGGTTGATGTCTAGCTTTCTAATGCCGCTAGATAACCTGCAAAAATGGATAAAATGTCTCTAAACTCGATTCGGAAGATATTTCTTTAAAAATAGTAGCTAAATGTGTTTTTGAAAATATATATCATCTATATTCCTTAATACGTTATCTTACTCGTGACTTTTTTAAAACTGAATCTTCATAAACATATGAATAATGTCCCAATCTTTCTGTGGTCTACCAAAAAATTTTCACAAACCGCCAATAGTTTGCGAACCATCGGTTGGAGACCATTGCTTTTAAGTTTATAAGGTGGAATAATCTATAAACTTATATGAATGACATTATATTCTATTATAAACTCAAATATTATCTGGAGTAATAAACTTTTAGGTAGATAAATGAGTACCAAACTTGCTTGGGAACTAGCGTCAGACTGACTCACCTAACTGGAACCTCTGCTCCTGTGCCTCAATGCCCAAGATCATAAAAACTGAGTTGGGCACAGTAGGCCTTGGCCCTCTATGAGCTGTTGCGCCATTGAGTATAGTTTAATAAACTTTAATTTGGCACAACTGTAGAAAATGTTTTCATGTAATAATGTCTAATTTGAAACTTTGTTGCCGTTATATTGCATAATGCTGTAGCACACGTGACTTTAATTCTCAAAAATACTTGATGTCGACAAATAGTATTCCTGTATTTATTCCTACTACTCGCATACTTCTGGAAAAGGTAATTTTAATTTATTTCAAAGTGTGTTTTTTAAGACTAATGCTGGGTTTTAGAGCTCACTTTATTTCCTCTGAAGAAATGATATATCACCAAAACATTTTGAAATGGATATCTTACAAAATGATAGTTCAATTCTGCGCAACTCTTCAAACAATTTAAGTAAAATAAATAAATAAATGTGGAATACAGCGATATTTTCCATACCGAACGTAATAACGCGTGCTTTTGCATTATTTCCTGGTTTTTCATCTAGCACTATGTCAACGAGGATTAATTACTGTAGCCTTCCTTGCCGATTGACACTACTATCCCGTTACGGTAAAGAGCTTTTAAGTGATGTTTTTCTGTCATATTTCCTTTTATCCGATGTAAATGAAAGGGAGGGGGGTAAATGGGGAGTTAAGACATTAAAAACAAATGCATGTTCTATTGACGGTTTCTATCATTGTTCGTTTTCTTTGATTTGATGTCATATTGTTTAGGACTTCAAACTCGTTTGACGTACGCTTGTATCTTTCCTTTCTTTCGGATATTAGGGGGATCTGTTGTATTCTCTAAACTGCGGCATTTTATGATCTTTTAGTAACCACATTTGCGGTCCATTATCTCTCTCTTATCAAATAGTTTTCTTTCTTTCTCTGTCTATAAAGATGACAAAGGAAAGGAAACAATTATATTCATAAGCTTCTTTTGTTAAAAAAAAGTTGATTATTTTGTGATGGAAGAGGATATTAATAAATGGAAGCATTTTATTTTGGATTTTATATTAATTGTCGTTACATAAAAAAAATGCCTTTTTATTTACTAAAATGATAATCTCGTTAACAATTTTTTTTTAAATATTGACTTGTATATTCATGTTGTTGTAAGTATAAAGTTAAACAAATAATATAAAAGAAAATTTTTAAGTCAATTCCTACTTAGGTCAACGAAGAAAAATTTTATTTTAGTTACTTTTTATTAAATAATTACAATTTATATATATATATGACAGAATCACAATATTAAGTGGCAAAATAGAAAGCTATTCCCCCTTGCAGTTCTTCATTTTCCTTTCTATATAGAGTGTTGGACTATTATTTTTTTGTTACTATTTATTCATTAATTAAATTTAATTATTCCAATAAAATAGAATAGTAAGAAAATCACATTCTCAGGAAATAGGCCATCTCATTCGGGATTCGAACCCACGACCTTTGGATGAGAAGTACAAAGCGCTATCCATTGTGCTACAGGGACGTAACGAGCGTTTTTCCTTTTTATATATGGTGTTGGACTATTATTTTTGTTACTAATTATTCATTAATTAAATTTAATTAATGAATTAATACTTGAAAAAACTGTATTAACATCAAGTTTACCACAAGTTTCATAAAATGTATTTGAACTTGAGTGGATAAGTAAAATACAATTATTGAGAATTGAAAATTTAAACAAGATATATATATATATATATATATATATATATATACAATAATATAAGATCATGAATACCCTTTTAATTTCTTGAGATCTTATATTCATCACAAATACATTAACCGTCTTGCTACTTCGAATTCCAAATCCACCACACAACAATAGGTTTTCAAAGTCAGCATGTTAGTGGTCTTGCTGTGAAGATTATATCATAACACTCATATCACATTTTTTCCACACACATCTTAAACATCTTACACATTGTTGACAACCAACCAAATTAGAGCCTAGCAAATTTACATTTTTGACAATCAACCAATTCAAATTTTACCATATTTGATTGTCGTCATTCTATACTTGTCTTTGTTGGCTGGTTTAAAAGTCAGCTCAAAAGATGTGTTTATGTTTTTTCGAATTTTTTAACTTGGTGAATAATTAACTTTCATTGATGGCAAGATGTTTGTTTCTCTTCGTAAAAGCTTTGTGAGTATAGAAATTTTGTTAAATTATTTTTTGAAAGATACTTTTCTTATGTAATTGTTCTAGTATTTTTCTACTTTTCTTACATAATTATTTTGTGATTTTTCTGCATTAAGAGTTTGGGAGAGTTTGTTACATAATAGTAGTGATTGGTTTTATCATGCTCTCTGTGAGTTATACTTTCTCTGAAGTTTTGTTTATTTTATTTGGTTTTCCTACCGAGTTGCAAAGGGGGAAGGTTGGCGCCTTCAAACTAGTTTAACCCCACTTATTCGGTCCTAAGTCCGAAATTGCTTTCTGACTCGCTAGGTTCTTCTTTTTTGTAGTTCTTTTATTTCTCTATAATTTTGTTCTTCATGTTCAGCTTTCATATTTTTATTACGTTATTTCTTGTTATGTTCTTTATCTATTATTTCTTGTTTTTGATAAATAATACATATTTCTTTTATATATATATATATATATATATATATATATATATATATATATATATATATATATATATATATATATATATATATATATACACACACAAGGAGAGTGGGAACTAATAGTAGGAATTGAATGAAAAAGCCTTAATAATTTTTTTTAATTTTAAATACTAATTTTTTTTTTTATTTTTCCATTTTTACCGATTGTTTTTGCCGTTTGCTCCTAATGACAGTAGAAGTCTAATGGTTATCGTAACGAACTCGTGGACATAATGTTATTTGTTCAAGCCCTTTTGCCATTGAAGACCTAAAGTATAGATGGAGCTGATGCACGTTAAATCTGTCTGGTTCGAATTTCTACAGTTGGCGCGGTGAGGATATCTGGAGAAGGGATGTTAGCTCAAGTGTCACCCGACCAAGGTTCAAAATTACAAGATCCATTGGCCAATAGCCCTCGTGTTGCTTGACTGCATTACATACATCAAATTAAAGGCGCTTTCTCCTTTGTTATTTTTGTGTGTGTGTTCTAAAATTATTTTCCTCAATTTAATTTATTAATATAATTCTTTTAGTGTGTATATACGACTATAATATTTTCTTACTATTTATTACAACTTTTTAGCATTTTTTGAAATCTTTACTATTACCTTAAATATAATTTGCTATTTTCATTCTTTTATAAATTTTATAACTATATTTTATTATTTTATTTATTTTCTTTCGATTTTTAGAAAATAAATAAAAAAGCTATGCAACAAATAATGAATTTAATGAGGGAGGGGGGAAATCTCTAAGAAGTGCTTCATTATTTTTAATTAATATTTTATTGTATTAATTTTTTTTCCTTTTAATTTTGAAGAATTAACAGCAGTTTCGGGGAAGAGATTTTTTTTTCAATATTTTTTTTAATTATTTCCTCGTTTGCTCATCATTATTTCTCAGAGTTAAAAGTTTAATTGCACGATTTGATAAAATATTCTGTTTCTATCTAATTTCTAACTGAATAAAATATATTTTCAAAATTAAAATTGATAATTTTAACTTATAAAAAGTTCCTGATGCAGAACTGTAATACAATTCTTTTTTTTAGGCATTAAAAAATAAATTAGTGTCCTGGCACCAATAATCTCATTTTGTGTATTATCCATTATTATTACGTAGTATTTCATGTTTTTATTTTATTTCACAAAAAATTCATTAAATATTGGCAAGTTTAAAATAATTGCTTTCCAACTTTAAATTTACTGAAATTGACTTCGAAAATGTCGAAATATTTCTATATTACAACACTTGTGTGCAAGCAATCTCAATATCTAGCCTGAAATCTTCCTTTGAGAAGGCTAAGAAAATTAATCAAGTACAACCAAAGTTACGCAATCGCAGCAAATCACGTAGCATGAGAAACGAAATACAAAATTCAAAAATTATTTTTCACTGTGAAGTTTTTTAAAGGTTTTATTTTTTTTCCTAACAGTAAAACTTCTGCATAAAATTATAGTGATTTTTAATTTTCTTTTTAAAAAGCGCTGATTGGTTATTTTTTTAAATTGTTTAATTTTACTAAGTAATAAATAAAAATTACGAACGAGTAGTAAATGTTTACAAATAATTAGGGTATTATTTTTTTCTTAAGTGTTCTTAGTGAAATTAAAAAGAAGTTCTCTCATTCACACATTTTTAATGATTTATATATAATTGAATTTTATTTTCCAAAAATTTAATCTAAAAGTGTCGAATAATGCCCAAAGTCAAAAGGCCCGCTAAAGATTAATTTGAGCAAATATTTTATTAAATTGGCATAGTAGTATGTATTCTTGCAAAAACAAATAAAGTTGAACCTGTTTTGTGCGGAAGATAGGGACCGTATAAAAAATCGCACAAAAAAAATATTCAAAAATTTCATAAATTCTTACATATAACAAACTAATTCGTGAAAATACTACAAAAAACTTTTTTTATACGGTGGATAGGGACCGCACAAAAAAGTCGCATTTATAAAATATGCCAATTATTTATGAAATTTATATAAGAGTGCTTCCATAACAAACTAAGTAATTAAATATTACACATGGAAACATTTTAAAAACATATAGTTTCGTAATGTATATACGGATAAGTCTTTAAAATGCACATACATAATTCATCGCTACTCATCGTAATCCAAAGTCTTGTAATGAATAAGTTCAAAATCGCTTTTGTCACTTGAAGGTACAATTTCAATTGATTTATTTTTTGGCAACATAAAGTAAGAGATAAGTTTTTGTGACGAAAGACGGGTGGTCAGTTGCTTGTAAATGTCACGATAACCAGCTATACATGATTGAAACCCCTTTGGGAATTTTATACTCCTTTCTTAACTGGTATCTATTTTAAGAAAATGCTTTTTCAATTTGTTGGAAAGCTGGATCCCTGCATATTTTTATCCACTCTCAAAGAATGCGGTTCTTCTTGACCGTCTTCATAATTTATAAAATTATTGATAATGCCACTGTCATTAAAAGTTTCGTCTTCAATCAAGCGCGGGCTGCTGGAGCGTTGAGAGAAAGCAACTGAATGCGCATTGTCGGGAGACTGTTTATAACAAATGAACAGAGCGTCTTGAAATGTCTACGTTTCAGTGGCGTACCGTACACACCCGCATAACGGGGATGGGGTCAGGACTCTAGGGGCCCAAGGCCTGACTCATGCTTAATACGTATTTACCCAATTTATAAAATATTAAAGGCGAAACCTGACTTTCAGGGGGGAGGGGGTCCTAACATTCTCCGTTACACCACTAGCAAATAAATAGAAAACATTACAGTGGCACCAAAGCCATTGAAATTCATACACCTCATGGAAAAAAATATCGCACATAAAAAATAGTACAAAAATAAAATCGCACAAAAAGGAGAAATCGCATAAAAAAAGACCGCACAAAAACAGGTTCGACTGCATTCAATCCAACGTTTATGATTTGAAATCACGAGGAGCATTATTAAAAACAATCTCAATGGCTTTTGTATTATATTAACTAAAATAATATTGTTTTTATAGAGGCTTTACAATGTGTTCGAAAGAGGAATTCTTTATGGAACTACGGCCCTTTTTGTGAGAGATATTGACAAAACTTACTTGTTAATTGTAAATCATTTGAAAGTTGATGTTAAATAACTCTGATACATCAGAGTTATAAAAATGCTGTTAATTTAGTTGAACATTTAAATACAGTCGAACCTCTTTTGAACGAAGTCGCTAAATCTCGAAAAAAGGCTCGTTATATGGAAAATTCGTTTTATAGAGGTTCATCTTTCAATATACATTATAAACCACATAAGAAAAATGTGAATTCCTCAACACTTTTTATTTTTAAAAAAATAATTATCCACACCTTTTTGTAAATTAATACCTATTTATTTTGTATATCTTACCCATCAAAGAAAAAAAAGAAAAACTGCAGGGAAACAAGAAAAAAGAATGTCGAGGAATACACTGTATTTTCAACACTGAGAAAACATATATTTTTTAATTTAATGAATGTACATTTTCGAGCTACCATCAACGAAGTTATCAGTAAGACTGATCAACTCTACAAATGAACGGAGACTAGTTCAAGAGCACGGGGGCACGAGAGACGACTATACTGAGGGGGAAAGGGGATATCGAAGATATTTCTAGTGAAGTAGACAATGGGAGTTAAAGATTGCACTTTTTTGAATAAAACGCATAGAATTCTATTGATCAAGGTGGTTAGACACCTAATAAAACTAGTTCAAAATTTATGACCACCATAAAATGAGAGAAAAACTAAAAATATCCAGAAATTATTTTAATATGGGTTGAAAAAAATTAAATCTCAAGAGAAACTGTTTGTTGTAAACAAAATGCACTTCGCTATTAGTAGGTTATTTTACGAAGATCATCTCTAAATATTCTTGGTTCCAGGGAAAAGTTCGCTGTATAGAAAAATTCGCAATATAGAGATTTGTAATATAGAGGTTCAATGGTAATTAATTTTTAATTTCGTATTATAACCATGATGTTTTTAATATACATTTTCTACAACGTCAAATGTAACAAAAATCACTTCCACATATCATTGTATCTGACTCAATATGTTATAGAAATACTTTTTTTCATTGTAATATACATCTCTACATTTTTATAATTTTTATACTTATTAATATACAGGGTGTCTCTCTCCCAGGATTACTGGGACTAACTTTAAGGGGAGGCAGGGTGCATCACAAGGATTCAGATTTGTATAGAAACCCATGGTTGGAAACCTGGGTCCTGGGGGTCCGGACCCCCAAAAAAACCCTTGATTTTTTTTCCGATTGACTATAATTCTAAGTATATAGTACGTAAAATTTAATTAAGTATTTGTTTTAATGATTAATTTTATTAATTAATGCTAATTTTTTATTCAATAAATAGTTTTTTTACTGTGTTTTGTTCCCGAAAATCGACAACATCAAAAGGAGCATGATACAAAAATGGTGTACTTTCAACCCCGGACCCCCTTGAAAAATTCCTGAGTGCGCTACTGGTATGATAAGTACAAGAAGCGAAGGGACCCAAGACTGAGATCATCTGAAATATTTATTGGTCAAAGTTGGGGCACGCTGGGAAGTCGAGTCACTCGTGACCCGCCATCACTATGCCTATTACCTCGTAATGATCCATACTCACACACACATATACAAAATGTGATACAAATTAGTAAATATCAGACGGTCCTGTGCATCTCTCTGTGGGTACCTTTCGCGATACAATCTATCTTTTTGCAGCTCGTGCATTTTCTTACGGTAATACGTAAATAGGTACATATTTTCTAGCTTTGTGTTAGTAAAACATAAAATACTCTTCTGAGGGGATAGCAGCTCAAATGACTGCCGTTAAAGTAGGTCTCTTTCTTCCAATATTCTTGTGAACAACGCCACCTAGCGCCGAACTAAGAAATATCGGACCATGGGTTGCTAAGTAAATCTGAATCCTTGTGATATCCGTTTCCTACCCATAAAGTTTGTCCCAATAATCCTGGGACATCCTGTATATCAGTATATATTAATAATTAGTAGTATTTTATTTCAGGTGGCAGCAGTAGCCTAGTGGTCATGATCATAAGCTTATTGCCGTTATGTCATGTGTTCGGGCCCTAATGCCACTGAAGACCCGTTATATAAAGGTCTGATGCACGTTAAGTCTGTCACTTTGCCTCAATTGCAGGAACGAGCATTTAACCAAAGAATGTGAAATTAAGAAAAAAAGCAACACTCTTAAATTTATCACCTCACTATATATATATATATATATATATATATATATATATACACTAGAGATAACGCCTTGTGTATCAACTGTGAAGTGTACGGGCAAACTGCCCGCCACACTAAATGCTTGAAGTTCCCTAAGCTCAAGAAAGGAACCACCGGAAAGGAACTTACAAGCAACAATGTTGTCAAGGTATTTTCCTTCGCTCACAAAGTTGCAAGTGAAAAAACAAAGAAGAACACCCATTACCCCCCACGGAAAACAATCAATAACAATGTCAATCTGAAGATTTTCCTATCTCCGAGACAGACGTCTTGGAAGTGTCAAATTTAATAGAATTATTCAAAACTTTATCCACGACTTAGTGAAAAAAATGCCGAAACTTCTCTCTCTACTTCCTGCACTTAAAAAATAGTACAAATGATAAGCAAAAAACTTTTTAATAATAGAATCGATCCTTGATGACTAAATTGTAACTCTTAATTTCTCTCTTTTACTTTTCGCAGGAAGCAATATATATATATATATATAATGATTCCTGCTTACTTTTTATTACAAATGTCATCACCATTTTGCATAGCTCTAATTTCCTATAGCCAATTGCTAAGGACGGATAACACTATCATCCGATAGCAACCACAAAATGAAAGGAAGCAAAATGTGGAAAATTAGAATAAGTGCGGGATATTAGTAAGAAGAGAAGTATGAGTATACAAATTTTTTTTTTTTCCACGTCTGTTCATCACGTGATAGCGTTCATAAGAGCTTTAAAGGTTTTGACGCGTGTGGACAGTTGTTGTTTCAAGTCAAAGTTTTACAGGAAAGATTTAATGAGACGAACTTAAAATTTTTGGCATGTCTTCCCGACATCATATAGATGATTTTATGCGTGGCCGAATTATTGGAAAGATCGAAGAAGGGCGAAAAATAACAGATGTTTGCCAGGGATGCAGTTCGACATCGCTCACAGCGTTGTTTTCGCGGCTGTGGAAGTCATTTAAAACTACTGGAATGTGTAGTAGACGGCACGGGGGAGGTCGTGTTAAAAACCGTACAAAATACGACGCCTGCAGAAGACAGATATATCGTCCTATCAGCAAAAAAGAACAGGCGCACCACAGCTCAGCAGGTGGAAAATCAGTTTCTTGCTGCCTCAGGAAAGCAGATCTCCCGAAAAAAACTGTTGCCAGACGTTTGAGGGGAGGAGGACTATACGCACGCAGACCTGTTGTGTGACCCATTGACCAGACAGCACGGTACTGCCCGTTTGCAATGGTGTCGTGAGCATCACAATTGGACTGAACAGGACTGGGCATGCGTACTATTCTCAGATGAAAGTAGGTTCAATCTGTCATCGGATTGTAGACGCCAACTGATCTGTCGCGAGAATAACCCATTTTTTCGTGGTACTGCTTATCGTCCAGAAAATATCCAGGAAAAGGACCGATATCTGACATGCAGTATCATGGTGTGAGCTTAATATCGGCATCATGATCAACGGCCGCACGCGCCTACATGTGGTTGCGAATGGGACTATGAAGGGCCAACGATACATTGATGAAGTTCTACTTCCTCATTTTCGCCTTTTCCGTGGTGCTGTCGGTGATAAATTTGTTTTTATGGACGACAACGCAACATGTCATCGAACACTCACTGTTCAGGATTGTCTGTTGGTTTTGACAAAAAGGTATTCAACGTCTCGTATGGCCAGCGCGTTCTCCAGATCTAAACCCCATTGAAAATGTGTGGAATGCTTTGGGGTCTTTCCGAGGCAAGTTGCTAGTCGAAACTATCCTCCGACAAACAAGAACACCCTCATCCGTGCACTCACAGAGGGAATGGGATAAATTGCCTCAACAGCTGCTGGATAATGTTGTGCAAAGTATGGTACGACGTGTGGAATGTTGCATCACACTCCACGGTGGACATATCCCGTACTGATACCTTTCTTTAAAAAAAAGAACAGGTGCCTGCTGACTTTTAGATGCATTGTTCCATTTCTCCGTACGCAGATCAAATGAACATTTTTTTTTTGTAGACTTTCAGATGTTTCACAGCTTTTTGTTCTTTCCAGAACAATAAATATTCTTTATTCTAATGTCTGAACAGTGTGGCAACTATATTTTATCCTACTAGGCCTTATGTTTCGCTTAATGTTATGCTACATAGCAATTTGTGATCCGTCCTTAGCAATTGTCCAGCAGTGTATATAAATATTCATTCTAATGTGTGTATATATATATATATATATATATATATATATATATATATATATATATATATATATATATATATATATATATATATATATATTATTTAACTCTAATTATTTTATCTCAATAGTTCTTTAACTTGTGGAATAGTTTAAAATTTTTCTCTGAAAAGGGCAGCTCAGATCCAATAACTCACTTCCAATAGCCAATAGCTAACCCAAACCGAAGCAGCAGTGCGTGCTACCCCATTGGTTCCTTTACACCTGAAGCCACACCTCCTCTTCACCAACCAAGATGTTAACACCAGCCATCGGACACATCAAGACAGAGAGCAGAGGACTGCTGTTTGCTGCCCAGTCTCTTGTGAAGTAATACAGTAATAAAATAAGGCTATCACACATGACTATATTGGCGTGGTGTGGTAGTTTGGAAAGGGAGAGCCGGTTTAGATGTTGTCCTCGTCACTTAACCGAGATTCAAAATTACGAGGTCCGTCGTCAATAGTCATCCTGTATCTTTATAGGACGATGTTTATCAACACTCACTCGATTTATTTTACTTTATTGAATGTTATGATCAATACAGCGTCCTGAATTTTTTTTTTAAAAAAAAGCTTTAAAGGAATCCTAAAAATCTTTAAATTATTTTTGTATTTTTATTGAATGTTTATATTTCTGAATGTTCGATTGTTTCTCGAAAAAGAAAAGAACATTAATTTTCGAGGTAATTTTTCATTCTTCAGAGTAGGACAGAGATGTTTTTGCAGATTTTGCAACATACTGGAATTTTGCTGCTAATTCTCTCTTAATACTTTTAACAGGAAATGAGAAAGCCCCTTAACTCCTATTGAAAAGAAGATTAACCTTCTGGAAAACAGCTTAATATATTATATTATAAGGAAAACTTTAATTGCAATAATTTTCGAGCTGACAGTAAAATTCATGCCGTGTTTCTAATTAACCTGGAGCTCCGTTCTCCACTATACTTTTTGCCCCACATAGTACTATTATAGTAGTAAATCATAAAATAAATCATAAAAACATTTTTCGATGTTATTTTAATGTCTTTTTTTTATCATTGTATCTTTGCTCAAATATCTTTCTAATCCGATTAGAATTAAATAAATTTCTTCAAACTATGTACTGCTACGTAATATTATTTGTAATAAATAATGTTTAATTATTTAAAAAAGAACAATATCCACACAGAGGATAATATAAATTTTAAAACTCTGTTGGAACTAATTTGATATTGGTATGCTACAGATTTTCCGCCAAATAGTTGTAAAACTTCGCCAAGTTGGGACGATACATAACAATGCAATAACATCTGATTGACCACCCAAGATCTATTTGACGCGATTCCAAAATCGCGACTAAACTGAGTAGCGTACTGGTATCAAATTATCAAAGTTATCAAGCTATTATCAAGTTATTTAAAGTTTATTTAAGGCTGCCTCATTTCATAATGAGTCAGTAGTTTAATGAGTAAAATCCTGTTTTAGCCCATCCCTTCGGCAAGGAAGAAAAAAAATTGCTCCACAATTGAGCACTCATTTTTCTCTATTGGGTTTTTATCCAATATAAATTCGCCATTGGCGATAAAAAAAAGAAGTGTGGGCTAAAATAGGATCCAATCGTTTAACATTTAAAGATAAAATATAAAGCAACATTTAAAGATAAAATAGTTCCCACTTTTTGAATGAGTTTCTTTTCAATATGGAAAGGATAACTCTCTTTTAGAATATTATTTTTAAATTAAAGATAAAAATATTCATTCTTATTAGTATTCCGTAAATTCTGGTGTATAACGCGCACTCATGCTTTTAAGCAGCAATTTTTAATTTTTAGGTACATTTTCTGTATAACGTGCACCCCCTCTTTTTACGAAAAAAGCCTGAAATGTAAGGGCGCAACGCTCGTGTGTTTTGAAGTCATTTATTCAAGGTACTATTCCAAGCTTTAGAAGAAAAAAATAGTATACTTCTAGAACTACAGCTTGTTAAATTCGTAAGAAACGTCATTTCTTTTAAATAAAGAGTATTTCGATACATGCAGAAGTCTAATTTTTTTTTCTACGCTCATCTTTTTTTAATTTTTAAGCCTCTCATATCTATATCCGGGATATAACACGCATCCGTAAATTTCGGTTTTATTTTTTCTGATAAAAGAGCGCGTTATACGCTGTATTTAACGTAATTAATAAGATAACATTTTTAAAAAATATTATTGAATTCATTAAGCAACAGAACTTCAAAAAGAAGTTCAATACAAAAATAATCCTTGAAAGTATTGCAAAATGTTGTTAACGTGTGTATTGCTTTGCAATTATAAAGAATGAATCATTTTTGTAAGTAAGAAAACAATTGCAAAATGCTTTTTGAGAACTCTCTTGTGTGTTTCGATTTCAAGTGTAAAGGAAAATTCTAAATTTTCAAATTATCTAAGATATTTAAAATAGATATGTGTAATATCGTTGTTGCGTTCCGAAAAAATTAATGAATAAAGATGAATGTTAGTAAAATAAACTGAAATTTGCGAAAAAAAAATTCTAATCCAACTTTTTTCCTATTTTATTTTCAAGAGCATGCTGTTTGTTGATATTTAAAAAATATTCAAAATAATATTTCTTGTATGCTAACTTCATGCTCTTGACTTGCCGATTTATCTTTAGAAAAATCTCAAATTCAAAGTATAGAAAAATAAACGAGTCTTACTTATCAGTTTTATGAAGCTGTTCCTATTTTGAATTACAAAATTTTGGCTTATGTTCCATATCTGCATCTACATTCTGAAAAATATTACTCATTTTAAAATTCTTAAAACAAGCAAATACTATTTCGAAATGAATAAAACATTAGTTTTGCTTCAAAATGTGAGATAAATAAGTATTAAGATATGTAAAAGAATAATTCGACTGAGCAATTACTCATTGATGTGTTAAGACTTCTTCGGCTTTAGTACAAAATATATAATAGAAAAGAAGGAATTTTTAAAATTATTTTAAGATACTTTTTAAGGGGGATAATTTTCTATCTTTTATCTCTTCTCATTAAAGAAGACAACCCTACAAAATAATACTAAACATTGAATTTAGATTTTTACAAATAAATCTAAAGTAAGTTGTTTAAAATTTTATCTTCTGTCTCATAATGAGTTCTGATTAGAATTTAAATAACAAGTATTTTCTCATGCTATCAAAAATATTTTAAGTAGCTAACTATTAATAACTAGCAAATTTAAGGAGATATATATTAAGTAATAAAAAAAATAAATAAATATAGAAAATGGTTGAACTAAATAAATCCCTCATATATTTAAAAATACCTTCAATAAATTTTGTCAAATGTTTCTGTAGGACGTATGAAAAATAAAAATTATCAAAATATGTGTTATTAATTCATGTTTTTACAGTTTTTTAGTTAATTTTTATTTCCTACTCCTAATTTATGAAGGAAAATATTGTTAAGTAAATTTAAATTGATTCGAGAAATAAATATTTCATATTAATATACAATCAAAAACTAAAATGATGCTTTCCAGAAAAAAAGAAAATTATTTTATTCATTTTACTTAAAAAACGAATGAGAGTAAAGAAAATAAGCTTTTTTTCTTACTCTCATTCATTTTTAAGTAAAATGAGTAAAATAATTTTCTTTTTCTCTGGAAAGCATCATTTCAGTTTTTGATTGTATATTAATGTGTGTGTTTGTGTTTTATTAAAAAAATACACCGTGAGAATTTTTTTGCAGTTTTAAAATATAGAAAAAACAAAAAATATATTTATGAGTTATTTCATCTCACAAAAAAGTAATTTTCTTAGAACATAATTAGCGATACCTATGTATTGAAATGCAGAAATCGTTCTTACTGTTTCCAGGTGGAAAGCCATCATTATTGACTTTTCTTTCTTGTTAGAAAATTTTTGTAAACATTTTGCTCTGAAAACAAATTAATTAATTCATGGTCAATCTACTAGGCAATAATTGTATTTCAAAGTGTTTTAATGCTCATTTTATTGTTATTATATGGAGTATTTTATTTAGAGTATTAAAATTAATCAACAAAGGAATATATATATATAAAGAGTGTTTTTTTTCCAGGTATAGAAATTTAAGTTGGCATTACTTTCCAAGATGGCGACCGATTTAACAGCTGTCAAGTGATTTATTCCCAGTTTGGTTTGGCAATTCATCAAAACGATCATCAAGCAAGGCGTAGATTCGTTGAATGGGCCCAAAACGAGATTGCCGTTGTTCCCGATTTTCATAAGCGAATTTTGTTTAGCGATGAAGCGCACTTCTGGTTGAATGGCTATGTCAACAAACAAAACTGCCGCATTTGGAGTGAAGCTAATCCACAAGTGTATGTCGAAACACCGTTACATCCAGAAAAACTGACTGTTTGGTGCGCTTTATGGGCTGGTGGAATCCTTCTTCAAAACCGATGAAGGCCACAACGTTACAGTCAATGGTGATCGGTATAGAGCCATGATTACTAAATTTTTCATTCCTGAATTGAACAATCATGATTTCCAGGAGCTGTGGTTCCAACAAGACGGCGCAACATGTCACACAGCTCGAGCCACAATCGATTTATTGAAAGACACGTTTAGTGACCGCCTAATTTCACGTTTTGGACCTGTGAATTGGCTCCAAGATCTTGTGATTTAACACCGCTAGACTATTTTTGCGAAGCTATGTAAAGTCATTGGTCTATGCGGATAAGCCACAAACGCTTGACCATTTGGAAGACAACATTCGCCGTGTTATTGCCGATATACGGCCACAAATGTTGGAAAACGTCCAGTCATCGAAAATTGGCAGATGCAAGAAATCGTAGATTGAAATGTAATGCCACATTATCTTTCGAATAAAAAAATCATGCCAGCTTGTTTTTATTGCTGGCAGATGCTATACGAAATCATATTTGAAATGTAATGCCACAAGATTATCTTTATATATAATCGAATAAAAAAATATATAATCATATACATATACATCAATCGATTATACACATAATACATCAAAAATATAAAAATAGTTATAGTTATAAACACAATTTAAAGTTCTATACCAGGATTGCAGGTTTAAAAGTTTTGCGGCGCCAACCTTCCCTTTAATTTGTCATACTATATATATTCATATATATATATATATATATATGAATGCATGTGTGTGTCAAAGGAAAGGAAGTTTCAAGTTAAGGTTAAACTGTGTTTTTAAAACTCTATTGATTATTAATCTTTATAATTTACAATAGTTTATCTTTTTTTTTTTCGTTTCTCAAAAACAATTCTAGAGAGAATTCTGGTGAATAAAATTTACAATTCTAGTATTTTGGAGAAAGCGCAGAGTTCTATAACAATTTTATAAATTATAACTCTATTTAGGCGAGACTTCATAGAATCCCAGTGATTGTGGTAGTGTAGTGTTTAGTGCTTTTACGCCACAGATTCGTGGTTCAAATCGCGGAGTGGGCAAGGTCGACTCAGCCTTTCATCCCTTCTGTGGGTCGATAAATGAGTACCAACCTTGCATGGGAGCTGAACACTGGGAGTTTCACGTCAAACTGACTGCTTGAGCGAAACATCTGCGCACTCACCCCAGCGCCTAAGGTCACGTTAACTGAGATAGGCACAGTAGACCTTGGCCCTCATGGACTGTTGCACCACTAAGTTCAGTTCCATGAGAATTCATACCTGAATATAAAGCAGATACCTCTCTACCTTTTCATTTCACTTATAATATATTTCAAACAAATACCATATTGTTAAAAACAGGTTTTTTTCACAACTAAACATTTATTTTTCTCTCAAAAGCAAAGAATCATCAGATTTACATAGGGGTTCACAAGCCAAGTTAATATCGGCACAGTTCCCCATTTTGATGTCTTCTATATTTTCCTGTAATCTTGAAACTCGTTTTTGTTCTTAAATCACGTGATATTGAGTTAGGTTTTATCCGTTAAGTATCTTAATGCGACGTAGAGCTTGTTTTATTTCTGATAATCCTGGAAAACAAACTTTTAACTTCTCCATTACGAAACAAAAATGGCATCTTGGAGAAGATTCTTAATTATGTAAGTAATTCGTTGTAGTCTTAATAATGTGAGTCAAAGAAGATCTTTAATTACATAAGGAAGATAGTAAAGTATTATGTAAGACATAAAACGTCCTGAAAACTCTCTTTTAAGGTATCCGACTACGCTAAAATTGTTAATTTTACCAAAAGTTGACAATTTTTTTATGATTTTATTTTATAGGCCATCTTTTATTAACTTTATAAAAATACCCCAAGTTTTTATTCTTTATTCACTATAACAAAAACTACAAGTGTTTTAGTAAAAGCAGATGCCATAACTTTTAATAAAATGTTAAACTTTAAAAAGCGTTTTACTCGAAATGTGTTTCTTTCGTAAAGCTCAAACGAGGACAACGATTGCTCAAAAAGTTTTAAAAATAATTTGCTGAAATTTTTTATGTATGTTCTGCATAACAGTAGAAGTGTTTTAACCTTCGAATCTATCAGTCACTGTTTTATTACAAAATTTACAATTCTTTATGCGAATATAATCACAGTTTTTTTAAGCAATTGCATATAATAACTAAGATAAAAGGCCCTAGTTTTTGTAAAAATTAAAATATCTCTTATCCTGAAGGTCATTTCAAAAAGGAATAGCAAAGTAATATATCAAAATTGAAAAATTGAGAATTTGTTCATTTACTATTTGTACAGAGCGGGCCCCGTTTATGTAATTTTTGTCAATTTTTACCCATTTTTTCCCATTTTAGTAGCAATAATTTATTTTTCTCTTCTTAAATTTAGCCTTTTTTTCTCAAAATGTACTAAACAAACCTAAAAACCACAAAAAAAATCTCCATTCTTTAAAAAAGAAGTTGTCGCAAGTAGTCGGATACCTTAACAAATAATAATTTGCCACGCGCTTGTCATAAATTAAATTTTTACCTACAAAATAAAAAAGATTAACAATACATCAAATTTTAAGAATGCCTTTATATAAAAAGAAGAAATCTGTCTCTTTAATCTGTTCATCTTCGTACTTTAACATATGATTTTTAACTAGCGGAAAACCTCTTCGCTATTTTTCTAACTGACCTTTTTTCTTAACTGAACTGAACTCAGTGGCGCAACAGCCCATGAGGACCAAGGCCTACTGTGCCTAACTCAGTTCAGTTTACGTGACCTTAAGCTTTGGGGTGCATGTGCAGATGTTTCGGTCAAGTGGTCAGTCTGATGTGAAACCCCAGTTTTTCTTAACATTCATAATTAATACAAACTAAACTCAGTGGCGCAACAGCCCATGAGGACCAAGGCCTACTGTGCCTAACTCAGTTCAGTTTACGTGACCTTAAGCTTTGAGGGTGCATGTGCAGATGTTTCGGTCAAGTGGTCAGTCTGATGTGAAACCCCCAGTTTTTCTTAAAATTCATAATTAATACAAACTAAACTCAGTGGCGCAACAGCCCATTAGGACCAAGGCCTACTGTGCCTAACTGAGTTCAGTTTACGTGACCTTAAGCTTTGGGGTGCATGTGCAGATGTTTCGGTCAAGTGGTCAGTCTGATGTGAAACCCCAGTTTTTCTTAACATTCATAATTAATACAAACTAAACTCAGTGGCGCAACAGCCCATTAGGACCAAGGCCTACTGTGCCTAACTGAGTTCAGTTTACGTGACCTTAAGCTTTGAGGTGCATGTGCAGATGTTTCGGTCAAGTGGTCAGTTTGAATGTGAAACCCCAGTTTTTTCTTAACATTCATAATTAATACAAACTAAACTCAGTGGCGCAACAGCCCATGAGGACCAAGGCCTACTGTGCCTAACTCAGTTCAGTTTACGTGACCTTAAGCTTTGAGATGCATGTGCAGATGTTTCGGTCAAGTGGTCAGTCTGATGTGAAACCCCCAGTTTTTCTTAACATTCATAATTAATACAAACTAAACTCAGTGGCGCAACAGCCCATGAGGACCAAGGCCTACTGTGCCTAACTCAGTTCAGTTTACGTGACCTTAAGCTTTGAGATGCATGTGCAGATGTTTCGGTCAAGTGGTCAGTCTGATGTGAAACCCCCAGTTTTTCTTAAAATTCATAATTAATACAAACTAAACTCAGTGGCGCAACAGCCCATGAGGACCAAGGCCTACTGTGCCTAACTCAGTTCAGTTTACGTGACCTTAAGCTTTGAGGTGCATGTGCAGATGTTTCGGTCAAGTGGTCAGTCTGAATGTGAAACCCCCAGTTTTTCTTAAAATTCATAATTAATACAAACTAAACTCAGTGGCGCAACAGCCCATTAGGACCAAGGCCTACTGTGCCTAACTGAGTTCAGTTTACGTGACCTTAAGCTTTGGGGTGCATGTGCAGATGTTTCGGTCAAGTGGTCAGTCTGATGTGAAACCCCCAGTTTTTTCTTAACATTCATAATTAATACAAACTAAACTCAGTGGCGCAACAGCCCATTAGGACCAAGGCCTACTGTGCCTAACTGAGTTCAGTTTACGTGACCTTAAGCTTTGGGGTGCATGTGCAGATGTTTCGGTCAAGTGGTCAGTCTGATGTGAAACCCCCAGTTTTTCTTAAAATTCATAATTAATACAAACTAAACTCAGTGGCGCAACAGCCCATGAGGACCAAGGCCTACTGTGCCTAACTCAGTTCAGTTTACGTGACCTTAAGCTTTGGGGTGCATGTGCAGATGTTTCGGTCAAGTGGTCAGTCTGATGTGAAACCCCCAGTTTTTCTTAACATTCATAATTAATACAAACTAAACTCAGTGGCGCAACAGCCCATTAGGACCAAGGCCTACTGTGCCTAACTGAGTTCAGTTTACGTGACCTTAAGCTTTGAGGTGCATGTGCAGATGTTTCGGTCAAGTGGTCAGTCTGAATGTGAAACCCCCAGTTTTTCTTAACATTCATAATTAATACAAACTAAACTCAGTGGCGCAACAGCCCATTAGGACCAAGGCCTACTGTGCCTAACTCAGTTCAGTTTACGTGACCTTAAGCTTTGAGATGCATGTGCAGATGTTTCGGTCAAGTGGACAGTCTGATGTGAAACCCCCAATTTTTTCTTAACATTCATAATTAATACAAACTAAACTCAGTGGCGCAACAGCCCATGAGGACCAAGGCCTACTGTGCCTAACTCAGTTCAGTTTACGTGACCTTAAGCTTTGTGCTGCATGTGCAGATGTTTCGGTCAAGTGGTCAGTCTGATGTGAAACCCCCAGTTTTTTCTTAACATTCATAATTAATACAAACTAAACTCAGTGGCGCAACAGCCCATGAGGACCAAGGCCTACTGTGCCTAACTCAGTTCAGTTTACGTGACCTTAAGCTTTGAGGTGCATGTGCAGATGTTTCGGTCAAGTGGTCAGTCTAATGTGAAACCCCAGTTTTTTCTTAACATTCATAATTAATACAAACTAAACTCAGTGGCGCAACAGCCCATGAGGACCAAGGCCTACTGTGCCTAACTCAGTTCAGTTTACGTGACCTTAAGCTTTGAGGTGCATGTGCAGATGTTTCGGTCAAGTGGTCAGTCTGATGTGAAACCCCCAGTTTTTCTTAACATTCATAATTAATACAAACTAAACTCAGTGGCGCAACAGCCCATGAGGACCAAGGCCTACTGTGCCTAACTCAGTTCAGTTTACGTGACCTTAAGCTTTGAGGTGCATGTGCAGATGTTTCGGGTCAAGTGGTCAGTCTGATGTGAAACCCCAGTTTTCTTAACATTCATAATTAATACAAACTAAACTCAGTGGCGCAACAGCCCATGAGGACCAAGGCCTACTGTGCCTAACTCAGTTCAGTTTACGTGACCTTAAGCTTTGGGGTGCATGTGCAGATGTTTCGGTCAAGTGGTCAGTCTGATGTGAAACCCCCAGTTTTTTTCTTAACATTCATAATTAATACAAACTAAACTCAGTGGCGCAACAGCCCATGAGGACCAAGGCCTACTGTGCCTAACTCAGTTCAGTTACGTGACCTTAAGCTTTGAGGTGCATGTGCAGATGTTTCGGTCAAGTGGTCAGTCTGATGTGAAACCCCAGTTTTCTTAACATTCATAATTAATACAAACTAAACTCAGTGGCGCAACAGCCCATGAGGACCAAGGCCTACTGTGCCTAACTCAGTTCAGTTTACGTGACCTTAAGCTTTGGGGTGCATGTGCAGATGTTTTCGGTCAAGTGGTCAGTCTGATGTGAAACCCCCAGTTTTTTCTTAACATTCATAATTAATACAAACTAAACTCAGTGGCGCAACAGCCCATGAGGACCAAGGCCTACTGTGCCTAACTCAGTTCAGTTTACGTGACCTTAAGCTTTGGGGTGCATGTGCAGATGTTTCGGTCAAGTGGTCAGTCTGATGTGAAACCCCCAGTTTTTCTTAACATTCATAATTAATACAAACTAAACTCAGTGGCGCAACAGCCCATGAGGACCAAGGCCTACTGTGCCTAACTCAGTTCAGTTTACGTGACCTTAAGCTTTTGGGGTGCATGTGCAGATGTTTCGGTCAAGTGGTCAGTCTGATGTGAAACCCCCAGTTTTTTCTTAACATTCATAATTAATATAAACTAAACTCAGTGGCGCAACAGCCCATGAGGACCAAGGCCTACTGTGCCTAACTCAGTTAGTTTACGTGACCTTAGCTTTTGGGGTGCATGTGCAGATGTTTCGATCAAGTGGTCAGTCTGATGTGAACACCCCAGTTTTCTTAACATTCATAATTAATACAAACTAAACTCAGTGGCGCAACAGCCCATGAGGACCAAGGCCTACTGTGCCTAACTCAGTTCAGTTTACGTGACCTTAAGCTTTGAGGTGCATGTGCAGATGTTTCGGTCAAGTGGTCAGTCTGATGTGAAACCCCCAGTTTTCTTAACATTCATAATTAATACAAACTAAACTCAGTGGCGCAACAGCCCATGAGGACCAAGGCCTACTGTGCCTAACTCAGTTCAGTTTACGTGACCTTAAGCTTTGGGGTGCATGTGCAGATGTTTCGGTCAAGTGGTCAGTCTGATGTGAAACACCCAGTTTTTCTTAACATTCATAATTAATACAAACTAAACTCAGTGGCGCAACAGCCCATGAGGACCAAGGCCTACTGTGCCTAACTCAGTTCAGTTTACGTGACCTTAAGCTTTGAGGTGCATGTGCAGATGTTTCGGTCAAGTGGTCAGTCTGATGTGAAACCCCAGTTTTTTCTTAACATTCATAATTAATACAAACTAAACTCAGTGGCGCAACAGCCCATGAGGACCAAGGCCTACTGTGCCTAACTCAGTTCAGTTTACGTGACCTTAAGCTTTGAGGTGCATGTGCAGATGTTTCGGTCAAGTGGTCAGTCTGATGTGAAACCCCAGTTTTTCTTAACATTCATAATTAATACAAACTAAACTCAGTGGCGCAACAGCCCATGAGGACCAAGGCCTACTGTGCCTAACTCAGTTCAGTTTACGTGACCTTAAGCTTTGAGGTGCATGTGCAGATGTTTCGGTCAAGTGGTCAGTCTGATGAAACCCCAGTTTTTTCTTAACATTCATAATTAATACAAACTAAACTCAGTGGCGCAACAGCCCATGAGGACCAAGGCCTACTGTGCCTAACTCAGTTCAGTTTACGTGACCTTAAGCTTTGAGGTGCATGTGCAGATGTTTCGGTCAAGTGGTCAGTCTGATGTGAAACCCCCAGTTTTTCTTAACATTCATAATTAATACAAACTAAACTCAGTGGCGCAACAGCCCATGAGGACCAAGGCCTACTGTGCCTAACTCAGTTCAGTTTACGTGACCTTAAGCTTTGAGGTGCATGTGCAGATGTTTCGGTCAAGTGGTCAGTCTGATGTGAAACCCCCAGTTTTTCTTAACATTCATAATTAATACAAACTAAACTCAGTGGCGCAACAGCCCATGAGGACCAAGGCCTACTGTGCCTAACTCAGTTCAGTTTACGTGACCTTAAGCTTTGGGGTGCATGTGCAGATGTTTCGGTCAAGTGGTCAGTCTGATGTGAAACCCCCAGTTTTTTCTTAACATTCATAATTAATACAACTAAACTCAGTGGCGCAACAGCCCATGAGGACCAAGGCCTACTGTGCCTAACTCAGTTCAGTTTTGACCTTAAGCTTTGAGGTGCATGTGCAGATGTTTCGGTCAAGTGGTCAGTCTGATGTGAAACCCCCAGTTTTTCTTAACATTCATAATTAATACAAACTAAACTCAGTGGCGCAACAGCCCATGAGGACCAAGGCCTACTGTGCCTAACTCAGTTCAGTTTACGTGACCTTAAGCTTTGAGGTGCATGTGCAGATGTTTCGGTCAAGTGGTCAGTCTGATGTGAAACCCCCAGTTTTTTCTTAACATTCATAATTAATACAAACTAAACTCAGTGGCGCAACAGCCCATGAGGACCAAGGCCTACTGTGCCTAACTCAGTTCAGTTTACGTGACCTTAAGCTTTGAGGTGCATGTGCAGATGTTTCGGTCAAGTGGTCAGTCTGATGTGAAACCCCAGTTTTTCTTAACATTCATAATTAATACAAACTAAACTCAGTGGCGCAACAGCCCATGAGGACCAAGGCCTACTGTGCCTAACTCAGTTCAGTTTACGTGACCTTAAGCTTTGAGGTGCATGTGCAGATGTTTCGGTCAAGTGGTCAGTCTGATGTGAAACCCCAGTTTTTTCTTAACATTCATAATTAATACAAACTAAACTCAGTGGCGCAACAGCCCATGAGGACCAAGGCCTACTGTGCCTAACTCAGTTCAGTTTACGTGACCTTAAGCTTTGAGGTGCATGTGCAGATGTTTCGGTCAAGTGGTCAGTCTGATGTGAAACCCCAGTTTTTTTCTTAACATTCATAATTAATACAAACTAAACTCAGTGGCGCAACAGCCCATGAGGACCAAGGCCTACTGTGCCTAACTCAGTTCAGTTTACGTGACCTTAAGCTTTGAGGTGCATGTGCAATGTTTCGGTCAAGTGGTCAGTCTGATGTGAAACACCCAGTTTTTTTCTTAACATTCATAATTAATACAAACTAAACTCAGTGGCGCAACAGCCCATGAGGACCAAGGCCTACTGTGCCTTCAGTTCAGTTTACGTGACCTTAACTTTGAGGTGCATGTGCAGATGTTTCGGTCAAGTGGTCAGTCTGATGTGAAACCCCCAGTTTTTTTCTTAACATTCATAATTAATACAAACTAAACTCAGTGGCGCAACAGCCCATGAGGACCAAGGCCTACTGTGCCTAACTCAGTTCAGTTTACGTGACCTTAAGCTTTGAGGTGCATGTGCAGATGTTTCGGTCAAGTGGTCAGTCTGATGTGAAACCCCCAGTTTTTCTTAACATTCATAATTAATACAAACTAAACTCAGTGGCGCAACAGCCCATGAGGACCAAGGCCTACTGTGCCTAACTCAGTTCAGTTTACGTGACCTTAAGCTTTGAGGTGCATGTGCAGATGTTTCGGTCAAGTGGTCAGTCTGATGTGAAACCCCCAGTTTTTCTTAACATTCATAATTAATACAAACTAAACTCAGTGGCGCAACAGCCCATGAGGACCAAGGCCTACTGTGCCTAACTCAGTTCAGTTTACGTGACCTTAAGCTTTGAGGTGCATGTGCAGATGTTTCGGTCAAGTGGTCAGTCTGATGTGAAACCCCAGTTTTTCTTAACATTCATAATTAATACAAACTAAACTCAGTGGCGCAACAGCCCATGAGGACCAAGGCCTACTGTGCCTAACTCAGTTCAGTTTACGTGACCTTAAACTTTGAGGTGCATGTGCAGATGTTTCGGTCAAGTGGTCAGTCTGATGTGAAACCCCCAGTTTTTCTTAACATTCATAATTAATACAAACTAAACTCAGTGGCGCAACAGCCCATGAGGACCAAGGCCTACTGTGCCTAACTCAGTTCAGTTTACGTGACCTTAAGCTATGGGGTGCATGTGCAGATGTTTCGGTCAAGTGGTCAGTCTGATGTGAAACCCCAGTTTTTCTTAACATTCATAATTAATACAAACTAAACTCAGTGGCGCAACAGCCCATGAGGACCAAGGCCTACTGTGCCTAACTCAGTTCAGTTTACGTGACCTTAAGCTATGGGGTGCATGTGCAGATGTTTCGGTCAAGTGGTCAGTCTGATGTGAAACCCCCAGTTTTCTTAACATTCATAATTAATACAAACTAAACTCAGTGGCGCAACAGCCCGCGAGGACCAAGGCCTACTGTGCTAACTCAGTTCAGTTTACGTGACCTTAAGCTTGGGTGCATGTGCAGATGTTTCAGGTCAAGTGGTCAGTGATGTGAAACCCCAGTTTTTCTTAACATTCATAATTAATACAAACTAAACTCAGTGGCGCAACAGCCCATGAGGACCAAAGCCCTACTGTGCTAACTCCAGTTCAGTTTACGTGACCTGCTTTGAGGTGCATGTGCAGATGTTTCGGTCAAATGGTCAGTCTGATGTGAAACCCCCAGTTTTTCTTAACATTCATAATTAATACAAACTAAACTCAGTGGCGCAACAGCCCATGAGGACCAAGGCCTACTGTGCCTAACTCAGTTCAGTTTACGTGACCTTAAGCTTTGGGGTGCATGTGCAGATGTTTCGGTCAAGTGGTCAGTCTGATGTGAAACCCCCAGTTTTTCTTAACATTCATAATTAATACAAACTAAACTCAGTGGCGCAACAGCCCATGAGGACCAAGGCCTACTGTGCCTAACTCAGTTCAGTTACGTGACCTTAAGCTTTGGGGTGCTTGTGCAGATGTTTCGGGCAAGTGGTCAGTCTGATGTGAAACCCCCAGTTTTTCTTAACATTCATAATTAATACAAACTAAACTCAGTGGCGCAACAGCCCATGAGGACCAAGGCCTACTGTGCCTAACTCAGTTCAGTTTACGTGACCTTAAGCTATGGGGTGCACGTGACCTTAAGCTTTAATTAATACAAACTAAACTCAGGGGTGCATGTGCAGATGTTTCCTTAAGGTGCATGTGCAGTGGTCAGTCTGATGTGAAACCCCCAGTTTTTCTTAACATTCATAATTAATACAAACTAAACTCAGTGGCGCAACAGCCCATGAGGACCAAGGCCTACTGTGCCTAACTCAGTTCGGTTACTTGACCTTAAGCTTTGGGGTGCATGTGCAGATGTTTCGGTCAAGTGGTCAGTCTGATGTGAAACACCCAGTTTTTTTCTTAACATTCATAATTAATACAAACTAAACTCAGTGGCGCAACAGCCCATGAGGACCAAGGCCTACTGTGCCTAACTCAGTTCAGTTTACGTGACCTTAAGCTTTGAGGTGCATGTGCAGATGTTTCGGTCAAGTGGTCAGTCTGATGTGAAACCCCCAGTTTTCTTAACATTCATAATTAATACAAACTAAACTCAGTGGCGCAACAGCCCATGAGGACCAAGGCCTACTGTGCCTAACTCAGTTCAGTTTACGTGACCTTAAGCTATGGGGTGCATGTGCAGATGTTTCGGTCAAGTGGTCAGTCTGATGTGAAACACCCAGTTTTTCTTAACATTCATAATTAATACAAACTAAACTCAGTGGCGCAACAGCCCATGAGGACCAAGGCCTACTGTGCCTAACTCAGTTCAGTTTACGTGACCTTAAGCTTTGAGGTGCATGTGCAGATGTTTCGGTCAAGTGGTCAGTCTGATGTGAAACCCCAGTTTTTTTTTCTTAACATTCATAATTAATACAAACTAAACTCAGTGGCGCAACAGCCCATGAGGACCAAGGCCTACTGTGCCTAACTCAGTTCAGTTTACGTGACCTTAAGCTTTGAGGTGCATGTGCAGATGTTTCGGTCAAGTGGTCAGTCTGATGTGAAACCCCCAGTTTTTCTTAACATTCATAATTAATACAAACTAAACTCAGTGGCGCAACAGCCCATGAGGACCAAGGCCTACTGTGCCTAACTCAGTTCAGTTTACGTGACCTTAAGCTTTGAGGTGCATGTGCAGATGTTTCGGTCAAGTGGTCAGTCTGATGTGAAACCCCCAGTTTTTCTTAACATTCATAATTAATACAAACTAAACTCAGTGGCGCAACAGCCCATGAGGACCAAGGCCTACTGTGCCTAACTCGAGTTCAGTTTACGTGACCTTAAGCTTTGAGGTGCATGTGCAGATGTTTCGGTCAAGTGGTCAGTCTGATGTGAAACCCCAGTTTTTCTTAACATTCATAATTAATACAAACTAAACTCAGTGGCGCAACAGCCCATGAGGACCAAGGCCTACTGTGCCTAACTCAGTTCAGTTTACGTGACCTTAAGCTTTGAGGTGCATGTGCAGATGTTTCGGTCAAGTGGTCAGTCTGATGTGAAACCCCAGTTTTTTCTTAACATTCATAATTAATACAAACTAAACTCAGTGGCGCAACAGCCCATGAGGACCAAGGCCTACTGTGCCTAACTCAGTTCAGTTTACGTGACCTTAAGCTATGGGGTGCATGTGCAGATGTTTCGGTCAAGTGGTCAGTCTGATGTGAAACACCCAGTTTTTCTTAACATTCATAATTAATACAAACTAAACTCAGTGGCGCAACAGCCCATGAGGACCAAGGCCTACTGTGCCTAACTCAGTTCAGTTTACGTGACCTTAAGCTTTGAGGTGCATGTGCAGATGTTTCGGTCAAGTGGTCAGTCTGATGTGAAACCCCAGTTTTTCTTAACATTCATAATTAATACAAACTAAACTCAGTGGCGCAACAGCCCATGAGGACCAAGGCCTACTGTGCCTAACTCAGTTCAGTTTACGTGACCTTAAGCTTTGAGGTGCATGTGCAGATGTTTCGGTCAAGTGGTCAGTCTGATGTGAAACCCCAGTTTTTCTTAACATTCATAATTAATACAAACTAAACTCAGTGGCGCAACAGCCCATGAGGACCAAGGCCTACTGTGCCTAACTCAGTTCAGTTTACGTGACCTTAAGCTTTTGAGGTGCATGTGCAGATGTTTCGGTCAAGTGGTCAGTCTGATGTGAAACCCCCAGTTTTTCTTAACATTCATAATTAATACAAACTAAACTCAGTGGCGCAACAGCCCATGAGGACCAAGGCCTACTGTGCCTAACTCAGTTCAGTTTACGTGACCTTAAGCTTTGAGGTGCATGTGCAGATGTTTCGGTCAAGTGGTCAGTCTGATGTGAAACCCCAGTTTTTTCTTAACATTCATAATTAATACAAACTAAACTCAGTGGCGCAACAGCCCATGAGGACCAAGGCCTACTGTGCCTAACTCAGTTCAGTTTACGTGACCTTAAGCTTTGAGGTGCATGTGCAGATGTTTCGGTCAAGTGGTCAGTCTGATGTGAAACCCCCAGTTTTTCTTAACATTCATAATTAATACAAACTAAACTCAGTGGCGCAACAGCCCATGAGGACCAAGGCCTACTGTGCTAACTCAGTTCAGTTTACGTGACCTTAAGCTATGGGGTGCATGTGCAGATGTTTCGGTCAAGTGGTCAGTCTGATGTGAAACACCCAGTTTTTTCTTAACATTCATAATTAATACAAACTAAACTCAGTGGCGCAACAGCCCAGAGGACCAAGGCCTACTGTGCCTAACTCAGTTCAGTTTACGTGACCTTAAGCTTTGAGGTGCATGTGCAGATGTTTCGGTCAAGTGGTCAGTCTGATGTGAAACCCCAGTTTTCTTAACATTCATAATTAATACAAACTAAACTCAGTGGCGCAACAGCCCATGAGGACCAAGGCCTACTGTGCCTAACTCAGTTCAGTTTACGTGACCTTAAGCTTTGGGTGCATGTGCAGATGTTTCGGTCAAGTGGTCAGTCTGATGTGAAACCCCCGGTTTTTTTCTTAACATTCATAATTAATACAAACTAAACTCAGTGGCGCAACAGCCCATGAGGACCAAGGCCTACTGTGCCTAACTCAGTTCAGTTTACGTGACCTTAAGCTTTGAGGTGCATGTGCAGATGTTTCGGTCAAGTGGTCAGTCTGATGTGAAACCCCCAGTTTTCTTAACATTCATAATTAATACAAACTAAACTCAGTGGCGCAACAGCCCATGAGGACCAAGGCCTACTGTGCCTAACTCAGTTCAGTTTACGTGACCTTAAGCTTTTGAGGTGCATGTGCAGATGTTTCGGTCAAGTGGTCAGTCTGATGTGAAACCCCAGTTTTTCTTAACATTCATAATTAATACAAACTAAACTCAGTGGCGCAACAGCCCATGAGGACCAAGGCCTACTGTGCCTAACTCAGTTCAGTTTACGTGACCTTAAGCTTTGAGTGCATGTGCAGATGTTTCGGTCAAGTGGTCAGTCTGATGTGAAACCCCCAGTTTTCTTAACATTCATAATTAATACAAACTAAACTCAGTGGCGCAACAGCCCATGAGGACCAAGGCCTACTGTGCCTAACTCAGTTCCTGTTTACGTGACCTTAAGCTATGGGGTGCATGTGCAGATGTTTCGGTCAAGTGGTCAGTCTGATGTGAAACACCCAGTTTTTCTTAACATTCATAATTAATACAAACTAAACTCAGTGGCGCAACAGCCCATGAGGACCAAGGCCTACTGTGCCTAACTCAGTTCAGTTTACGTGACCTTAAGCTTTGAGGTGCATGTGCAGATGTTTCGGTCAAGTGGTCAGTCTGATGTGAAACCCCCAGTTTTTCTTAACATTCATAATTAATACAAACTAAACTCAGTGGCGCAACAGCCCATGAGGACCAAGGCCTACTGTGCCTAACTCAGTTCAGTTTACGTGACCTTAAGCTTTTGAGGTGCATGTGCAGATGTTTCGGTCAAGTGGTCAGTCTGATGTGAAACCCCCAGTTTTCTTAACATTCATAATTAATACAAACTAAACTCAGTGGCGCAACAGCCCATGAGGACCAAGGCCTACTGTGCCTAACTCCAGTTCAGTTTACGTGACCTTAAGCTATGAGGTGCATGTGCAGATGTTTCGGTCAAGTGGTCAGTCTGATGTGAAACCCCGTTTTCTTAACATTCATAATTAATACAAACTAAACTCAGTGGCGCAACAGCCCATGAGGACCAAGGCCTACTGTGCCTAACTCAGTTCAGTTTACGTGACCTTAAGCTTTGAGGGTGCATGTGCAGATGTTTCGGTCAAGTGGTCAGTCTGATGTGAAACCCCAGTTTTTTTAACATTCATAATTAATACAAACTAAACTCAGTGGCGCAACAGCCCATGAGGACCAAGGCCTACTGTGCCTAACTCAGTTCAGTTTACGTGACCTTAAGCTTTGAGGTGCATGTGCAGATGTTTCGGTCAAGTGTGTCTTATGTGAAACCTTTTCTTAACATTCATAATTAATACAAACTAAACTCAGTGGCGCAACAGCCCATGAGGACCAAGGCCTACTGTGCCTAACTCAGTTCAGTTTACGTGACCTTAAGCTATGGGGTGCATGTGCAGATGTTTCGAAGTGGTCAGTCTGATGTGAAACCCCAGTTTTTTTCTTAACATTCATAATTAATACAAACTAAACTCAGTGGCGCAACAGCCCATGAGGACCAAGGCCTACTGTGCCTAACTCAGTTCAGTTTACGTGACCTTAAGCTTTTGAGGTGCATGTGCAGATGTTTCGGTCAAGTGGTCAGTCTGATGTGAAACCCCAGTTTTTCTTAACATTCATAATTAATACAAACTAAACTCAGTGGCGCAACAGCCCAGGACCAAGGCCTACTGTGCCTAACTCAGTTCAGTTTACGTGACCTTAAGCTATGGGGTGCATGTGCAGATGTTTCGGTCAAGTGGTCAGTCTGATGTGAAACCCCCAGTTTTTCTTAACATTCATAATTAATACAAACTAAACTCAGTGGCGCAACAGCCCATGAGGACCAAGGCCTACTGTGCCTAACTCAGTTCAGTTTACGTGACCTTAAGCTATGGGGTGCATGTGCAGATGTTTCGGTCAAGTGGTCAGTCTGATGTGAAACACCCAGTTTTTCTTAACATTCATAATTAATACAAACTAAACTCAGTGGCGCAACAGCCCATGAGGACCAAGGCCTACTGTGCCTAACTCAGTTCAGTTTACGTGACCTTAAGCTATGAGGTGCATGTGCAGATGTTTCGGTCAAGTGGTCAGTCTGATGTGAAACCCCAGTTTTTTCTTAACATTCATAATTAATACAAACTAAACTCAGTGGCGCAACAGCCCATGAGGACCAAGGCCTACTGTGCCTAACTCAGTTCAGTTTACGTGACCTTAAGCTATGAGGTGCATGTGCAGATGTTTCGGTCAAGTGGTCAGTCTGATGTGAAACCCCCAGTTTTTCTTAACATTCATAATTAATACAAACTAAACTCAGTGGCGCAACAGCCCATGAGGACCAAGGCCTACTGTGCCTAACTCAGTTCAGTTTACGTGACCTTAAGCTTTGGGGTGCATGTGCAGATGTTTCGGTCAAGTGGTCAGTCTGATGTGAAACCCCCAGTTTTTCTTAACATTCATAATTAATACAAACTAAACTCAGTGGCGCAACAGCCCATGAGGACCAAGGCCTACTGTGCCTAACTCAGTTCAGTTTACGTGACCTTAAGCTTTGAGGTGCATGTGCAGATGTTTCGGTCAAGTGGTCAGTCTGATGTGAAACCCCAGTTTTTCTTAACATTCATAATTAATACAAACTAAACTCAGTGGCGCAACAGCCCATGAGGACCAAGGCCTACTGTGCCTAACTCAGTTCAGTTTACGTGACCTTAAGCTATGGGGTGCATGTGCAGATGTTTCGGTCAGAGTGGTCAGTCTGATGTGAAACCCCAGTTTTTCTTAACATTCATAATTAATACAAACTAAACTCAGTGGCGCAACAGCCCATGAGGACCAAGGCCTACTGTGCCTAACTCAGTTCAGTTTACGTGACCTTAAGCTTTGAGGTGCATGTGCAGATGTTTCGGTCAAGTGGTCAGTCTGATGTGAAACCCCCAGTTTTTCTTAACATTCATAATTAATACAAACTAAACTCAGTGGCGCAACAGCCCATGAGGACCAAGGCCTACTGTGCCTAACTCAGTTCAGTTTACGTGACCTTAAGCTTTGAGGTGCATGTGCAGATGTTTCGGTCAAGTGGTCAGTCTGATGTGAAACCCCCAGTTTTTTTCTTAACATTCATAATTAATACAAACTAAACTCAGTGGCGCAACAGCCCATGAGGACCAAGGCCTACTGTGCCTAACTCAGTTCAGTTTACGTGACCTTAAGCTTTGAGGTGCATGTGCAGATGTTTCGGTCAAGTGGTCAGTCTGATGTGAAACCCCAGTTTTTTCTTAACATTCATAATTAATACAAACTAAACTCAGTGGCGCAACAGCCCATGAGGACCAAGGCCTACTGTGCCTAACTCAGTTCAGTTTACGTGACCTTAAGCTTTGAGGTGCATGTGCAGATGTTTCGGTCAAGTGGTCAGTCTGATGTGAAACCCCCAGTTTTTCTTAACATTCATAATTAATACAAACTAAACTCAGTGGCGCAACAGCCCATGAGGACCAAGGCCTACTGTGCCTAACTCAGTTCAGTTTACGTGACCTTAAGCTTTGAGGTGCATGTGCAGATGTTTCGGTCAAGTGGTCAGTCTGATGTGAAACCCCAGTTTTTCTTAACATTCATAATTAATACAAACTAAACTCAGTGGCGCAACAGCCCATGAGGACCAAGGCCTACTGTGCCTAACTCAGTTCAGTTTACGTGACCTTAAGCTATGGGGTGCATGTGCAGATGTTTCGGTCAAGTGGTCAGTCTGATGTGAAACCCCCAGTTTTTTTCTTAACATTCATAATTAATACAAACTAAACTCAGTGGCGCAACAGCCCATGAGGACCAAGGCCTACTGTGCCTAACTCAGTTCAGTTTACGTGACCTTAAGCTTTGAGGTGCATGTGCAGATGTTTCGGTCAAGTGGTCAGTCTGATGTGAAACCCCCAGTTTTTTCTTAACATTCATAATTAATACAAACTAAACTCAGTGGCGCAACAGCCCATGAGGACCAAGGCCTACTGTGCCTAACTCAGTTCAGTTTACGTGACCTTAAGCTTTGAGGTGCATGTGCAGATGTTTCGGTCAAGTGGTCAGTCTGATGTGAAACCCCCAGTTTTTCTTAACATTCATAATTAATACAAACTAAACTCAGTGGCGCAACAGCCCATGAGGACCAAGGCCTACTGTGCCTAACTCAGTTCAGTTTACGTGACCTTAAGCTTTGGGGTGCATGTGCAGATGTTTCGGTCAAGTGGTCAGTCTGATGTGAAACCCCAGTTTTTTCTTAACATTCATAATTAATACAAACTAAACTCAGTGGCGCAACAGCCCATGAGGACCAAGGCCTACTGTGCCTAACTCAGTTCAGTTTACGTGACCTTAAGCTTTGGGTGCATGTGCAGATGTTTCGGTCAAGTGGTCAGTCTGATGTGAAACCCCCAGTTTTTTTCTTAACATTCATAATTAATACAAACTAAACTCAGTGGCGCAACAGCCCATGAGGACCAAGGCCTACTGTGCCTAACTCAGTTCAGTTTACGTGACCTTAAGCTTTGAGGTGCATGTGCAGATGTTTCGGTCAAGTGGTCAGTCTGATGTGAAACCCCAGTTTTTCTTAACATTCATAATTAATACAAACTAAACTCAGTGGCGCAACAGCCCATGAGGACCAAGGCCTACTGTGCCTAACTCAGTTCAGTTTACGTGACCTTAAGCTATTGCATGTGCAGATGTTTCGGTCAAGTGGTCAGTCTGATGTGAAACACCCAGTTTTTTCTTAACATTCATAATTAATACAAACTAACTCAGTGGCGCAACAGCCCATGAGGACCAAGGCCTACTGTGCCTAACTCAGTTCAGTTTACGTGACCTTAAGCTTTGAGGTGCATGTGCAGATGTTTCGGTCAAGTGGTCAGTCTGATGTGAAACCCCAGTTTTTTCTTAACATTCATAATTAATACAAACTAAACTCAGTGGCGCAACAGCCCATGAGGACCAAGGCCTACTGTGCCTAACTCAGTTCAGTTTACGTGACCTTAAGCTTTGAGGTGCATGTGCAGATGTTTCGGTCAAGTGGTCAGTCTGATGTGAAACCCCCAGTTTTTCTTAACATTCATAATTAATACAAACTAAACTCAGTGGCGCAACAGCCCATGAGGACCAAGGCCTACTGTGCCTAACTCAGTTCAGTTTACGTGACCTTAAGCTTTGAGGGTGCATGTGCAGATGTTTCGGTCAAGTGGTCAGTCTGATGTGAAACCCCCAGTTTTTCTTAACATTCATAATTAATACAAACTAAACTCAGTGGCGCAACAGCCCATGAGGACCAAGGCCTACTGTGCCTAACTCAGTTCAGTTTACGTGACCTTAAGCTTTGAGGTGCATGTGCAGATGTTTCGGTCAAGTGGTCAGTCTGATGTGAAACCCCCAGTTTTTTCTTAACATTCATAATTAATACAAACTAAACTCAGTGGCGCAACAGCCCATGAGGACCAAGGCCTACTGTGCCTAACTCAGTTCAGTTTACGTGACCTTAAGCTTTGAGGTGCATGTGCAGATGTTTCGGTCAAGTGGTCAGTCTGATGTGAAACCCCCAGTTTTTCTTAACATTCATAATTAATACAAACTAAACTCAGTGGCGCAACAGCCCATGAGGACCAAGGCCTACTGTGCCTAACTCAGTTCAGTTTACGTGACCTTAAGCTATGGGGTGCATGTGCAGATGTTTCGGTCAAGTGGTCAGTCTGATGTGAAACACCCAGTTTTTTCTTAACATTCATAATTAATACAAACTAAACTCAGTGGCGCAACAGCCCATGAGGACCAAGGCCTACTGTGCCTAACTCAGTTCAGTTTACGTGACCTTAAGCTTTGAGGTGCATGTGCAGATGTTTCGGTCAAGTGGTCAGTCTGATGTGAAACCCCCAGTTTTTCTTAACATTCATAATTAATACAAACTAAACTCAGTGGCGCAACAGCCCATGAGGACCAAGGCCTACTGTGCCTAACTCAGTTCAGTTTACGTGACCTTAAGCTTTGAGGTGCATGTGCAGATGTTTCGGTCAAGTGGTCAGTCTGATGTGAAACCCCCAGTTTTTTTCTTAACATTCATAATTAATACAAACTAAACTCAGTGGCGCAACAGCCCATGAGGACCAAGGCCTACTGTGCCTAACTCAGTTCAGTTTACGTGACCTTAAGCTTTGAGATGCATGTGCAGATGTTTCGGTCAAGTGGTCAGTCTGATGTGAAACCCCCAGTTTTCTTAACATTCATAATTAATACAAACTAAACTCAGTGGCGCAACAGCCCATGAGGACCAAGGCCTACTGTGCCTAACTCAGTTCAGTTTACGTGACCTTAAGCTTTGAGGTGCATGTGCAGATGTTTCGGTCAAGTGGTCAGTCTGATGTGAAACCCCCAGTTTTTTCTTAACATTCATAATTAATACAAACTAAACTCAGTGGCGCAACAGCCCATGAGGACCAAGGCCTACTGTGCCTAACTCAGTTCAGTTTACGTGACCTTAAGCTTTGAGGTGCATGTGCAGATGTTTCGGTCAAGTGGTCAGTCTGATGTGAAACCCCCAGTTTTTCTTAACATTCATAATTAATACAAACTAAACTCAGTGGCGCAACAGCCCATGAGGACCAAGGCCTACTGTGCCTAACTCAGTTCAGTTTACGTGACCTTAAGCTTTGGGGTGCATGTGCAGATGTTTCGGTCAAGTGGTCAGTCTGATGTGAAACCCCCAGTTTTTTTCTTAACATTCATAATTAATACAAACTAAACTCAGTGGCGCAACAGCCCATGAGGACCAAGGCCTACTGTGCCTAACTCAGTTCAGTTTACGTGACCTTAAGCTATGGGGTGCATGTGCAGATGTTTCGGTCAAGTGGTCAGTCTGATGTGAAACCCCAGTTTTTCTTAACATTCATAATTAATACAAACTAAACTCAGTGGCGCAACAGCCCATGAGGACCAAGGCCTACTGTGCCTAACTCAGTTCAGTTTACGTGACCTTAAGCTTTGAGGTGCATGTGCAGATGTTTCGGTCAAGTGGTCAGTCTGATGTGAAACCCCCCAGTTTTTCTTAACATTCATAATTAATACAAACTAAACTCAGTGGCGCAACAGCCCATGAGGACCAAGGCCTACTGTGCCTAACTCAGTTCAGTTTACGTGACCTTAAGCTTTGAGGTGCATGTGCAGATGTTTCGGTCAAGTGGTCAGTCTGATGTGAAACCCCCAGTTTTTTTCTTAACATTCATAATTAATACAAACTAAACTCAGTGGCGCAACAGCCCATGAGGACCAAGGCCTACTGTGCCTAACTCAGTTCAGTTTACGTGACCTTAAGCTTTGGGGTGCATGTGCAGATGTTTCGGTCAAGTGGTCAGTCTGATGTGAAACCCCCAGTTTTTTTCTTAACATTCATAATTAATACAAACTAAACTCAGTGGCGCAACAGCCCATGAGGACCAAGGCCTACTGTGCCTAACTCAGTTCAGTTTACGTGACCTTAAGCTTTGAGGTGCATGTGCAGATGTTTCGGTCAAGTGGTCAGTCTGATGTGAAACCCCCAGTTTTTCTTAACATTCATAATTAATACAAACTAAACTCAGTGGCGCAACAGCCCATGAGGACCAAGGCCTACTGTGCCTAACTCAGTTCAGTTTACGTGACCTTAAGCTTTGGGGTGCATGTGCAGATGTTTCGGTCAAGTGGTCAGTCTGATGTGAAACCCCCAGTTTTTTCTTAACATTCATAATTAATACAAACTAAACTCAGTGGCGCAACAGCCCATGAGGACCAAGGCCTACTGTGCCTAACTCAGTTCAGTTTACGTGACCTTAAGCTTTGGGGTGCATGTGCAGATGTTTCGGTCAAGTGGTCAGTCTGATGTGAAACCCCCAGTTTTTTCTTAACATTCATAATTAATACAAACTAAACTCAGTGGCGCAACAGCCCATGAGGACCAAGGCCTACTGTGCCTAACTCAGTTCAGTTTACGTGACCTTAAGCTTTGAGATGCATGTGCAGATGTTTCGGTCAAGTGGACAGTCTGATGTGAAACCCCCAGTTTTTCTTAACATTCATAATTAATACAAACTAAACTCAGTGGCGCAACAGCCCATGAGGACCAAGGCCTACTGTGCCTAACTCAGTTCAGTTTACGTGACCTTAAGCTTTGGGGTGCATGTGCAGATGTTTCGGTCAAGTGGACAGTCTGATGTGAAACACCCAGTTTTTTTTTCTTAACATTCATAATTAATACAAACTAAACTCAGTGGCGCAACAGCCCATGAGGACCAAGGCCTACTGTGCCTAACTCAGTTCAGTTTACGTGACCTTAAGCTTTGAGGTGCATGTGCAGATGTTTCGGTCAAGTGGTCAGTCTGATGTGAAACCCCCAGTTTTTCTTAACATTCATAATTAATACAAACTAAACTCAGTGGCGCAACAGCCCATGAGGACCAAGGCCTACTGTGCCTAACTCAGTTCAGTTTACGTGACCTTAAGCTATGAGGTGCATGTGCAGATGTTTCGGTCAAGTGGTCAGTCTGATGTGAAACCCCCAGTTTTTCTTAACATTCATAATTAATACAAACTAAACTCAGTGGCGCAACAGCCCATGAGGACCAAGGCCTACTGTGCCTAACTCAGTTCAGTTTACGTGACCTTAAGCTTTGAGGTGCATGTGCAGATGTTTCGGTCAAGTGGTCAGTCTGATGTGAAACCCCCAGTTTTTTTTAATATTCATAATTAATACAAACTAAACTCAGAGGCGCAACAGCCCATGAGGACCAAGGCCTACTGTGCCTAACTCAGTTCAGTTTACGTGACCTTAAGCTATGGGGTGCATGTGCAGATGTTTCGGTCAAGTGGTCAGTCTGATGTGAAACACCCAGTTTTTTCTTAACATTCATAATTAATACAAACTAAACTCAGTGGCGCAACAGCCCATGAGGACCAAGGCCTACTGTGCCTAACTCAGTTCAGTTTACGTGACCTTAAGCTTTGAGATGCATGTGCAGATGTTTCGGTCAAGTGGTCAGTCTGATGTGAAACCCCCAGTTTTTTCTTAACATTCATAATTAATACAAACTAAACTCAGTGGCGCAACAGCCCATGAGGACCAAGGCCTACTGTGCCTAACTCAGTTCAGTTTACGTGACCTTAAGCTTTGAGATGCATGTGCAGATGTTTCGGTCAAGTGGTCAGTCTGATGTGAAACCCCCAGTTTTTTCTTAACATTCATAATTAATACAAACTAAACTCAGTGGCGCAACAGCCCATGAGGACCAAGGCCTACTGTGCCTAACTCAGTTCAGTTTACGTGACCTTAAGCTTTGAGATGCATGTGCAGATGTTTCGGTCAAGTGGTCAGTCTGATGTGAAACCCCCAGTTTTTCTTAACATTCATAATTAATACAAACTAAACTCAGTGGCGCAACAGCCCATGAGGACCAAGGCCTACTGTGCCTAACTCAGTTCAGTTTACGTGACCTTAAGCTTTGAGGTGCATGTGCAGATGTTTCGGTCAAGTGGTCAGTCTGATGTGAAACCCCCAGTTTTCTTAACATTCATAATTAATACAAACTAAACTCAGTGGCGCAACAGCCCATGAGGACCAAGGCCTACTGTGCCTAACTCAGTTCAGTTTACGTGACCTTAAGCTTTGGGTGCATGTGCAGATGTTTCGGTCAAGTGGTCAGTCTGATGTGAAACCCCCAGTTTTTTCTTAACATTCATAATTAATACAAACTAAACTCAGTGGCGCAACAGCCCATGAGGACCAAGGCCTACTGTGCCTAACTCAGTTCAGTTTACGTGACCTTAAGCTTTGAGGTGCATGTGCAGATGTTTCGGTCAAGTGGTCAGTCTGATGTGAAACCCCAGTTTTTCTTAACATTCATAATTAATACAAACTAAACTCAGTGGCGCAACAGCCCATGAGGACCAAGGCCTACTGTGCCTAACTCAGTTCAGTTTACGTGACCTTAAGCTTTGAGGTGCATGTGCAGATGTTTCGGTCAAGTGGTCAGTCTGATGTGAAACCCCAGTTTTTCTTAACATTCATAATTAATACAAACTAAACTCAGTGGCGCAACAGCCCATGAGGACCAAGGCCTACTGTGCCTAACTCAGTTCAGTTTACGTGACCTTAAGCTTTGAGGTGCATGTGCAGATGTTTCGGTCAAGTGGTCAGTCTGATGTGAAACCCCCAGTTTTTTCTTAACATTCATAATTAATACAAACTAAACTCAGTGGCGCAACAGCCCATGAGGACCAAGGCCCTGTGCCTACTGTGCCTAACTCAGTTCAGTGGTCAGTCTGACGTGAAACCCCCGGTTGACCTTAAGCTTTGAGGTGCATGTGCAGATGTTTCGGTCAAGTGGTCAGTCTGATGTGAAACCCCCAGTTTTTCTTAACATTCATAATTAATACAAACTAAACTCAGTGGCGCAACAGCCCATGAGGACCAAGGCCTACTGTGCCTAACTCAGTTCAGTTTACGTGACCTTAAGCTTTGAGGTGCATGTGCAGATGTTTCGGTCAAGTGGTCAGTCTGATGTGAAACCCCAGTTTTTCTTAACATTCATAATTAATACAAACTAAACTCAGTGGCGCAACAGCCCATGAGGACCAAGGCCTACTGTGCCTAACTCAGTTCAGTTTACGTGACCTTAAGCTTTGAGGTGCATGTGCAGATGTTTCGGTCAAGTGGTCAGTCTGATGTGAAACCCCAGTTTTTTTCTTAACATTCATAATTAATACAAACTAAACTCAGTGGTGCAACAGCCCATGAGGACCAAGGCCTACTGTGCCTAACTCAGTTCAGTTTACGTGACCTTAAGCTTTGGGGTGCATGTGCAGATGTTTCGGTCAAGTGGTCAGTCTGATGTGAAACCCCCAAATTTTTTCTTAATATTCATAATTAATACAAACTAAACTCAGTGGCGCAACATCCCAGAGGACCAAGGCCTACTGTGCCTAACTCAGTTCAGTTTACGTGACCTTAAGCTTTGAGGTGCATGTGCAGATGTTTCGGTCAAGTGGTCAGTCTGATGTGAAACCCCAGTTTTCTTAACATTCATAATTAATACAAACTAAACTCAGTGGCGCAACAGCCCATGAGGACCAAGGCCTACTGTGCCTAACTCAGTTCAGTTTACGTGACCTTAAGCTATGGGGTGCATGTGCAGATGTTTCGGTCAAGTGGTCAGTCTGATGTGAAACACCCAGTTTTTCTTAACATTCATAATTAATACAAACTAAACTCAGTGGCGCAACAGCCCATGAGGACCAAGGCCTACTGTGCCTAACTCAGTTCAGTTTACGTGACCTTAAGCTTTGAGGTGCATGTGCAGATGTTTCGGTCAAGTGGTCAGTCTGATGTGAAACCCCCAGTTTTCTTAACATTCATAATTAATACAAACTAAACTCAGTGGCGCAACAGCCCATGAGGACCAAGGCCTACTGTGCCTAACTCAGTTCAGTTTACGTGACCTTAAGCTATGAGGTGCATGTGCAGATGTTTCGGTCAAGTGGTCAGTCTGATGTGAAACCCCCAGTTTTTTTTCTTAACATTCATAATTAATACAAACTAAACTCAGTGGCGCAACAGCCCATGAGGACCAAGGCCTACTGTGCCTAACTCAGTTCAGTTTACGTGACCTTAAGCTTTGAGGTGCATGTGCAGATGTTTCGGTCAAGTGGTCAGTCTGATGTGAAACACCCAGTTTTCTTAACATTCATAATTAATACAAACTAAACTCAGTGGCGCAACAGCCCATGAGGACCAAGGCCTACTGTGCCTAACTCAGTTCAGTTTACGTGACCTTAAGCTTTGAGGTGCATGTGCAGATGTTTCGGTCAAGTGGTCAGTCTGATGTGAAACCCCCAGTTTTCTTAACATTCATAATTAATACAAACTAAACTCAGTGGCGCAACAGCCCATGAGGACCAAGGCCTACTGTGCCTAACTCAGTTCAGTTTACGTGACCTTAAGCTATAGGGTGCATGTGCAGATGTTTCGGTCAAGTGGTCAGTCTGATGTGAAACACCCAGTTTTCTTAACATTCATAATTAATACAAACTAAACTCAGTGGCGCAACAGCCCATGAGGACCAAGGCCCTACTGTGCCTAACTCAGTTCAGTTTACGTGACCTTAAGCTTTGAGGTGCATGTGCAGATGTTTCGGTCAAGTGGTCAGTCTGATGTGAAACCCCCAGTTTTTTTTTCTTAACATTCATAATTAATACAAACTACTCAGTGACTTAACAGCCCATGAAACTAAACTCAAGCTACTTGGTGCATGTGCAGTGGGTCGCAATGTGAAACAGCCCATTCAGGACCAAGGCGCAACTGAGGACCAAGATTTTCTGTGCCTAACTCAGTTCAGTTTACGTGACCTTAAGCTTTGAGGTGCATGTGCAGATGTTTCGGTCAAGTGGTCAGTCTGATGTGAAACCCCCAGTTTTCTTAACATTCATAATTAATACAAACTAAACTCAGTGGCGCAACAGCCCATGAGGACCAAGGCCTACTGTGCCTAACTCAGTTCAGTTTACGTGACCTTAAGCTATGAGGTGCATGTGCAGATGTTTCGGTCAAGTGGTCAGTCTGATGTGAAACCCCAGTTTTTCTTAACATTCATAATTAATACAAACTAAACTCAGTGGCGCAACAGCCCATGAGGACCAAGGCCTACTGTGCCTAACTCAGTTCAGTTTACGTGACCTTAAGCTTTGAGGTGCATGTGCAGATGTTTCGGTCAAGTGGTCAGTCTGATGTGAAACCCCCAGTTTTTCTTAACATTCATAATTAATACAAACTAAACTCAGTGGCGCAACAGCCCATGAGGACCAAGGCCTACTGTGCCTAACTCAGTTCAGTTTACGTGACCTTAAGCTATGGGGTGCATGTGCAGATGTTTCGGTCAAGTGGTCAGTCTGATGTGAAACCCCCAGTTTTTCTTAACATTCATAATTAATACAAACTAAACTCAGTGGCGCAACAGCCCATGAGGACCAAGGCCTACTGTGCCTAACTCAGTTCAGTTTACGTGACCTTAAGCTTTGGGGTGCATGTGCAGATGTTTCGGTCAAGTGGTCAGTCTGATGTGAAACCCCAGTTTTTCTTAACATTCATAATTAATACAAACTAAACTCAGTGGCGCAACAGCCCATGAGGACCAAGGCCTACTGTGCCTAACTCAGTTCAGTTTACGTGACCTTAAGCTATTTGGGGTGCATGTGCAGATGTTTCGGGCAAGTGGTCAGTCTGATGTGAAACCCCAGTTTTTCTTAACATTCATAATTAATACAAACTAAACTCAGTGGCGCAACAGCCCATGAGGACCAAGGCCTACTGTGCCTAACTCAGTTCAGTTTACGTGACCTTAAGCTTTGGGGTGCATGTGCAGATGTTTCGGTCAAGTGGTCAGTCTGATGTGAAACCCCCAGTTTTTCTTAACATTCATAATTAATACAAACTAAACTCAGTGGCGCAACAGCCCATGAGGAACAAGGCCTACTGTGCCTAACTCAGTTCAGTTTACGTGACCTTAAGCTTTGGGGTGCATGTGCAGATGTTTCAGTCAAGTGGTCAGTCTGATGTGAAACACCCGGTTTTTTCTTAACATTCATAATTAATACAAACTAAACTCAGTGGCGCAACAGCCCATGAGGACCAAGGCCTACTGTGCTAACTCAGTTCAGTTTACGTGACCTTAAGCTTTTGGGTGCTTGTGCAGATGTTTCGGGCAAGTGGTCAGTCTGATGTGAAACCCCCAGTTTTTTTCTTAACATTCATAATTAATACAAACTAAACTCAGTGGCGCAACAGCCCATGAGGACCAAGGCCTAATGTGCCTAACTCAGTTCAGTTTACGTGACCTTAAGCTATGGGGTGCATGTGCAGATGTTTCGGTCAAGTGGTCAGTCAGATGTGAAACCCCCAGTTTTTCTTAACATTCATAATTAATACAAACTAAACTCAGTGGCGCAACAGCCCATGACCTTAAGCTTTGGGGTGCAGATGTTTCGGACAAGTGCCTGATACTGTGCCTACCAAGGCCTACTCAGTTCAGTTAACGTGACCTTAAGCTTTGGGGTGCATGTGCAGACGTTTCGGTCAAATGGTCAGTCTGATGTGAAACCCCAGTTTTTTCTTAACATTCATAATTAATACAAACTAAACTCAGTGGCGCAACAGCCCATAGGACCAAGGCCTACTGTGCCTAACTCAGTTCAGTTAACGTGACCTTAAGCTTTGGGGTGCATGTGTGCAGACGTTTCGGTCAAGTGGTCAGTCTGATGTGAAACCCCCAGTTTTTTCTTAACATTCATAATTAATACAAACTAAGCTCAGTGGCAACAGCCCATGAGGACCAAGGCCTACTGTGCCTAACTCAGTTCAGTTTACGTGACCTTAGCTTTGGGGTGCATGTGCAGATGTTTCGGTCAAGTGGTCAGGTCTGATGTGAAACCCCCAGTTTTTCTTAACATTCATAATTAATACAAACTAAACTCAGTGGCGCAACAGCCCATGAGGACCAAGGCCTACTGTGCCTAACTCAGTTCAGTTAACGTGACCTTAAGCTTTGGGGTGCATGTGCAGACGTTTCGGTCAAGTGGTCAGTCTGATGTGAAACCCCCAGTTTTCTTAACATTCATAATTAATACAAACTAAACTCAGTGGCGCAACAGCCCATGAGGACCAAGGCCTACTGTGCCTAACTCAGTTCAGTTAACGTGACCTTAAGCTTTGGGGTGCATGTGCAGACGTTTCGGTCAAGTGGTCAGTCTGATGTGAAACCCCCAGTTTTTCTTAACATTCATAATTAATACAAACTAAACTCAGTGGCGCAACAGCCCATGAGGACCAAGGCCTACTGTGCCTAACTCAGTTCAGTTAACGTGACCTTAAGCTATGGGGTGCATGTGCAGATGTTTCGGTCAAGTGGTCAGTCAGATGTGAAACCCCCAGTTTTTCTTAACATTCATAATTAATACAAACTAAACTCAGTGGCGCAACAGCCCATGAGGACCAAGGCCTACTGTGCAACTCAGTTCAGTTAACGTGACCTTAAGCTTTGGGGTGCATGTGCAGATGTTTCGGTCAAATGGTCAGTCAGATGTGAAACCCCCAGTTTTTTCTTAACATTCATAATTAATACAAACTAAACTCAGTGGCGCAACAGCCCATGAGGACCAAGGCCTACTGTGCCTAACTCAGTTCAGTTTACGTGAACTTAAGCTTTGGGGTGCATGTGCAGACGTTTCGGTCAAGTGGTCAGTCTGATGTGAAACCCCCAGTTTTTTTCTTAACATTCATAATTAATATAAACTAAACTCAGTGGCGCAACAGCCCATGAGGAACAAGGCCTACTGTGCCTAACTCAGTTCAGTTTACGTGACCTTAAGTTTTGGGGTGCATGTGCAGATGTTTCGGTCAAGTGGTCAGTCTGATGTGAAACCCCCAGTTTTTTTCTTAACATTCATAATTAATACAAACTAAACTCAGTGGCGCAATAGCCCATGAGGACCAAGGCCTACTGTGCCTAACTCAGTTCAGTTTACTTGACCTTAAGCTTTGGGGGGGGTGCTTGTGCAGATGTTTCGGGCAAGTGGTCAGTCTGATGTGAAACCCCAGTTTTTTTCTTAACATTCATAATTAATACAAACTAAACTCAGTGGCGCAACAGCCCATGAGGACCAAGGCCTACTGTGCCTAACTCAGTTCAGTTTACGTGACCTTAAGCTTTGGGGTGCATGTGCAGATGTTTCGGTCAAGTGGTCAGTCTGATGTGAAACCCCCAGTTTTTCTTAACATTCATAATTAATATAAACTAAACTCAGTGGCGCAATAGCCCATGAGGACCAAGGCCTACTGTGCCTAACTCAGTTCAGTTTACTTGACCTTAAGCTTTGGGGTGCTTGTGCAGATGTTTCGGGGCAAGTGGTCAGTCTGATGTGAAACCCCCAGTTTTTCTTAACATTCATAATTAATATAAACTAAACTCAGTGGCGCAACAGCCCATGAGGAACAAGGCCTACTGTGCCTAACTCAGTTCAGTTTACGTGACCTTAAGCTTTGGGGTGCATGTGCAGATGTTTCGGTCAAGTGGTCAGTCTGATGTGAAACCCCAGTTTTTTCTTAACATTCATAATTAATATAAACTAAACTCAGTGGCGCAATAGCCCATGAGGACCAAGGCCTACTGTGCCTAACTCAGTTCAGTTTACTTGACCTTAAGCTTTGGGATGCTTGTGCAGATGTTTCGGGCAAGTGGTCAGTCTGATGTGAAACCCCCAGTTTTCTTAACATTCATAATTAATATAAACTAAACTCAGTGGCGCAACAGCCCATGAGGAACAAGGCCTACTGTGCCTAACTCAGTTCAGTTTACGTGACCTTAAGCTTTGGGGTGCTTGTGCAGATGTTTCGGGCAAGTGGTCAGTCTGATGTGAAACCCCCAGTTTTCTTAACATTCATAATTAATATAAACTAAACTCAGTGGCGCAACAGCCCATGAGGACCAAGGCCTACTGTGCCTAACTCAGTTCAGTTTACTTGACCTTAAGCTAAACTGTGCAGATGTTTCGGGCAAGTGGTCAGTCTGATGTGAAACCCCAGTTTTTTCTTAACATTCATAATTAATATAAACTAAACTCAGTGGCGCAATAGCCCATGAGGACCAAGGCCTACTGTGCCTAACTCAGTTCAGTTTACTTGACCTTAAGCTTTGGGGTGCTTGTGCAGATGTTTCGGGCAAGTGGTCAGTCTGATGTGAAACCCCCAGTTTTTCTTAACATTCATAATTAATATAAACTAAACTCAGTGGCGCAACAGCCCATGAGGAACAAGGCCTACTGTGCCTAACTCAGTTCAGTTTACGTGACCTTAAGCTTTGGGGTGCATGTGCAGATGTTTCGGTCAAGTGGTCAGTCTGATGTGAAACCCCCAGTTTTTTCTTAACATTCATAATTAATATAAACTAAACTCAGTGGCGCAACAGCCCATGAGGACCAAGGCCTACTGTGCCTAACTCAGTTCAGTTTACTTGACCTTAAGCTTTGGGGTGCTTGTGCAGATGTTTCGGGCAAGTGGTCAGTCTGATGTGAAACCCCCAGTTTTTCTTAACATTCATAATTAATATAAACTAAACTCAGTGGCGCAACAGCCCATGAGGAACAAGGCCTACTGTGCCTAACTCAGTTCAGTTTACTTGACCTTAAGCTTTGGGGTGCTTGTGCAGATGTTTCGGGCAAGTGGTCAGTCTGATGTGAAACCCCAGTTTTTTCTTAACATTCATAATTAATATAAACTAAACTCAGTGGCGCAATAGCCCATGAGGACCAAGGCCTACTGTGCCTAACTCAGTTCAGTTTACTTGACCTTAAGCTTTGGGGTGCTTGTGCAGATGTTTCGGGCAAGTGGTCAGTCTGATGTGAAACCCCCAGTTTTTCTTAACATTCATAATTAATACAAACTAAACTCAGAGGCGCAACAGCCCATGAGGACCAAGGCCTACTGTGCCTAACTCAGTTCAGTTTACGTGACCTTAAGCTTTGGGGTGCATGTGCAGATGTTTCGGTCAAGTGGTCAGTTTGATGTGAAACCCCAGTTTTTCTTAACATTCATAATTAATATAAACTAAACTCAGTGGCGCAATAGCCCATGAGGACCAAGGCCTACTGTGCCTAACTCAGTTCAGTTTACTTGACCTTAAGCTTTGGGGTGCTTGTGCAGATGTTTCGGGCAAGTGGTCAGTCTGATGTGAAACCCCCAGTTTTTTCTTAACATTCATAATTAATATAAACTAAACTCAGTGGCGCAACAGCCCATGAGGAACAAGGCCTACTGTGCCTAACTCAGTTCAGTTAACGTGACCTTAAGCTTTGGGGTGCATGTGCAGATGTTTCGGTCAAGTGGTCAGTCTGATGTGAAACACCCAGTTTTTTCTTAACATTCATAATTAATACAAACTAAACTCAGAGGCGCAACAGCCCATGAGGAACAAGGCCTACTGTGCCTAACTCAGTTCAGTTTACGTGACCTTAAGCTTTGGGGTGCTTGTGCAGATGTTTCGGGCAAGTGGTCAGTCTGATGTGAAACCCCCAGTTTTTCTTAACATTCATAATTAATACAAACTAAACTCAGTGGCGCAACAGCCCATGAGGACCAAGGCCTACTGTGCCTAACTCAGTTCAGTTTACGTGACCTTAAGCTATGGGGTGCATGTGCAGATGTTTCGGTCAAGTGGTCAGTCAGATGTGAAACCCCAGTTTTTCTTAACATTCATAATTAATACAAACTAAACTCAGTGGCGCAACAGCCCATGAGGACCAAGGCCTACTGTGCCTAACTCAGTTCAGTTTACGTGACCTTAAGCTATGGGGGTGCATGTGCAGATGTTTCGGTCAAGTGGTCAGTCTGATGTGAAACCCCCAGTTTTTTCTTAACATTCATAATTAATATAAACTAAACTCAGTGGCGCAACAGCCCATGAGGAACAAGGCCTACTGTGCCTAACTCAGTTCAGTTTACGTGACCTTAAGCTTTGGGGTGCTTGTGCAGATGTTTCGGTCAAGTGGTCAGTCTGATGTGAAACCCCCAGTTTTTTCTTAACATTCATAATTAATACAAACTAAACTCAGTGGCGCAACAGCCCATGAGGACCAAGGCCTACTGTGCCTAACTCAGTTCAGTTTACGTGACCTTAAGCTATGGGGTGCATGTGCAGATGTTTCGGTCAAGTGGTCAGTCAGATGTGAAACCCCCAGTTTTTCTTAACATTCATAATTAATACAAACTAAACTCAGTGGCGCAACAGCCCATGAGGACCAAGGCCTACTGTGCCTAACTCAGTTCAGTTTACGTGACCTTAAGCTTTGGGGTGCATGTGCAGATGTTTCGGTCAAGTGGTCAGTCTGATGTGAAACACCCAGTTTTTCTTAACATTCATAATTAATACAAACTAAACTCAGTGGCGCAACAGCCCATGAGGACCAAGGCCTACTGTGCCTAACTCAGTTCAGTTAACGTGACCTTAAGCTTTGGGGTGCATGTGCAGACGTTTCGGTCAAGTGGTCAGTCTGATGTGAAACCCCCAGTTTTTCTTAACATTCATAATTAATACAAACTAAACTCAGTGGCGCAACAGCCCATGAGGACCAAGGCCTACTGTGCCTAACTCAGTTCAGTTAACGTGACCTTAAGCTATGGGGTGCATGTGCAGATGTTTCGGTCAAGTGGTCAGTCAGATGTGAAACCCCAGTTTTTTCTTAACATTCATAATTAATACAAACTAAACTCAGTGGCGCAACAGCCCATGAGGACCAAGGCCTACTGTGCCTAACTCAGTTCAGTTAACGTGACCTTAAGCTTTGGGGTGCATGTGCAGATGTTTCGGTCAAATGGTCAGTCTGATGTGAAACCCCCAGTTTTTTCTTAACATTCATAATTAATACAAACTAAACTCAGTGGCGCAACAGCCCATGAGGACCAAGGCCTACTGTGCCTAACTCAGTTCAGTTTACGTGAACTTAAGCTTTGGGGTGCATGTGCAGACGTTTCGGTCAAGTGGTCAGTCTGATGTGAAACCCCAGTTTTTTAACATTCATAATTAATATAAACTAAACTCAGTGGCGCAACAGCCCATGAGGAACAAGGCCTACTGTGCCTAACTCAGTTCAGTTTACGTGACCTTAAGCTTTGGGGTGCATGTGCAGATGTTTCGGTCAAGTGGTCAGTCTGATGTGAAACCCCCAGTTTTTTCTTAACATTCATAATTAATATAAACTAAACTCAGTGGCGCAATAGCCCATGAGGACCAAGGCCTACTGTGCCTAACTCAGTTCAGTTTACTTGACCTTAAGCTTTGGGGTGCTTGTGCAGATGTTTCGGGCAAGTGGTCAGTCTGATGTGAAACCCCAGTTTTTCTTAACATTCATAATTAATACAAACTAAACTCAGTGGCGCAACAGCCCATGAGGACCAAGGCCTACTGTGCCTAACTCAGTTCAGTTTACGTGACCTTAAGCTTTGGGGTGCATGTGCAGATGTTTCGGTCAAGTGGTCAGTCTGATGTGAAACCCCCAGTTTTTTTTAACATTCATAATTAATATAAACTAAACTCAGTGGCGCAATAGCCCATGAGGACCAAGGCCTACTGTGCCTAACTCAGTTCAGTTTACTTGACCTTAAGCTTTGGGGTGCTTGTGCAGATGTTTCGGGCAAGTGGTCAGTCTGATGTGAAACCCCCAGTTTTTCTTAACATTCATAATTAATATAAACTAAACTCAGTGGCGCAACAGCCCATGAGGAACAAGGCCTACTGTGCCTAACTCAGTTCAGTTTACGTGACCTTAAGTTTTGGGGTGCATGTGCAGATGTTTCGGTCAAGTGGTCAGTCTGATGTGAAACCCCAGTTTTTCTTAATATTCATATTTAATATAAACTAAATTCAGTGGCGCAAGAGCCCATGAGGACCAAGGCCTACTGTGCCTAACTCAGTTCAGTTTACGTGACCTTAAGCTTTGGGGTGCATGTGCAGACGTTTCGGTCAAGTGGTCAATCTGATGTGAAACCCCCAGTTTTTCTTAACATTCATAATTAATACAAACTAACCTCAGTGGCGCAACAGCCCATGAGAACCAATGCCTACTGTGCCTAACTCAGTTCAGTTTACGTGACCTTAAGCTCTGTGGTGCATATGCAGATGTTTCGGTCAAGTGGTCAGTCTGATGTGAAACACCCAGTTTTTTCTTAACATTCATAATTAATACAAACTAAACTCAGTGGCGCAACAGCCCATGAGGACCAAGGCCTACTGTGCCTAACTCAGTTCAGTTTACGTGACCTTAAGCTTTGGGGTGCTTGTGCAGATGTTTCGGGCAAGTGGTCAGTCTGATGTGAAACCCCAGTTTTTTCTTAACATTCATAATTAATACAAACTAAACTCAGTGGCGCAACAGCCCATGAGGACCAAGGCCTACTGTGCCTAACTCAGTTCAGTTTACGTGACCTTAAGCTATGGGGTGCATGTGCAGATGTTTCGGTCAAGTGGTCAGTCAGATGTGAAACCCCAGTTTTTCTTAACATTCATAATTAATACAAACTAAACTCAGTGGCGCAACAGCCCATGAGGACCAAGGCCTACTGTGCCTAACTCAGTTCAGTTTACGTGACCTTAAGCTATGGGGTGCATGTGCAGATGTTTCGGTCAAATGGTCAGTCAGATGTGAAACCCCCAGTTTTTTCTTAACATTCATAATTAATAAAAACTAAACTCAGTGGCGCAACAGCCCATGAGGAACAAGGCCTACTGTGCCTAACTCAGTTCAGTTTACGTGACCTTAAGCTTTGGGGTGCTTGTGCAGATGTTTCGGGCAAGTGGTCAGTCTGATGTGAAACCCCAGTTTTTTCTTAACATTCATAATTAATACAAACTAAACTCAGTGGCGCAACAGCCCATGAGGACCAAGGCCTACTGTGCCTAACTCAGTTCAGTTTACGTGACCTTAAGCTATGGGGTGCATGTGCAGATGTTTCGGTCAAGTGGTCAGTCAGATGTGAAACCCCCAGTTTTTCTTAACATTCATAATTAATACAAACTAAACTCAGTGGCGCAACAGCCCATGAGGACCAAGGCCTACTGTGCCTAACTCAGTTCAGTTAACGTGACCTTAAGCTTTGGGGTGCATGTGCAGATGTTTCGGTCAAGTGGTCAGTCTGATGTGAAACACCCAGTTTTTTCTTAACATTCATAATTAATACAAACTAAACTCAGTGGCGCAACAGCCCATGAGGACCAAGGCCTACTGTGCCTAACTCAGTTCAGTTAACGTGACCTTAAGCTTTGGGGTGCATGTGCAGACGTTTCGGTCAAGTGGTCAGTCTGATGTGAAACCCCCAGTTTTTTCTTAACATTCATAATTAATACAAACTAAACTCAGTGGCGCAACAGCCCATGAGGACCAAGGCCTACTGTGCCTAACTCAGTTCAGTTAACGTGACCTTAAGCTATGGGGTGCATGTGCAGATGTTTCGGTCAAGTGGTCAGTCAGATGTGAAACCCCCAGTTTTTCTTAACATTCATAATTAATACAAACTAAACTCAGTGGCGCAACAGCCCATGAGGACCAAGGCCTACTGTGCCTAACTCAGTTCAGTTAACGTGACCTTAAGCTTTGGGGTGCATGTGCAGATGTTTCGGTCAAATGGTCAGTCAGATGTGAAACCCCAGTTTTTCTTAACATTCATAATTAATACAAACTAAACTCAGTGGCGCAACAGCCCATGAGGACCAAGGCCTACTGTGCCTAACTCAGTTCAGTTTACGTGAACTTAAGCTTTGGGGTGCATGTGCAGACGTTTCGGTCAAGTGGTCAGTCTGATGTGAAACCCCAGTTTTCTTAACATTCATAATTAATATAAACTAAACTCAGTGGCGCAACAGCCCATGAGGAACAAGGCCTACTGTGCCTAACTCAGTTCAGTTTACGTGACCTTAAGCTCTGGGGTGCATGTGCAGATGTTTTGGTCAAGTGGTCAGTCTGATGTGAAACCCCCAGTTTTTCTTAACATTCATAATTAATATAAACTAAACTCAGTGGCGCAATAGCCCATGAGGACCAAGGCCTACTGTGCCTAACTCAGTTCAGTTTACTTGACCTTAAGCTTTGGGGTGCTTGTGCAGATGTTTCGGGCAAGTGGTCAGTCTGATGTGAAACCCCCAGTTTTTTCTTAACATTCATAATTAATACAAACTAAACTCAGTGGCGCAACAGCCCATGAGGACCAAGGCCTACTGTGCCTAACTCAGTTCAGTTTACGTGACCTTAAGCTTTGGGGTGCATGTGCAGATGTTTCGGTCAAGTGGTCAGTCTGATGTGAAACCCCAGTTTTTCTTAACATTCATAATTAATATAAACTAAACTCAGTGGCGCAATAGCCCATGAGGACCAAGGCCTACTGTGCCTAACTCAGTTCAGTTTACTTGACCTTAAGCTTTGGGGTGCTTGTGCAGATGTTTCGGGCAAGTGGTCAGTCTGATGTGAAACCCCAGTTTTTTCTTAACATTCATAATTAATATAAACTAAACTCAGTGGCGCAACAGCCCATGAAGAACAAGGCCTACTGTGCCTAACTCAGTTCAGTTTACGTGACCTTAAGCTTTGGGGTGCATGTGCAGATGTTTCGGTCAAGTGGTCAGTCTGATGTGAAACCCCCAGTTTTTTCTTAATATTCATATTTAATATAAACTAAATTCAGTGGCGCAACAGCCCATGAGGACCAAGGCCTACTGTGCCTAACTCAGTTCAGTTTACGTGACCTTAAGCTTTGGGGTGCATGTGCAGACGTTTCGGTCAAGTGGTCAATCTGATGTGAAACCCCCAGTTTTTTCTTAACATTCATAATTAATACAAACTAACCTCAGTGGCGCAACAGCCCATGAGAACCAATGCCTACTGTGCCTAACTCAGTTCAGTTTACGTGACCTTAAGCTCTGTGGTGCATATGCAGATGTTTTGGTCAAGTGGTCAGTCTGACGTGAAACCCCCAGATTTTCTTAACATTCATAATTAATCTAAACTAAACTCAGTGGCGCAACAGCCCATGAGGGCCAAGGACTACTGTGCTTATCTCAGTTTTCGTGACCTTAAGTGCATATGCAGATGTTTCCGTCAAGTGATCGGTCTAACACGAAAAAATGCACATTTCTTAATATTCATTTCATACATCTCAAAAATTATAATAACGCTCTTGGATGTTTTTATGGTCTTAAGGTGTTCAATTTATAGATTTTGACTGACTCACTACGTCACACACACACAAATTTTTACTTCATTAAATCCAATGTAAATAATAACTTAAAATGGGTAGACTCTGCACTAAGTATTATAAACTCTATGCATGTGCTTAAAACATAGATCACAGCATTTCATAAAGTGTTAATACATAATTTAGATACATCGTAAGGTTTGCCATTTTTCTTATGCTGATTGAAAAGAATTTAAATCTAATTTTATGAATTATTTAAATTCTATTGAAATTTCGCACAAAACGGAGAAAAGAAAATGTAAGCTTTTTTGCTGACGAATTAAGGTATCCCAGATTTTTTTTTAAAAAAACGTAGTTTCCTCCTTTTAATTTGTATACATTTTTATTTTGTTTTTCTGTAGGAAATTTTTCATTTCATGGCAATAATTGTTTTTCACGTCGTAATTGTATACTTGATGGTTTATTTTTAATAAAAAACTATTAAACTTAATTTCTATGAAATAAATAGCCACAATTTCTGCTTTTTAATTTTTATAAACAAAAGCATATTAAGAGTACATTAAAAATTATTTTATAGGATTTTAACCTTACCTTAATAGCAAAAATATATATTGGTTATTTATTTTTTTAAAAATTATATTTTTAAAGTAAAATTTTACGTAGAGATTAAATATAAACCGATTATTCTTTTAATTTAATTAATTAAAACTAGCTATTTACTTTTATTTAAAATACTTCATTTTTTTCAGGATAAAATTGCTTCAATTGTGACTTTATTTAATAAGATATTTTTAAGAATTTCTTTGCGTGATACATGCAGCTTTAAAAATGTCAACATTATACATTCAAGAGCAAATAATCGTAACATAAAATTTATGTAACAGTTTGAAGAATGTTATCTTTTGATTACCTGCTGTCTGTAGTTTAATTCAGGCTCTGGGCATCCGTATTTCATAAAATATTGATGTATTTCATTCGCTGTTGTTCTTCTGAAATTGAGAAAGAAGCGTGATGTAAAATATCACCCTGATCTACAAAATATTTTAGAGGACAATTATTTTCAATTACGAAGCAACATTCATGTACTAAAAATAAATGTAAATAAATAAAATAATTCTAAAAGAAAAAAGAAACAAATTCTCAAGATCAATATCAAAAACTATGATGCGCGTTATATGAGATTTATGAACTAACTTGTCCGTGCCTAATAAAAATGCCGACTATGCATGATTATTGGAAATGAGACGTTTTAAAACGATTGGAAGAGACGTTTGTAGGTGTGTTTGTTTTATTGTGAAGTAAAGAAAACTGAACGAAGTCTTGTAAATGTGGTAGAAATTTAAAAATCGAAATTTGAAAAACTATTAAAAATTTACATTTTTGAAATCTTGTTTAGTAAGTTGGTGATACAAAAAAAATTATACTCTTCAAACTCTTTAATTATAGTAAGAGTCACTTTCTCAAGTTTTAAAAATAAAAAATGAAAAAAGAGGACATAGAAAAGCGAAAAAACATTTTAATATTTAAAATATAGAATTTTTTAAAAAAATATTTGCTGTTATATATTTTTAGTTGTTTTTTGTTTCAATTTAGGATTATTATGGACAAGCATTCAAATTTTGAAATACAATAAAGCGTCTTTTATCCGAACGTTTATTATCTGGAACGTCGTTGTGTGTGTGTGTGTGTGTGTGGTGTGTGTGTGTGTGTGTGTGTGAACTACATGTACTGTATATGAATACGTTTTCGAACAGTGCAATGCTCGACAGTTGTTTCGCGTGAGGCCAAAAGTGACGGGAAAACCCAAGGTCGGGGATATTTGGGAAATTTCAGTTATGTGATTTGGAATAAGCTGTAGCCAGATTTAAAAGGCGAAAAAGACTTCAATGATGACCATAGGTTGGAGATTACAGACTTTGTCCATTCGATCCCAGGATTTCAAGAATACGATGAAGAGAGAAGATGTAGTAGAAACCTGGATGGCATAGGACGCAGAAGACTGTGGATTTCAAATGCCAAATGATGACGAGATTGTGACTTCCGTGCAAGAATCCGACCCTGTCGACGATGAAACGGATGAAGACGAGGACAGCAAAAACGAAATTATCAAGGGTCCATCAAATGCTGACGCGTTTTCTGCGTTAGAGACAGCTATGGAGTGGTACAAACAGCAATCAGAGTGCTGTCCTACTCAACTACTGCTGCTCAAGAGAACCAACCTTGCAGCGAAAAAACGAAGGTTATTTTCCACAATAAAGGTAAAATTGCGACATTTTGCACCTATTTTGCTTTTTCTTCAAGCACGTTTCCTGCATGTGATGATTTTCAATATTCGCAAAGTGTCCGGTTTCATATACTGCAGGGATCGCATTCGGTTTTCGGTTATCCGAACAATCGCGTTTCCGAACGGTGTCCGGTCCCAATTGATTCGGATAAACGACGTTCTACTGTATATTCAAATAGCGAGGGAGAATTCGTTTACAACTTGAGCTCTCTCCGAACTTTCACAGCATGTCAAAAGGAAGACTTTTAGTTTAGACAGATTAAATATGTATCAGTCTCGCTACAGGGTGAATCTTAAATGGCACCAGGAATCGATTCAACTCGGAAATAATCTCGACCGAGAGTTCGCGACCATGACCTCTCGGTTAACGCGATGTAGAGAAGAAGGATTAATAGTTCCCAGGATGAATCATTTTTACTGATTCCCGTTATGGAGTCATGTTTATGGAATCATGTTTAATCTTGGAGCGTATCAAGAGTTTTTTTTCAACACCATATTTTTTCAATATTACATTGCAATATGCAAATGATGAGAGAGAAATGCTTAATTCTTCAAGTACTGTAACTTTCATTTTTGAGGTTATTGTAATAGTATAATATAATGATTAATAATAGTATATTAATTTAACTGTGCAACTTAGCTTACGACGAACTGTAATCATATTTCTGGGATGTAAACTTTTCCTTTTTACCTGTGGCCGCGGTAGCTTAGTTGTCAAGGTAACGGACTCGTGACTGGCGTGTCATGAGTCCGATCCCAGTACCGCTGAAGACCCGCCGTGTAGGGAAGCGATACAAGTTAAATCTGTCGAGAGCTCTAACGTCCTCCCGTTGGTGTGGTACTTAGGAGAGGAGATGCCAGCTTACGTGTCGTCCACGTCACTTGACCATGGTTCAAAATTAGTCCGTCGTAAAAGCCCTTGAGTAGCTGCATAGTGCGACGTTAATATTTACTTACTTCTCTTTTTACCACAGGTGCTTCTCAGCGTTATCGCCATTCTGCTGCAAATAATCTAAAATATCACAGTGAAGAGATGTAATTAAAAAATCGAATTATCCCGACGGTACTTATAAGTACCACTCACTTTAAAATAACATAGAATAACCATTTTTACGAATACTCCGACGATACTTGGTAGGAATATTCCTTTAAACTCACTCTTCCAAGATATATGGCAGTACGGGTTCTATGTTGAGCATTTTAACGGGGAAGGCGAATACTTTTATAGCAGAAATTGCGTTTTCAGCGTGTGTGTGTGTGTGTGTATTGCGAAAATTGTTATTTTTATTCCGAAAAAATAGTTAACGTCAAAAGAAAGTCATATTTTTTTGTATGTTAATGAAGACCTTAGAAAACGATTTGACTATTTATTTTAAGTAAACAGTGTATATAATTAATTTTACAGGTGAATATCTTTAATTAATTAATTAGCTCTAACGCATTAAATTTCCCGAAGTTGAGTTTTTTTTTTTATGTATACCCCTCAATTTTCAATGTAGTGATTCACAAAAACAATATTGCATGAAAAAAATGCAGTGAATCATAATACGGTAGATAAAGGGTTAAACTATTCATAATTTTCAAATTCAAGTTATATTTGTCACCGAAGGTAGGGCTCTCAACATTAAATACATCAGAAATATGATCTTCTGGAAATACATTGCTTAGTAATCGGACTAAAATGAAAATTTCTGTTTAGACCTAAACCTATTTTTCTACAAGTAATGTTAGTTAAATTACTTGAACTGGAACTTCTCAGAAGCTTGATTTTTCAGGCTGGCGCGTCCAAAGGAAATCTATTTTTCAGTTTCTACACTTGACTGAATCTGTTAAGGTTATACAACCTGACACAAAATTAAAAGTCGTGAGCAATACGCTTACCAAACAATTCAAGGTTAGAAAAACCGCACTCCGCTACTTTTATGCGTGACTTAGTTTTCTCCTAAAAATAAATATAGTGTAAGGATCCGGAATCTAGGCAATTTATTTTTTTAAAAAAAGGAAAAATTACTTGTTAAAAATACTTTATATTGTATATTGAAGGAAATGTATTGGAACACCAATTTATATGTTATATATTAGAGAACCTGAAAACTGTTGATTATTTGATAATATATAAAAGAAAACGAGTTTTAACGTTAGATAATGTACACAAAATATGAAATTTCTCTATTGGCTGCATTATAGAAATTTTTTGAAAGATTACCTTATTCTTTTGTAGGCAAAATTAGAAACTATTAAACGATAGGACATTTTTGTTTATCTTTTTAAATAATTTTTTCAATGTTTTCTGTAACATAATTTTGTATGAATTTTATTTTTCACTTTCTTTTAAAATTTTATTGAGCCCAGAATATTTCTAAATATTTATCATCATATTCCTTTTTTTTTGCATTCTACGCGGATTATTTAATTTTATCTGACAAAGACCTTGATTGTCCAGCTGTTGATCCGATAAAAAAAGTCTTACAAATGGTCCATCTATGACACATAAACCTTGCGTGCGTTAACATTCATCTCAAACTCCTACTAGGATTTCGTGATTTTGTCCCATGATTTGTTTCGCTCTTTATCGGGATAACAAACATTTACTGCACACTTCAAGGTATAATGTGAGATATTTTTATTAAATTTCAGTTCATTGCTCTAATATTTGGGATTTTTTTCTACACGCAACGGAAAAATCCCTCTTCTTCAATTTGATATACAGAGCGCTAGTTCTCTGTACGTTTTGGAGAATGTTTTTCATGAATTCTTTGGTAGTGTTTGTGTTTCTATGTATGTTATTTTATTTTTATAGAGATTCTTCCAAGGTTAGTTATGGCCAAGGTGTCGCTAGTATGTTCGACTCTTATTTTGTGGAATAAAGTGGACTGCAGCTCATTAAAAATGAGATTTAAATCTCAAAATATTCATGATGTATGGAAGCTATTAGAGAGAGAAATCAGCTAAAATCCCGGTTTTATCCTTCAAAATGCGCTGCCAGTGACTTACTGAAGCTCTGGGTCTTTATGCAAAAATATGTCGCAAAAATATGTATGTATATGTCGCAGGGAAATGACGAAATTAGGAATTTCATCAAATCCTCAAGGGATATGATCAATTGACGGGAGACGTTAAAATAACGTTTCTTCAAGGTCATTTTCCTGATGAAAGTAAGTGATTTTATCAAATCTCTGAACTGTTTCAGTGAAATGATGAACTAGTCAGGATTTGCATTGGCAAAATGCTGTTCAAGGGGGGAGACACCAGGAGGGGGGTCGAGTCCTTGTACTTCCTAACCATACAGGTAGTACTATCGATCCCCTAAATATCAACCCCATATTTTTAAAAACTGGCACAATAGGATTAACATAGGGATTGATTACCAGCCTAATTTTTTAATTATTTGTTTATTAGTTTTGAATAAATATAATTCGTATTTCATTAACTATTGTTGTATTACTTACTTCTACGTTTAATACTGCACCCTATTTGTTAAATAAATACTGTTAAACTCTTGACAATATTATTTCATCCTTTCACTATAACAGATTAGGGATTTGTTCAAATCCCTTACTTTTATTAGAGAAATCACCTTGAAGAGAGAGACGTTATTTTAACATCTCCCGTCAACTGATCATTTCCCTATGGGATTCGATGAAATTCCTCATTTCATCATTTTCCTGCGACATATATATATATATATATATATATATATATATATATATATATATATATATATATATATATATATATTATCTTGTTCAAATTTTTCAATGTTTAATAAAATACATTCTATTCCTTCATTGAAGGTCAAATACATTTTTTTAAACTTGTAGTATGACACTACAAGTAATATAGTGACACTATTTATATATATATATATATATATATATATATATATGACACTTCATATAAATACAGTTTTTCCAAATATTAATTCATTAGTTCAACTTAATTAATGAATAAATAGTAACAAACAAAAATAATAGTCCAGCCCCGCGTATGAAAAGGAAAACCACTCGTTGTGTCCGTGTAACACAATGGATAGCGCGTTGGACTTCTGATCTAAAAAGTTTCCAATTTCTGAGAATGTGATTTATGAATGAATAAAAAGTAACAAATATATTAGCCCAACACCATATATAGAAAGAAGAATAGCTTTCTATTATGCCATATTTACTTAATATTGTGATTCTGTCAAATGTATGTACATATTTTTATTAATTGTAATTATTTAATTAAAAGTAACTAAAATAAAATTTTGCTTTGTTAACCTAAGTAGGAATTGACTTTTAAAAAAAAATTTGTATTACTTGTTCAATCTATTTTTTTGCAATAAAAGAAATTTGTATATATATTTTTCAATCAATGACTCAGCATAAAAATTACGCATCAAAAAAACAATATTCTAGGCCCCCTATCTCATTGCCCTCCCTCCTCCTGTTACGTTCCATATTCCTTTCAAATTCTGCCCAATGCATTTGTAATCAATATGTATCAAATGCGATACCAGAAACAAAACAGCAGTTTTTATCCATCGAAAACAATTCTCCCTGTGACTCAATAATGCCATGGTCATCAATATGGCGTGAGAAATATCTAATCAAAACATACCCCATACGAATTCCTGCTTCATTCGATCGCCACTCGGGTGCAATATGAATCCGTGTGACTGGATGCACCTGGATTGATACTGATAAATGTCCGACACATCCCATTCCTTCCATCTGTGTTTCAATTGGACCACCGACACAGTTGGCACTGAGTAGGAATCCCCGTAGTGTTTGTTTTGACGGATCGTCACTTTTTTCCAGCAACAGCCTCATTAAAAACATCCGGAAGCTGTCAGAGTTGGATATATATATTATCATTCGGGAATGTCTATGAATCTGATTTCAAAACGTGTTGCCGATTTGACTGTTTTAAATTACTGAAAATGCAGCAAGGTTTTAGGAATAAATTTATTGTGGGATGCAATAAATTCACATTAAAATACTGTTTTAAAAATATAATAAAACTCTTTTTCAAGGTTTTTTTTTTAAATTTTGATCTGTGTTTATCAGGTTTGGAATAAATTCTCATGGGGGACTTAAATTACCTATGTTGTTTCGTAGTTTAAATTTAAATTGATTAAATTTCGTTATGTAGAAATGTCATATTAGTGAAGTGCTTCTCAAAGTTTCAGTATTTGCAACCCAATATTCAATCATAATTTTCATCGCTTCCCCTCTATACAATAACAATGTATTTAATTCAATAGTACACTTTCACACTAAAGCTACAATACGACTTTAACCTCTTAAGTGCCATCGGTGTATATAAACGTCTCACTCAGCCAAAGCGTTAATTGCCCCGGATATATATATATACGTTTTTCCGACGTACGATATTTTCTGTGTGTGTGCACTGCTATCCATAAAATTTATCCGAAGTCTTTGGAATGCAATAAAAGGACCTTTACAGCGTTTGCAAAAGATTTACTTAATTCAGAGGATTTACTTTTTCTTATTCCTTTTCTTCCCCCCCCCAATACATTACATACGAGCACCTTGGGCGTAACTTTAATTCAGCAATTAATGGCATAATTATAAACCGTACAAATTATCAAGATAAAAGTTAATGTTTGCATATAATTTTACGTAGGGCAAGCCCATGGGCTCATTGGTAATTATTAACATTGTTCTTAATTTAGTATTGTTAAGGTATACGACTACGTTCGGAACCGTGATTTTAAAAAAAGCGCATAAATAGATAATTTTCATGATATTTAGAATACATGCATAAAATTGTTTTAAGGACATTTTGACAAAAAAATTTATATAAATATAATATTTTGGCAAAAAATTAACTTAGAATAATCTTTTTCCAAATTTGTAAATATTGTGTATTTGCAAATATTGTGCATGCCTTTTTGCTTTGTAAATTTGTGTATTTTGTATAAATATATTATGTATTTTATTGGGCAAAAAATTGTTTGTTTATTGAGGGACGGTAGGTACTTCCGAGGATGCAATCTTTTTCCGAAATGTTCTCTGCTTTTTGTGAAAAAAGGCTTCTATTATGATAATATTTTGCCTGTATATAGCTCTACAGAGGCTTAACTAAAATTTTTGAAAAATTCACATTATTTTCAGAGTTACAGAACAGAGGTCTGAGCTATATACAGGCAAAATATTATTCTAATAGAAGCATTTTTCACAAAAGGAGAATATTTGGAAAAAAAGATTATTCTTAATTTTTTGCCAAAATATTATATTTAAATAAATTTTTTTGTCAAAATGTCCTTAAAACAATTTTATGCATATATTCTAATCTAAGTGACACTAAATATCATGAAAATTATCCATTTAGGCGCTTTTGAAAATCACGGTTCCGAACGTAGTCGGATACCTTAAACTAACTATAAAAAGCATTGTGCAGTACGCAGAAACATTTATAAGTGTATTATATCAGCGTAAATGTGTATTTTATTTTTTATTATGCCAGAATGTATTTTGTGTGTTTGCTTACTCTTTCAGTAAATTAATTATTTTTTTAATAATCTTTTGTTTTCGACTTTTCAATATGTTCGCACACCCCTCGTAGAGTTATCACGCCCCCTCCCCCAAGGGGCACGCCCCACAGTGTAAGAAACGCTGCATTAGAGCTATGATTTATAAAACTGTTTGGGGATGGTCACAAGGCCGTTAACAACAACGAATAAAAACCATGAACCTTTTGAACCTCTTAATCTTCGCGTTCTGTTTTTTCTCTCTAAATTGAAAGCTGTGTTCTGTAATAGTTCCACAATTTTTGCCAACCTCGTCAAATGGAGTTAGTTACCCAACTCAAATATTCAATGATTCTTTGATTTCACCACTTTGTTTTATTTAGCGCAATTGCAGCTCCTTTCTCAAACAGATTTGCAAATCATGCAGAAGCCCGTATATATATAAGTAGTCTTCAAACTTTTCAACTCACAGAACACTTAGAGTTGAAATGTTTTAAGGAGATCCGCAATTCACACACACACTTAAAAGAATATATCTTAAAATGGTATTTAAAGTAGATCAATATATCTTACAGGTATTTTATACAAAGATAAAAAATCATTGTGTGTGTGTATTTGGTATTTAAATATTTTAATACAGTTTTAATATAGTTTAGACATTAAGAGGACTTGGTACCCTAAAAATCATAAACCTATCGTTTTTTTTTTATTTTCATTTAATCTTATTCGTTGCATTATTATCTTTCGATTGATATATCACTTGTGCATGTCGGAAAGTTAGAAGTTGAATAAAACTTCATTTGAAAACAAATTAGGCAATTCACCCACGCCCCCTTTTTAGAAAAAAAAAGCTAAAAAATGCGTTATGATAAAAAAAAATCTATTTTATAAATAGAAATAATAACTATAAAAAAGGATGTGTAGTATTAAAAGCAGAATATTTCCGAGGCAATACAATAATGTAATTTTTCTTCCTTGTGAAATGTGTGCATGTAAAATTCTTAAATTAAGGCATTTTATATTAATAATTTTATAATTTCTCAGTTCTTATTCCTGATATATTTTTCATACAAATGTAATACTTTAATATTATAAGAAGAAAAACAGCTAAAATTTCTGTCGTGACAGAAAAAAAAAATTTTTTTAACTTTTTCTTGAGTTTTCTTGTGCAATTAGTACTCTCTAAAAGTTGATCATTTATAAAAATGTGTGGGTTGAAAACTTATGAAAATGCAATTATTTTAAAGAAAAACGTATAAGTAATATCTTAAAGTGGTATTTCAAGTTTAATTAAGCTTATAATAATTATTTTTTCAGAATTATAAACTTTCATAGTGCATTCAAAATGCTACTCCTTCGACAATTATTTACCAATCACTTCAATTTTTTTCCTGCGTGTTAAAAATAAAGCATGTAATAAAATTAGGGATCCGTTTTGCTATAAACTGAATACTTTTTTAAAAAAAAAAAAATGTAAGACATATTGGCTTTTTCGTTGATTTTTAGCCTGTATATCAACATTTTATTTTTTTTCTCGAAAACGAATAAAGTTATTCTAAAATCGATCCCTAAAGTTGTTAAGAACATCCATAAGAATATTATAAAAAATTTCAGGTCAAAAAATTAATTTTTACAAAAGAGTAGGATTTTAAAATTTTCCCAATTTTCTTCAAAAAATTTAAACTTTTAAAATTGTGTGAATAATATATGAAAATTTTCATCTGTTAACATTTTCTTGAATAGAAACATTGTATAAAATGTTAAAATATAATTTTTAAATACGTAAATAAGGAAGTTTGCTCAAAGGGTGTCAAGTCCCCTTAATAATATTAATTTATGATCCAAATGTCCCCTACCCTTGCATTATATTTAGAATATGTGTTTGCATTTTTTTTCCCACCAATTATCGAAATCTAGGTCAAGTGAAATTATCTGCAGTGGCATTTCATATTATTTGTTTATTTTATATATATATATTTTTTCTTGCCCCACTCATGTTGAGAAATATTTTTCACTTAAATACATTTTTTTGAAGGGCATTAAAATGTTTATAGCTGTGTGGAAAATTCTGGGTATTTTGTGTGAAATTGTAACCTAAAACTTCGGAACTGTTCTTGTTTAAATTTAGATTTTAACGTTGAATCCATTGATGTGTCGATATAAGTTATTCCCTTCTCTTTCAAACAGGTGGGTGTTTTTTTTTCCACAAATGAAAAAAGTTGCATTTTCCAGTAGAAAACTATTTAGTTATGCAAAACATTATTCTAACTTTTTTGTGACTCATGGAACTCCTGGGTACGCCTAGTGGAACCCCAGGGTTCCGTGGAACACAGTTTGAAGACCACTGCCGTATATGAAGCATTTAAACATGAGTTATATTTAAAATTTGAGTTCTTTTTCATTTCTCACAATCCAGAAGTTCAGTTGTGATGCTTTTGAACTCCAGCTACTCATCCATTTGCTGCCTAAGATTGAAATATTTGCACGCTGAATTAAAAAACACAGCCAGATCTTTATATAACGAAGTCGCTAAATCCCGAAAAAAAAGTCCGTTATAAGGAAAATTCGTTATATAGTGGTTCATCTTTCAATTTTCTTTATAAACCACATAAAAAAATTTAATTCATAAACGCTATATATTAAAAAAGTAATTATTCATACATTTTTGTAAATTATTATATATTTATTTTACAAATCTTAACTATCAAAAAGAGAAAGAAAATTGCAACGGAAGATTTTTTACGCCTTTATCCACTTCCTGAAGAATTAAATATATTTCTTTGATGCTCAAGCATTTACGTTTTAACATTTTCGAGCTACAAGAAACAAAGTTACCAGTACGGTTGATCAACACTACAAATGAATGGAGAGTAGTTGAAGGACACGGAACAACTCCACTGAGGGTGAAAGGGGATATCGAAGATGTTTTCAGTGAACTGGATGATGGGGGTTAAACGTTGCACTTCTTGGATGAAACGCCCAGAATTCTATTGCTCTCGGCGAGCTAGGTACCTAATAAAACCAGTTCAAGATTCATGACCACCATAAAATGAGTTAAAAGAAAGAATAACATAAAATGTCCAGAAATACACTTTAAAAAATGGAGAAACAGTTCGTTTTATAGAACTTTGCTATCGGGAGGTTATTTTACGAAGAAAATCGGGAAATGTTCTTGGTTCCAGGAAAAAGTTCGCAATATAGAGGTTCGTAATATGGAGGCTCGACTGTATATGCATTTGTTACAATTACGGATCTTTTTTTTTAATGATTGTCTTAAAATGTACTTAACAAAAATTTTGTATTCTATTAAAAATTGAATTCGGGAAATTTTTAATGGCTGAATGAATTTTTTAAATATATTAAAATTTTGTGTTTACTTAAGGGGTAAAATCTATTTTACATAAAATTAATACCTTTAGAAAGGAAACGTGTTTATAGGTATTTTATTGTGAGCTTATTGGTTCTGGAAATGCACAAATTTTCTTCAATTTTATAAGAAAATATTAGATCACAGTAATCTGTATTACAAAAGATTAAAGAAATAATTTGTCTGCCTCTATTTTGATAGATTTCTTCTGTTGCATAGCTTAAAATATGAGTTAAAAACAAATAAAAAATACAAATTCCATAAATGAAATAAAAAATAAAATGTAATCTAAAAGCAGTTTTAAATACTTTAAAACTAAAAAAACAGGTTTAAAAATTTAAAATATCAATACGTAATTTTTTTACATTTCTGAAACTAGGCAATGTTTCTGCATATTGTTCTTTTATAAAATGCCTGTAATTCTAAGCCTGGGTAAGTGCAATAGCTATGACCCGTAACTTCGATATATTAATGTCTAAGTCATCGTACCGTATGAAGTGAATAATTTTTTATTACTTTTGTTTTCTATTTCGTTTTCGTTCATTTTTTTATTGTCTTTCTTCTATCCATTCGTTTCAGTGGTTTTTATTACGAGGCAATGTCTTTTTCTCGTGAGTAAGGTGATTTACATTTATGATCTAAAGCATTGTGACGTAACGAAGGCTAACGTTACTTGCGGTTGTAAGTAAAAGAGATGGTTCTAATGGCACAGAGCAATACCGAATGTCGCCGGTGGAAAAAAAAGGAAAAGAAAAGCAGTTGTAGCTCTGTATATAATGAGTTTTATGATAAACGCTAGAATGACTGAAATTTAGTATATACGTATATCGCCCAAAAGCAGCCAAAACGACTGCATTGTGAAAGAGTAACTAATGTGTAAAGAAATGTGTTTAAAATTAAATTTTAATATTTTTTTATATTATTTACAGTCATAGAACAAGTTATTGGTAAATATTAACATTAAAAGAGATTTACTTTCCTCGGGGAAAAAATACTCTTAAAAAGTCTAAGAAATTGTGCCATTATATACACCATTGTTTTTCTAATTGAAATTAAAAAGCAGTCAAAATGGCTTTCTTGGGCAATCTAGTGTTAAGTGTGCATTATAAGTTTCGATTCGTACGTATTACTTCTTTTTACTTCTAATGGGGCTGAGATTTGGTGTTTTACCTCTGCATACCTAGTACATTCTCCGGGAGCTGGTATCTTAGTATGGAACCGTATAGGTGGTATATCAATCCCCGCAAGTAATTTTGATGCCAAGTTTCTTCGCCAAATAGAAGCACCTGATCACTCAAGAGTCTTTTATATGCCGCATAATCATACGACACGGACACTATCGATTTTTTGCGTTATGAAAATCCATCGACTTGGATCGGGATCATCCCGCAGATTTGGGCGAGCAAGGCCAGCACCAAACCAAACGGCTCTTCCGTATTATACAATGGATCAATATCGCCCATTCAAAAGACGTCTCGGAATGCCACGATATACAGCCAATCATACAAATTGTTCCCGCGCAGGTACGAACACAGTAATAATAACAAAGACAGCATTTGGTGACATTTTTTAACTTGGCGAAGTCTTTTCGTTTGTTGAAATTGGTTGACGGTATAATTTGTAAGTACCCAAATTTTCTGCATGTTTAGAAGTCTTAAAACTACTCCAGTTCCGTATAATTACTCACTTACTCTCTAAAAATTTCTCATTAAAAGCTATGTTTCCGTTTGAAGTACTATTTTTTTAGTAATTCTGATCGATTGTATAATATATTCAGCTTTTATTTCTACAGAAAAGGTAACGGACTATTTATTTGCTTGGAGCAACACAATGAACTAATGAGGGAATCCATTCTGAAATTTTGAACAATAATCTGTGCTGAGAGTAATACATACTTTAAATGTATCTTACTCTCCTGATCTCCGCATCACGGAGCACCTTTTTGATCAAAATTCAATATATACTATTCTTAAAGTCTGTGAATCATCACTTTTAAAGAATGTTTCCATACATTTTGTTTTAAATAGGATACTTCGTCCATGAAAGCTATTGTAGAAAAATTGATATTTATGAGATGTGTGACGTCATAGTCACATAATAACTATAATAACGGGTTTTCAGCCAATCAGGTTAGAAATTCATGGGACGTCATAGTCACAGTGGCGTAACGTGCACCCCCGCATCGGGGGGGGGAAGGGTTCTAAAGGGCCCAAAGCATGACTGAAGCAAGTGCCTACCCTTTGTAAAATTCAACATGGGGACCCCAAACCTGACTTTGCAGGGGGGTGGCCCAAAAGTTCTCCGTTACGCCACTGCATAGTCACATAATAAATGCAATCCCCTGTTTCCAGCAGTTCATGCTCTTCGCTGTAGCCAACTCTCTTATGCTTTTTACAAAAACTTTCTTGTAAAAAGTACGTATTTATCAACAATAACGCGCAAACAAAATGTATTTGATATAAAACTACACGTACAACAAGTGCAAGTCCAATGTCGATCTTGAAATCAATGAAGAACACACGTGATTGCATTAATCATGTAATCGTCATGCATTTAGCCCATTGGAAGCATTACTAAGGTTATTGTTGACGAACTTCGTGATTTTGAACTATGGTCGACAAAGATCTCAACAAGAATATCTCACCTCGCCAATATGAAAACCTTGATCTATTACAGACGTAACATGCATTGGCTCCTCTGCATATCAGGTGTTTAATGGCATTAGGACTCTGGACAGAAGTAATATCAGCCATAAGTTCGCGACCATGGCCACTTGATACCAGGGCCACTAGATGTTTGCGAGAAATTAGTATTACTAGTAAAGATATGGTTTGATTTAGTTTAATAAACATCACTCTAAGAATTATTTGAAGACTGCTGAGAGAAGATCTCAAAGTTCTGAGGAAATAGACCATTTGTAGACTTTGAATTATGTTCCAGTTTATTTTCAGAAACCTCCATTGCTTTCACACGTAGACTTTTTTAATCGTGTCAGACCTTTTTAAGTCAACTTGAGTAGCACTCGCTACTTCAAATACCACAGTCCTTCTGTTGAAGGTAGTATATGAGTGTGTGTTATTTTTGAATGCATTCAATATAAATCGAAATTAATTGTTAACTGATGAAAGTAAAAAAGGAAAAGTATATATACAGTGACTCCCAAAATTGAAAGTACACTTAATTCCGAATTCACCATCGGATCACCAGGTGTAGAAATTAATACGCTATGTTAACGCACTTTTGTACATTCAAAATGCATACATTACTCTTCCAAATAACATTAAATGTAAGACATGGAAATTGGTTGAAACAAAAATATGAAGGTTTGAAAGAAAAACTACACCATTTTAATGTCACAAAATTGAGGGTACACTTCTTTAATCACTATGCAAAACTACCAGTAATTTTTTAAATATAAATTTGATAATAGATCTATAATAAAGGAAGGCTTTCAAAGGCTATCTGATAACAAATTTATGTTTGTGATTTGATGTCTTGATTAAAACGGAGAATCGGAAGGAAACAACGATCGAAGAGAGAAAACTTGTTATTAAACTGTCAAATGAAGGTAAATCCCAGCTGAATATTGCTAAAGTAGTTGGACGAAGTGTTAACTGCCTCCAAAAAATCCTGCAAAAATTTAAGAAGACTGGTATGCTGGCAAATAACGAAGGAAGAGGGAGAAAGAAAATTATGAACTCCATAACCGAGCGAAGAGTTATACATCAAGTGAAGATTGATCCTAAAATTAGTGCTCCTAAAATTGCAGCCAGTACCTCTAAAACCTTAGGTCGATCGGTTTCTGCAGAAACGGTACGAAGAGTCCTAAGAAAGGCTGGCTATAATGGTAGAGTAGCTCGAAAAAAGCCCTTAATTGGTAAGAGGAATAGAGTCAAGCGATTGAAATTCGCTAAAGAACACATTTTAAAGCCTCAACAGTTTTGGAACGATGTCATTTTCAGTGATGAGAGTAAGTTCAACATCTTCGGCAGTGACGGTCGTCGTATGGTGTCGCGCAAACCAAATACCTCACGCCACCCAAAACACACAATTCCTACTGTAAAGCACGGAGGTGGGTCGGTGATGGTTTTGGGGTGTATGGCTGCGTAGGGGGTGGGAAAGCTAGTATTCATTGATGGAATCATGCACAAGTTGACTTATCTTAATATTCTGCAAAATAATTTGAAAGAAAGTGCTGATAAATTGGGACTGGGGTCGAATTTCATATTCCAGCAAGACAATGACCCCAAGCACACTGCGTTTGTTGTAGAAGAATGGCTGCTTTACCATTGTCGGAATCAACTTAATACACTTCCACAGTCTCCCGACTTAAATGTTATCGATCATCTGTGGTCCCACCTTGAGAGAGCTGTGCAAAAACATCAAATTACAAGCAAGGAACAATTGAAATCGGTATTGCAAGAAGAATGGCTGAATATTGCTCCCAAGACCACTAGACATCTTGTGGAATCGATACCTCGGCGATTGGAAGCTGTCATATTAGCAAAAGGTTATGCTACTAAATATTAACTCTTTATTATTCATGATTTATGCAGGAAAATAGATGCATGTACTCTCAATTTTGTGGCTATTAATTTCTGATTATTTTCTTTATAAGTTATTGTATGTATGTTTAAACTAAGAAATATTTTGTTTTATTATTCAAAATAAGGAATTATGATCTAATAAACGCATCTATGCTTAAAAGTTTTAATTATATTTCCCTCATTTAATATAATTTTTTCATTCTAAACATTTATTCCCGTTTTAAAAGTAGGTGTACCCTCAATTTTGGGAGTAACTGTACATAGCATATTAAAAATTATTTATAACTGTTTTGCTAAATGGTTTTGCCTGGACTAAACGCGAAGCACAATTTTAGACTACTTTTTTTTTATTTGAACACGTAAAAGGCTTGCTCATTTAGCATCACGATATAATGTGAAACACATTTTATGCCAGAAAAAAATGGACCAACCGGATAAACATTTCCAATATGATAAAATAGGCTGATATCTGTAGAATAGCGAATCCAGAATATAAAATTAATGTCTCACTTCTCTTAAGTCATGAAAAAATATTTTAAATTCGGGTCTTATTCACATTAGCTTTGAGCGAAGACACCATAAATATAAATCGAAAAAGAATCCCCATCTTTTCTATTTTTGGGCTTCTGATTCATGGCTGATTTTCAGCATAATAAACATGCTTAAAATTGGAAAAGTAACAAATTCAAATTTCATTATCATCAGATCATATTATATGACTGATAAGAACAGAATCGGGCATACAAGGTCACACGTGCTCTGAAGTGTAATGAACTTCTTGAAGTTGGCGCAAAGAGAGAGAGAATTAGAAGTAATAATAATAATAATATGCGTTTAGTGTTAATCGAACCATACCTCTCTAACAATAGCAACTAAGTGATTTTAAACTTGTTAAGAGAAGGAATTATGTATTGAACTAATTATCATATCAATTGATGCATACAAAATGACATTGATGCATACTTTACATACATTTATGATTAATACAGTGTTTACTAAAGAAAAGAAACGGTGGAATATATTAATGTGTAAAAACTTCATTTCCTTATTGGAATAGTTTCCAGTGGATTTAAAAGTGCCGAACCTTATTCTTTAACAATAAGTGCATTATGCAAAGATTCTTGCATCAATTGTTTAATAAAGGAACTGTACTTACATTTTATAAGCATAGTTTACCTATAGAACTAGGAGCATTAGGAAGCACTTGAATAATAATAAAAAAGTAAATAGAATTACAACTGCAAGTTTTTGGCGGAGCTTCGAATCTATGAATTCAGTCATTCACCTGGAAAATATTTTGATTTCTTCGAGCGATTAACTTTCTTTTGTTACCGCCAACGATATTTCAATTTAAAAATATTTTAACAAATCAGTATGCTATGATTAGTTGAATATTATTCGTTCAACTTGAAGAAGATTTCCGCATTTTAATTTTGCCTCTTATTATTTGTCCAAGCATGAATGTTGATATTTTTCGGGTTTGTTTTGGAAAGGCTAATCAACTGTATCATTATTTCATTATTTAAATTATGTATTGAACTTTTTAAAACAATCTTTTAAACTTATGTGGTACCCATACAATAGGTGAAAAATCCTTGAACTCTGTTGAAGTGGATGAGGATCACATCTAGCATTATACCTCATTCTCTAAATTTCTTTGTCCTGAAAACTTGCGGGTTGTATGTAGCCTACTAATTTTCAATGTTTGCTGTAAATGCCGTTCAATGTTTTACCCTTTACCGTTTGTTGTACAGTTCCTTCAAGTTACTTAGGTGAGAGATAGGCAAACCGCGGATCTTCAAGTTTCTGTCTCAAGGCTGTCTTCGATCAATGTTAAAAAATAGAACCCGAATTCGAAATATTTTTTCAGATACAAGAGAATTGTTACATTAATATTATATTTTGGCTTCGCTGTCCTGTAGATACCGTAAAGTCCGGCGTATAACGCCCACTTTGAACACAAAAAATAAGATCGAAACTTAAGGGTGTGCGTTATACTCCGAGTATAAAAACGATCGCTTTAAAAATAACAAAAGAGATGAGCATAAAAAAAAATTACTTCTACATATATCTAAACACTATTTATTTAAAAGAAATGACTTGCCTTATGAACTAAAAGAGTTGTAGTTCTAGAATACATACTATTTTTTCAAAAGTCTGTGATAATACCTCGAATAAATAAATCAATAACATAAAAGCAATGTATATTAATATTTCAGATTTCTTCGTTAAAAGGAGGTGCGCGTTATACAGCGAATGTACTTAAAAATTTAAAAAATTCAGCTTGAAAGTATGTAAGGTATTCACCCGTGGGTGATACCTTATTCCTAAGTTATCTTCGTGACCTAGAGGTGTGGGAGTGAATGAAGAACCAGGCGTTGCCATGATCTTAAAATGTCTTTATTAAGATCTTAACTTAAACACTAACAATGATAATATTTATATTATAACTTAGCGGATCTGTGGTGAGAATACACACAATCCGTTTTACCAAATAAGCGCGACTTTAATCACTTTCTTCCCGCCTATTCCTAATCTCAACTTATACACAGTCCTAATAGATAACAGAACTATCCTACCTTAATCTCTTGTTTAACCGCAATCCTCTCGGATCCTAAATATCTTTTGTTTATCTCGCGTGGAATAGTATCCACCTTGGCTTGATCGCGCTATCACGGATAGTTTCACACTCAATGACGGCTTTCTTCTCTTCCTTCAGTTCATGCGGTTAAACTCAGACTAGCATAATCACCTCCCAATAGGTCATCCGCTTACGTTAAACTTCTGCTATTTAAAAGGTTTCCCATTTGCATATTCACGCTTGGCTTCTGGATTTGGTTGGAAAGAATTTGCCTTTTTCGGCCCCAAAGAACCCAAGAGGAGTTTTTAGTAGAAAACGCGATGAGCCCGTCACAAGTATAGGTGCGTGTTATACGCCGGATTTTAAGGTAATCATTTACGTGAACTTACACATCATAACTTCGAAGTGAATTAAAAAGGATAAGAATCTTGATAAATAAAAATAAATTTCATGTCATTTTTAAATTTCAGTTAAATATGAAACTGCTTCGTATAAAAGAAAGGATGAAATCAATTAAATTTTTTCTAATTCACTATGGGGGAGGTAAGAGTTAACCCCCCAACCAACACATTTTTAATTTTTTAGGTAAAAATTAAGGCTAGGTATAATCTCCATTACACCTTGGTGCTTTTGTCAACGCGTTTTTTTTATGTAACCCCTTCCCCCTCCCACCCCCATAAGAGATCTATGTACGTCACTGATGATAATCGAGCACCAAACGATCTACTTTTTAATGTTATAACCATATGGAACTTTGTCAAGAAATATATTAACGACACCATTAAATATCTTTAAGGACTTGATAACCTTTAGTCCAAAAATTATCTCAAATCATGCTACAAAAGCTACTACATTAAGGCGTCATGGTACGATTAACGCAAAAAATTTTAATTTAAGATTTTTAAAATTTTTTTGTTTGTCTCCTATGTGTGTATACTATGTAAAACCGAATTTGTGCTCAAAATTTCATAAAAAGTTAGCCATTTAATTTTTTAAGGAAAAAATTTAAAATTCATGAAGTGTGATTTTAAAATGCTACTCCTCATACAAAAATGTACGTACACGAATGAAATTGGGTTTACAAGTACGTTAAACTATGTGTAACAAAAGTTGGTATGGTTTTTGCGATAACACGATTGGTATTCATACAATACTTCTTTTTTAGGAATGCTTATTGAAAATTCCTTAAAAAATGTGCAAATTCTAACTTCAATTATTTTTTTGAAAAATAAGTAATATTTTGATTCAAAAATGCATACTAACTTTAGTTATATGTACTATTAGCAATAGGTAAAAAAATTCAAAGCATTAGGCACAACAGGAAAAATTCCTTAGCATTTAAAATGAAGACAAACTAGTTATTTTACCTTTCTGAGATAAGTAAGTTTAAAGTTTTGATTTGCCATACGGATGTGAATAAAAATGAATGTAAAAGATATCATAACTCTACGTTTTTTTTAATTTAGAGCTTTCAAATTTTGTGAGGTTATAGAAAGGTAACAAAAAAATAAAATTTAGGCTAGAAAAATTAGATTTGATTTTGACCGATTTTGGTCAATTGAATCGTACTGTATCCTCTTAAAGTTATGATTGTGAAAGAAATAAAGATGATTCATCCTTCCTCAAAAAATTAAGTATGAACAAAAATAATTAAAAAAGAGAATGTATTTCAAAGAAAGAATATATTCTCTATAAATTTGATTTAAATATTATATTTCAAGCTCTTTTAGTTCTTTCATACGCCAATAGATAGCACCACGGGTAACCAAAATTGCTTAGACTTCTGGACGTCAGGAAAAAAACAGAAAATGTCGATACAGCTGCCATCTATTGGTAAAGGTTTAAACTAAAAATAATACTTTCTAAAATTGTAATATATCTTCCAGGCATTTTATAATTTTAAAGATAGCTTAAATTTTCATATTTTTATAAAATACATTTAAAATTTATGAATTTTGAAAACATTCCTTATTTTAAATTCTTAACCATTGTAAAGAATAGGTGGTGTTTTTTTATTCGTTATATATTTTCTTCCCGTTTTAAAAAACAACGTATTGAGATGATATATTTGTTTCTTTCAAACTGCAGTATTTCGGGAAATACTTTAATTTCTAAATATGAACAGGTATAATTAAGGATTAAAGGTTTACTACCAAAAAGTTTTAAGGAAACAAATTGATAACGGCACAAATTAAATTCTTATAAATTTTATATATATGGCGATATGGATATCATGTGAACTGCAAATTAAAAGAAAAGAAGGAAAAGCTTAAATGAGTATTGTTTCGAATAAAAAGGCCAGATGGAATTGCATTCTTTTTTCCGAAAGATTGCCACACATTTGCTTTCGATTATTTTCTGAATTATTTGATAAAGTATAATGAGATAATATTAAGAACATTATTTTTATCATTAAAAAAAGGCTCAGTAAAGTATTTTTTCTTACCAAAAAAGCAGTATTTACTACTATATAGTATGATAACAACTGAAATTATTAGCAAACGGTACGGTTTTCACCAAACATATAGATAAAGAATAGAATTGTGATGATTTTTTAAAAAAAAAACAACCCAAATACATATTTCTTAATAAGAGTGTAAAGGAATTATACGTACTCTAAAACTACTTCTTTATGAATAATACTTAATTACTGATAATAAGTTAAAGCATATTCATATCTTCATCATTGTCATCGTCATCAACTGTTGCATATTCATCTGACTTATTTGGGTAGCCTAGTGGTTAGAGCTCCGGACCGGAAGGCCTGGGTTCGATGCCCGTACCGCCAAATACCCTCCGAGTACACACGGAGTACGTGCTCGTTAAATCAGTGGATCCAAAAGTCTTGTGGGCTGAATCTCAAGTGCAAGGAACTGGAGAAAATTTCCCTCCACTTCAGTTCCATGCCTAAATTGTGGAGGTGGAGATAGATAGATGGTGGCGCCATCTATCGTAATGTTCTATCGTCCCTTTGGGAATTTCACCGAGCTAAATCGTACTGTCACCTGTATGGTGCTCAAGGCTAAGGCCAACGACAGGCGTACATCTAGCCCATTGCCACGATGAATTTCGTGGGCCTCGATCTGACTATGTCAGACAGGTGGCATGAACAACAATAACACAACAGAGATTGAACTTTCAACATGTGATGTCTCCAAACACTATTTATTCTACTTATTGTTTTTTTTTTTTTTTGGGGGGTTCCTACCCGCTTTCACATCGTGACTTATACTGAAACTACTCAATTGCTGTTTCAAATCCTCGACATGAAAACTCGTTCGTTTTTACAGCTCTTTTATCAAATTCTCAAAATTCCAAAAACTCTGGTATTAAATAATGCATTAGATGACACCCCTAAAACGAAAATAAATAAGTTTGAATACTAATGAGACAAATTCGAATAAATTTATTTGGTATTTACGTATTAGCGACACCGCAGTAAAATTGGCGTCACTCGAATCGTACCTTGATATCAAAAAACAACAAAGATTCTAACACGTTTTAAATAAAAAAAAATACCAATCAATCAAATTTTGGTGGAAAATGGCGCGATTCCCGTGACGCCAATTTTGCTGCGGTGGCGCTAATACGAAAGTACCAAACATTTTGATTAAGTGAAGTTCTAAAAATTTATCCATATGGCAAAATAGCAGGAAAAAATAATTGTTTCTAAGAGCTTATACAATAAAGATTATTTTCAAGTGACAACCATAGTTTATATATATATATATAATATTGCTTAAAACCTAAACAAAATATCTATTTTTTTAAAAATTTTCCTGATATTTAGCTGCATACCCCTAAATCTGTGCCTAAATTTCTTGCCTACCTGAAGCTATTTATATAATGAAGAAAAACAAAACCTTTAAAACATAATTACATACTTGGAGAGGAAAGCTCCATATTTAAATTACACAAAAAATAATTTACTTAAGCGCGAAATTACTTAAAAATTACCCGTACTGAACTGGTCAATCTGCAAAAAGTAAGTTCACTTCCCTGAAGCAAAGAACCAGATTTGTTATGAGGCATTTAAATACTGACAAATAGTACTTTAGTTAGAATTCTAAGTATTATATGAGGGTATACTGAAGTCACTTTATATTTTTGGCAGCTTTTGAACGTATTTACCCCACAGCGTGGCGTGTAGTAAGATATGACTGATTTTTGTTTTTGTTTTTTGTAAACGTCTTGTGTGTGTTTTTTCTTTCTTTCTTTTTTTTTTTTTTTTGTTAACGTCTTGTTTTGTTAACAAGAACTAGTGGCGGCGGATCTCCAAATTTTGAACAATAATTAAGGCTGTTTTCGCCAAATATACGAGAGCCTGAACTACAAATGAAGTACATTTTCAGAATGAAAAAAAGGTCTTAACTTTCATAAAAATTTTCGGCATTGTAATTAATTTAGCTGTTCATGCCTACAGCATTTTTAAAATTTCAAAATATTGCCTAAGTAATTAACGTGTAAGGAGATAGTACATTTAGGATTAAAGTATAAGTGAAAAACTGCGAAACTCATTTTGTGCCAGAAAAAAAAAGGATTAACTTAAATAAAAATGAGTAGTGCTAAAAAGTGTTTCTCTCTCTACTGGATAGCAAAGCCAGAATATAATATTGATGTTGGAGCAGTGGTGCTGCTATTCCTGAATGGGCCCTGTATCAAAATTCCTCGGAGGCCCTTTTTTGGAAATGGAAGCTTTGTTGATGGGACTTGTGGGACTATATTATGATTTTTTTGCTTACATTTATCGAAGCCCCTGTTGCTTGGGGGCCCCGTATCATTATTGCGGCTGAGATGGCGGTGGCTACACCTCTGTGTTGGAGTATTTTTAAACCACAAAAACTATTCCAAATTCGGATCCTGTTCTTTAATATCACACCGAAAACAGCCTTAAATTAAGAAGAAAATACCCGAGATGGAACTCCACTCACTCCACTTTCCAAACTTCCACACCAACATGAAGACTTTGAAACTTAACATATTTAACGTGTATCAACCTCTCGACATGGGCAAGGCTTCAATGAATCGATTCGAACTCACGACTCTATTGTAACAACGCTGACCACGAGTTCATGACCATGACCACTTGGCTATCACGGAGGTAAAAGGTTAAGAGATTATAGGTTAGAGCAGAAATCGGCAACCTTATGGCACTCTCGCAAGCGTGCGTAACAAGTCTTGTGTGAGTGGGCCCTTTCTATGATCTCCTTAACATTTTGAAATTTTTTTGCTTACACGTTTTGAGGCCCCACATCATTGATATGGCTAAGTTAATTTTTGAGTAAAGTTGATATTTTTTTTTAACAGGATCTTATTGAAGTAATATCTTCAGAATTTTATGGAAGGAAAAATCTAAAAAGGTAACTTTTACGATGAGTGCACAGGTATTTTTAAAAATTTTATTGGGTGTCTTCTGGAGAGATTTAATATAGTTTGAAACGATAATTACATGTTCTCTGCTTTTCGCTCTACATATCTATGTGAACAAGTCTTTCCTCATGAAAAGTATTTTGAGTCAGCAAAGAAGCTGTATAACAACTTCTTTGCGAAACTCAACTGAACATTCAGAATCGAGTGAAATATAAAGTCACAAATAATATTCCTAATATTACAATATAAAACATAAAGGTGGAGGGATAACAGGTTGGTATTGAAATATATTGCTATTAGGGATTGCAATACCGGTATTTGGAGCCATTTGTACAATTTTGTATAATACCGGTATTCACAAGTTTAAATACCGGTTTTTCGGTATTTACTAGAAATTTTTTAAATTGTCTCCACTATAAGTTCAGAGATCACCAACATAGCAAAATAGTATACGTTTTATTTTTATGTTTCCCTAACGAGTGAAATTATTTAGACTGAGAATACGAAGTAGCATCGTACAATCAAGAGAAGTGATAAAATATGTGAATCATCCAAGGAGATGTACCAAAAACTATCCTATTTCAGCTCGGAACGATACTGCACACGTAAAGGATTCATAGTCTGATATTCTTACCTGTGAAAACAAGGTTGTAGTTGTGAAGAAAGTGTGTAATATTTCGATATTTTGTTTAATTGGGAAGTTTGTTATTCACATTGTATTTGCATATATCATACTTTAGGGTTCAAAATATTTTTTTCAGATTTATAATATGTATACTCATAAATAATAACCCATAATAATGAATAACTTTAAAGAACAAAAAAAATAAGTCAATAATGCTTCGGTATGGTTTTATTATTTATATACGATGAAAACCCCAGACCACAGACTGACTATTAATTAAATAAGATATCCCTTTACTTATTTTGTGATTCTTTATATACTGTTATAATTTATAAGTTACATATTACTTTTTGTGATATTTACACTCACTAATTAAACTGGCAAATAAAACGTGTTTTCTGTCTTTTCTGAAGTTTCTACTACCGGTGTTAAGACCTAAAAAATACCGAATACCGGTATTGAACTCTTAGTCCGATATTGCAATCCCTAATTACTATGTTGTAGGAATACTTATATTCCATGTTGTTTCTTTCTAATTTTAATGATTAAGTTTAAAAGATACATAATACAAAATAGATGTATAATTTTAATTTTTTTTATTTATGTTCAAGGAATAATTATACTTTATGTTAAATATATTTAAATAATGTATAATTGCTATACAATACTAAATCTGTATTCTTGGCCTCTATTCCATTATTTCGAAAGCTTTGTCGCGAGAATCCAATTGTTTCAAGTGTGTGTGTGTTTCAAGTATCTCCTTCTGTGCTTCACCCTGAATAATGTTGGTAGATTGGTTTGGTACACCCCACAGCAAGAAGGTTGTCCACCCCTGGGTTAGCATATGTTTTGAATGATTAGCATCAAGCAGCTTTGGCGTTTACGACTTTCTTTAATACGAGTTGAACTATGAATATAAAATTTTACTGCTGGGAACTCTTATTGTTCTGTAAATATTTGTGTGTGCTGTCAAAAAGACAGTACTTTTTCTGCTCATTCTTAAGAAGCCCGGAAGTTCCTAACAATAACTCAATTCAAATATGAATATTTAGCAATATCCACTTAAGTATTTCAAATATGCTGACAGAGAATTTTCTCTGATAATATAATTTAACCTGGAAGCAGACGCGCACTCGATATCAACGTTAATGGTCACGCGGGGTGACTGAGTAACCCCAATCCTTTTATTGGTTATTTTTATTGTACACGATAAAAATCGTACTTCTAGGGAATAATTTAATTCAGAGAAAGTACTCTTACCTACTTTTAAGGACTTTTCGATTTTTCTTTGATATTTTGAGAAAAAATATCAAACTGAACCAAGAAGTTTCAAATGTGCGTGACTTTAATAAAGGACACAAATCACAGACACTTTTCGAACATTATAGAAATAATATTTGCAGGTAAAACTGTCATATTTTGCTCATGTTATTGTAGTTTTATTGTCCTTTGAGGATCGACAAATAGCATCATGAACTTTATCTTGCTTGTGTCTTTTTGGCAGGGCAAACTGTGTCTTGTGATACACTTATGGTTTCATATTTTTCTCAATGGAGTTCTTTAGGTATTATCATCTAAAAATTTTCCTTTCAACTCAAACATTTGATGTGTTCATCGCTTTTCTCAAATTTACTTTCGCTATAATGATTAATGTGCTTTCTTTCAACAGGTTCTTCCATTACTTGATCAGTTTGAACTTCCTTCAATAGAGATCACAGATGCTCATTTCTTTTTTCATATTCTGCTCATTTACATTTATAAGCCACAATAAGTCTTACAACACAGCAACTAAAACCACTAAGTTGGGCACATGGGGAAAATACAGCCAGTTCATAGAAAATATTTTGGAACAAAAGTAGTAGTGCATGGAACTCAATCTAAACAAGTACCTTAAGATTGTATTTAATTCTCATGAAGACCGTCATATAGAAGGATACCGTCAAGGTCATTGGGAACAAACAAACAGTTTACCCAGAATTAATGATTTAGTGAGTCTGGGGTAACTCTGTGCCCCCGCGACCACTCCCGGGTTAATTTCATTTACATAACATTTCAAAAATGAATGCATGCTCCCTTATTCAACATGTTCGTTGTATTATTTATGTCTTTGCAGCGAAATATTGATTAATAATTACACAATTATGTATTTTAAATCTTTATTAAATATCACAAAGTATAAGAAAGTACAAAGAAAGATCTCTTACTTAACAAATAAATCTCTACTTGAAAACGCATAAAACACACACACAAATTTCAAATAATCTACAAAATATTTTTTTAAAAAAAAATGTTAAAGCATATTTACAAGATAAGAGTAAATAATACATTCACAATGCAAAATAACGAATAAAAACACTGAAATATATTTCAGTCTTGCATACACGGCACTTAAGCTAATATTTAATTTCAAAGATATAGGATACAGTGTGCATTAGTGGACTACATAGTGCATTTTGCTTGCATAAAACTATATCTAACACAATTAATATATATTTTCTTATAACATTCTACACTCAAAGAGTTAGATACATTTGTACTTTTAAAAAAGTTATAAAGTTAATAAACGGAAAAAACAACTCTGGTTTTAAAAAAATATTTCAGATGTATATTGAAGAATAACAAGTTTTCTTTCAGATGAAAAAAATTCAGTTAAAAATAAAAATCCATTTATTAAAAAAAAAGTTAAATCAATACCAACACAACTTTAAAAAATAAAAATATATCATTATTACAAAAATACAAATAATTAAATTAATATAAAACTATTGTCTATTTTTAGATAGTATCTTAAAAGCAAAATGTACAAAAGCATACACAAAACACTGCATATAAATCTATTGCATTTAAAATGTGCAAAAATCTCTTAAAAGTACATCGAATTCCAACAATACAATGCAATACGAATTACTGATATTTTTTTGTGCATAGCAATAATTTTATTTTAGGAAATTTCGTTTTAAAAAGATATAAAATATTTTTTTTTGAAAAATTCATAGGCTCTGGAGGTAAATAAGAATGAAAAAATATATCTATAAAAATTCTCATAGAAATTGTAAATTAGCGTAGTGTTTACTTTCTGTAGGCCAGAAAATTATTAATAGGATTTTGTAAGAGTTTTCATAATGAATATAACTTCTTAATGTTAAACACTTGTTGTAATTCTTTGATACAAAAAAATACCCTTAAAATATTACATGACAATAAAAGTTGTTTTAATTGTATCTTTTTAAAAACCTCAAATGCTGAATGGTAGAATCACAATTTTAACCAGAGCAATAGGTAAGTACATCGAAAAGTTTATGTTTATAAATATTTTCAAATACAGTTTTTTAGAAATTACAATTAGCTAACTCGTTTACAAAAAGCTTATACATTAAAGTACATCAAAACTGTAGACATTTAGTTCGAGAAAAAAGCATTTCTGAAGATAATGACATGTTTGAATACATAGAGAGATGCTAAGAAACAATGCCGCTGTTAATTTAAAATTGAAAGATCCTCTTCAGCCAAATCTGTAGGTTCGGAAGGAGAAGAAAGCACTGAGTAAGTATAGAACAGAGTTTATCAGACCCAAAACCTGAAAAAAAAATTACATGAAATAATTGTAAAATGCATTTCAAAATCTATCTATATATATATATCGATAAAAAAAACTTTTTCTAAGTTATCAGTTGCTAAGTTATACAGAACGAATACTCCAGCATAAATGAAATACTGCTGATATAATTTTAAAATCTTATGAAGAGAGAGAGAGTGATTCATTTAAGCTAAAATAAAAAAGAATAAAATATAATTCAGTTTTCTTTTTTTAAAAAAATATTTTTAATGTGTGACAGAGAGAGACTAATTCTGGTCCCTGCAATCACACATTACAGTAGTTTGTACATGTTTTAAAATTTACAGAAATATATATTATTTTCCCCTTAAGTGTGAACTTGAATGTTTTTTTAAATCTTGACTTTTTAAAGAAAATTTCTTTTGTTACATTTTATTGTATTCAGAAAATTCTTCATCTAAAGTTTTTAATCTCTGAAACATCTTGGACCTTCTATATTATTTTTTACATTGCCCTTATTTCTTCAGCATTTGGTAAATGGCTGCATTGGTCAGGGACGTCTAAAGACTTCTTGAAGCCAAGGGCCTCTCGCAAAAGTAGAAACTAGAATCCATTCAAAAGTTGGCCCTGGGCCCCTACACAAATGTAGGCCCTACCTATGACCTATAAAAGCAGATAGTACGTAGAATATGTTGACAAAAAAATACTTGTGTACAAACAATAACGCAAAACAAATGTGTATTACTTACAATCGCACAAACCGGCTCGATCTACTGTCGCCTTTTGACTGAAAGAGTAATGGTGGTAGGCCTAGGCTTATACATAAACGGTCACCACATGAAGCCAGTTGACATATCGTCCGAAATTTCTCGTTTTTTGGAGAATACGACCAGAAATTACATTTGACCGTTAAAATTATTCGAATCGTGATCTTATTAAGGCTGAGTCGAGAACGAGACGAGCCCCCTCATTGTGGCCGAGTCCAACCCATGCCGTAGGACGTGCCTGGAAATGGCATTTTGTGATCTTTTCTGATTTTTGTGACCTTTTCTTTAAAATCCATCTAGGCGCTAAGCAGCCTAGTTATTCTGAACACACGGAGTTATCAGCTCTTGGTGTTGATCATCAGAGAAGTCGTCTTATTCACCACAGGGAACTAACATAGGATAGACAACAAGCAATAAATCCTATTACAGTAGTACAGTGGGTGATCGGTTAACGAACATAATCCGTTCCAAGACTTTGTTCGCTGTCCGAATTGTTCGTTAACCGATCATCGATTCACCATAGACTTCTATGTGAAATCGATTAATTCGTTCTGGAGACCCTAAAAATTAAATTTTAAAAAATGCATAATTTCTTAGTAAGTTTTTTAAAAAATAATAAATACATATATAGTCTTGCATATTACTCAGTCCTTTTCGCATATTAATCAGTCCTTTTCATTTTTTGCTTATGGGGCGTTGAAGAACATGTCCAATGTCGATTGCTTTTCTCTCTTTTTCAGGATTTCCAGGAAGTAATTAATAGCATTGTCGTTGTAAAGATCTCCAACCCTACTGACATCAGCTTGGCTTGGGTGCCATTCTAAGACCATTGCTCTGACAGCCTCCCACTTTTTCAAAAGATCTTCAATGGCAGATGTTCGGCATTGGTCCTCTTTCGTCTTCCTCTTGTTCAGAAGGAGACACATCTCGCTGTGTTTCTTGGTGTTCATTCAAAATTTCTTGGAGTTCTTCTATCGTCAGTTCATCTTCATGTCCCATTATGAGCTCTTCTATGTCATCCTAGTTCACCTCCAATTCCAGATCTCTAGCAGTTGTCAAAATTCATCCATAATTTGAGGGTGTCTCCCTGATCACCTCCGAATATGTGTTCGTTGTCCAAACACAAAAAATCTTTCTTGAAAGTGTTCGTTAACCGATCACCCACTGTATTTAAAAAAAATATATTAAAGTCGCAACTATCGTAACATCGATTATGCAACCCAGACTGTTGTAGACAAAAAACATTTCCATTGAACTCATGATCATATTAACCTCTACTGAAATTTAAAGTATTGAAACAATTCGAGCAGGTTATAATTATATTACAGTCAGTAATCTATATTAATAAAAAAAGAGTGTGTTTCAGTTGCTTTGGCCAAACTCAAGCAACCCAGAAGCATAAAACTTGGCACGTAGAAACTACAGGTCATTGTGCATTTAACCTCGAAGTTATTTTTTCGAAATTTACTCTAAATTTTCTTGAAATTCAATTTTCAAGCTATTTTCCAGCTTACTGGCGATATGACGTAATCACGTCTAACTCTGCGAAAATTAATGTTTCGAGCAGTTTTTTTTTTTTTGAAGATTGTGTGTTGCATATATTATTATAAAAATATTTGTTTATGATTGTATTTTTTTTTCGTATTTCGCGTAATTATAATTGTTTTTCGAATAGATCATCGTAAAAAGTGTTCTTTCAGAATTTCCTTTTTTGTTTTGGCAACACGGAATTGTTTACATTGAATTGCGACGTCGAACAGTTTTTCTTAATTAAACTTATTTTATCCTTTTCCGCTATTTCAAACAAAAGTGATGAAATAGGTACAACAGATGAATTTTACATTTTTAAAACCTTAACCCGTGCGAAGAACGGGCATTTCAACTAGTGATTATGTTAAAATGACTTCATCTAACCTATCTAACGGGAACCCTAACAATAGCAGAAACACAAAACCTCAGTAAAGTTAGCTTTACAGTCTAATCAATAAAAGGCACTGCGTTAAGTCAATTTAAAAATACTATACTTACTGCAGCGGCCATCTTTCCCTCGTAATAGCGGGTTCTGTAGTGCTTGTTCGCATTGGAGACAGTAATCAGAAGGGCAAGACTGGCACTGATGTAGAAAATGAAGCCAAAAATGTGGTACAGGAACTCCTGTAATAATAAAAATTCATGATATTAGTTTTATCTATTTTATACGGTGCAAAAACACAAGTATATAGTATTGAGAGTAACATTTATTTAGAAAATGTATTTATTGTAATCCGTCATTTTAATTAATTTTTTTTAAAAAAAATCGTAAATGGAAATAAATGAAAACGTGGGGGAGGGAATTACAAATCAATAATAATAAATGATGTATCTGCTAAAATTATGTTTTTGTGTCCTGTTGTGGCGTAGTCAGAACGAGGCCCACGAAATTCATCGTGGCAAGGGGCTAGAAGTACGCCTGTCGTTGGACTAGGCCTTGAGCACCATACAGGTGACAGTAGTTTTAGCTCCCCGAGGGGACGATAGATGGCGCCACCATCTACCTCTACCTCCACAATTTTGCCATGGAACTGGATGGAAGGGAAATATTCTCCAGTCCCCTGCACTCGTGAAAAATAATAAATGATTTCTATTAGTAAGTATAGCATTTAAGAATGTGGCTGGATTTACAAAAAATATCTATAAAATTACAAATTTTAAGAGAAACGCAAAATCATAATCAAAGAAAAGATATGTTTGACTCTTTTTCTCGGACAAATAAGATTCAACTGATCGCAAAATTAATCAAAGAATTATTGTTTGACTCTCTCATTGGCTATCAAAATGCTCAATTTCATCGTATAAAAAGTTAAATTTAAAAAAAAACAGAAAAAAATCAGCATCTAAAGGGTAAGTACATAGTGAAATTCATCCTTTCTAAGCTTTTAGGAAATTATACACTACTGTGACGTTTTCGCGTCATACAGCTGAAAACTACACTTTTTTTGGATAGGATAGCACCGTTCCTATGCACACGTGCACCCCTAAACAGTGCGGGGTCTTATCATCTGACATCACCCCGGCAACCTAAGACCATGAGAAAACCCAACGGCTGGACTTCTACAAGATGAAGACTCCGAGTGTAATTCAAGGTATCAGAAAGAAACCTCCCCATCCCACGATGATGGAGTGGAGGGAGATTCCGTTGAAAAACACCGAAGAGAAACACCGGTTACGCTTCCTCCTTCCTCACAAATAATATATTCTGTGAAGTTTAACGAAAAATCAATATTCTGAATAACTTCAATGCAAATGTATATAATGTAATTAATAGCTATGACGTAAATAAACTAAATATTTAATTTCATAATTTTCACGCTACCTTTGATTTTCTCAAACGTCACACACACTTGGTGACGTTTGGGTCATTAAAATTTAAAATTCAATCACACCAATAGTTTCAATTGATGAGATAGTTATTGGTAAGAAATCAACTTAACATTTGCTTAAAATATAAACAAATCAACCGAATCGTGAAGAGAAAAAAAATCGATCTAGTAAAGAAAAAATTCGCTGCTTGTTTGAATACATCAAATCTCGAACGCTCACTGGCTACAAATCTTGTTACCTGCTAATAAAGTTACTATTGCCTTACGCTTACTTGCCCTCTCATTTATTTAAGAATTTTCGTCGATTATTCGATACGAAAATGCGAATACTTAGGATGTTAGTAATTACTTCCTGTGGAGATTGGAAAACGAAACCAAGAATGAAAGGGAAAATATTTACCCCTATGAATATTAACTATTAATATTCCAAATAAATAGGTAAAACTTCTTTTTAATCTCGATTACTCAGAGTATTCTCTATTCCAAAGTGAAACTAAACGTGTGAAAAATATTTATATTAGTTGATCAACTGATGAGTGAAAAAAAATTCAAAGAAAAAATGGTATGATGTTTTAAATCCTGGTTAATATATTGCGTGGCAAAACACATAATTCCTAGAAGGACCAATTTTTTTTCTTTCTAGAATCAAACAAATTTCCGACAGCCTAATCATAATACCTGAAGGTATTACAAGTGCATTAAGCTAAAACACAATTTAAGACTTTATTTCTTATATTGGAAAGTGGCCGCGGTAGCCGAGTGGTATAGGTATCGGACCGTGGCTTGCTTTGTCACGGGTTCGAGCCCAGTACCACTAAAGACCCGCCGTGTAGGGCAGCGATGCACGTTAAATCTGTCGAGAGCTGAAACGTCCTCCCGTTGGTGTGGTGTGGTAGTTAGGAGAGGGGGTGCCAGCTCAGGTGTCGTCCACGTCACTTGACCATGGTTCAAAATTACGTGGTCCGTCGCCAAAAGCCCTCGTGTAGCTGAACAGTGCGACGTTAATATTCAATCAATCAATCTTATATTGGAAATTTTAAATTTTGATTAAATCGCCAAATTATGCTTTGAGAGCTTGGTCGGTTAATATGCTTTAACATCACTAAAGTTCTATGAGAGATTCTCTCTCTCTCTCAAATGGACCTAATAATTTTGAGCCGCGGTCAAAAGTAACAAAAATAATTTTGACTGGTCCCGCATTCTCCAAACTTGTATAACAGATTGATACTCAGTTTCACATTTAACGCTCTCGGTCTTCCGGTCTTAGTCTACTAGTTTTCTATTGGTTTGCATCTTCCCCCACCCCTTTTAAATAAGAAAATTGTCCCTGCCTCAATTTTCAAAACAGTCTTCGTAAACGGTTTTGATATAGTTTATTTAATGTACTAAAAAGCATTATACCATAACTTGTGGCAATAATATTCCCTGTACCTCAAAAAATATTGTAATATAAATAGTATTTTTATTGATCTCCCACACCTTACAAATCTTACATAAATACAAGAAAGTAATGTCTTAATACAACATAATATTAATTTAATGTGATGTGCTTGCTTTTTTTTTTCAGAACCAAGTTCCTCAAACACTGGCAACATTAAAGATATAGCTACTCTCAATTCCTTCTTTTCAATCACCAAGTAAGATCGGTATTTTATTTTTAAAACAGCCATGACAGAGAGAGAGAAAGTGAATATTAACGTCGCACTGTTCAGCTACACGAGGGCTTTTGGTGACGGACCACGTAATTTTGAACCATGGTCAAGTGACGTGGACGACACCTGAGCTGGAACCCCTCTCCTAACTACCACACCAACGGGGTTGAGTTGAGTTAATATTAACGTCGCACTGTTCATCTCTTTTGGCGACGGAGATTTTGAACGGTCAAGTGACGTGGACGACACCTCTGGCACCCCCTCTCCTAACCCACACACGGCGGGTCTTTTAACGTGCATCGCTGGGCGGGTCTTTAACTCGAACTCATGACATGCCTGCCATGATCCGATACCTGGGCTACCGCAGCCCACCACACCAACGGGAGGACGTTTCATCTCTCGACAGATTTAACCATCGCTGCCCTAACCGACATGCCTGCCATGATCCGATACCTTGACCACCGGGCTATCGCAGCCCCAACCGTGACAGAAGAACCAGCAACACGAGGGTTATGGGCGACAGACTTGAGCCTCATTTTCCAAATTTCCACACCACGATAAGAGTCGGACTTTGAATCTCGACCAGACTTTTAACAGAGGGTTCTTTGTGGTGTCAGGACTCGAACTTACAACTCGACAAAAACATTGCCGGTCACGAATTCGCGATCATGATAAAAGTCTTACATGAATAAGATGTTACAAAGACAAAAAAATTTATGTTTTATTAGTTGACATGGGAAAACCTTCTCTTGAATTTGTAGTCAAAGCATAACAATATTGTTATACTTACAGAGCTAGTTACATTTATTTCGAAGTCCATTGAGGAGAGGGGGAAGGGTTTATTTCTCAAAACAATGTTGCTTATCAATTTGGGAAGCCGAACAGAAAATTTTTGCTGGAAATTACACGAGATAAGAGCCGATATTGTTTCGTATTTCTTTTTTACATCCTTTCATTCGAATTAAAAAGTGAAAGTGAGACTAACTGCATCACACAGATTCTTTTTTTTTTTGCAATACTGATTTGATTGTAGTGTTGAAAAATGTCACGCCTTCTGGGGAAAGCCCCACAGGATGGAGAACACTGAGTTAACCCATGAAATGAACATATAAAATTCCCTTTTTTTTAACACACTTTTTATAAGTTTCACTTGTATGTAATGGAATCTTTGAAATCGATTTTTTTTCTTGACAAATCGAGACTAGTGCATTGATATTAATGTAATTCGAAAGAGCAAAAAATAATAAAGTTTTACTTGGGTTTACATTTTTTTCCTTCTCGATTTTTGAAAATATTTCTTAAATATGTGAAGAACCAAAAATCACTAAATAAAGCAGACATAAAATTATTTTCAGGCATTTGAAGGTAAATGTAATCACGGAGAAATTTCTTAAACATTTTGCTTCTTGTGATACATTTTATTGTTCTCATATTAATGCTCTAGTCAAGGTGTGAAAAGGAAAATCAAAACTCCATTGGATTAACATAACGTTCACGAACTCAAAATGGCGGCAACAAAAAGCTGTGTCATGTAGCATCGCTATTATACTGCACGGGATGTATTTGGTATAGTCAAAATCCTGAATAACTAAATTGATTAAAAATTACCAGACCGCTTCAGTACTAACGTGCTATAATCACAGTTCTTTCATTCATGCAAAATTGTTTCAACAATTTTCAATAGCTTCAGTTACTTAATTTCACAAACTTTATAGATTTAATTTATGAATTCATCCTTGACACGTACAGAATTCCGTAAAAAAGTTTCCTGCAACATCAATTTTTTTTGAAAACACAATTATAAACAAGTCATAAACAAAGTCATTTACATATAATGGATAAGCCCTGTAAAGTAACACCTTACATAAAGAATTCAGTACGTAGTGTGTTGCGTGATGCAAACCACTGATGTCACTGAACTTTGATAATTTAGTAAATACATAAAAGTAATTTTTTTTTTGTGTGTAAAGATATTTACTTTGCTTCTCGCCTTAATATATTTTTTTGTGCATACATTCTACTAAATGATATAAATTCAAAAAATAAAAATGCATTAATATCATTAAAAAAATGAAGGGGGATATCCTTGCATAGTAAGCTAATGAGAATAAATAAACTACTCATTTTTCCTCGAAAACATAAAACAGACTTTTTTGGCAAATTTCAAGTGAGTGAATGCCCAATAATGTCGTAACACGAAGACTATTGGCAACGGTCTACGTGATTTTGATCCTCGGTGAAGTTACGAGGGCGTCACCTAAACGGACACTCCCTTCTCATAATACTACACCACACCAACGGGAGAACTTTCAGCCTCGACAGATTTAACGTGCATCACCTCCTCTACACGGTAGGTCTTCAGTGACACCAGGACTCGTGACACTCCGGTCACGAGCTCGTTACCATAACCACTACGCAACTGCGGAATTGGCAAATTTCAAAAGCAGATTTAAGAGAAGTATTTAAATAATATAAACTAGATAGTTTTTAATAGAAATAAAATCCAAATAAATTAAATTTGGGCGATATTGCACTTAAAGGCAAAGGCAAATGCAAAGCATACTCATGCATCAAAAATTATTTGCTCAACCATACCGGTTTATGTTCATTCGTTGTATCATATCTATGAATAAACTAAAAAGGAACAGTGAAAAGTTTCCACATCGACTGATCATTTTTTGACAATAGAAATCTCCAAAATTTCATTTCGTTATATTATTAAACTTCGATTCGATAATATAACTTAACATTCTCAGGTATACAAAAAAAATGTCACGAGTTGAATAAAAATTCAACAGCGATACAAACAAGCAATTCACAAAACCAATGTTTAACCCCAAAAAATATTCCACAAATAAAACCAGCGCCATTTTTTTCTACTTTTCCCAGAAACAGAGAAAGAAAAGAAGAAAAGAAAAGAAACATTTCACTCGGTAAGTACTCATAAACGAAAGTAGGGAAACTTCATCCCAGCACGAGCCGAAAGAATAAAAAAGCGGTGCACCAAATAAAAGTGGAACAGACTCTCTAGGGAGAGAACAAGGAATTCCGCAGAAAATGAATCTTGTGAAGTGCTGAGCTGTGCAGCAGCATCACATCTATAAATACATTTGTCGTCCTCCTTCACCTCACGTGACCGAACCTTTTTCCCACGAAAAGAGGATCGGAGCATCCCATCCAACGACGCCCACGTTGCTTGACTTATTTAGGACACATCGGGGCGGCCGCCTCTACATGTTCGCGTGCATGCTCTTTGGCAGACAACGCCCTGGCACGATAAATTGCGATGATAAAGATTACCTGCGATAGATAGGGCTTTTGGGATAAATAATTTAGATTTAGTTTCCGGAAATGCGGTGTAGATAACATCAAGTGCCTGGAATGATGTATTGTAATTTGAGAAGCATCTAAGACCACAGATTATGTTCATATTAATATTAACACAGTCACAATAGGAAAAATAAACTTCATTACGATGCCATATAGGATTATTTGAGATTCAAGATGAGTTAATTTCTTTATACGTGGGAATTGAGATTATAATTAAATAGCAGCATAGTGACACTCCCAACCATGGAATAGGGAATATTCACACATTTTACCCTTCTTTTTTATATACAAATTTTTGTAGGTAGAAAAAGGATTTTTTTACAGTCAAGATTGTACAAATAAAATCTTTTAATAAATTAAAATAGTGTTTCCCAGCTTTAAAATAAATTGAATTTCATATCATTTATAATAGCATTTTAGTCATACTACCGAAGTACTAACGACAAAATATTTCAAAAAAGTAACATAAATAGATAATTATACATAGACATTACGCAATGTGTATAAGATTCGTGGTGAATATTCCGAGAATTAAAAGCCATATAATAAACATCAAATTAAGATTAAAAATAATTTATGAATTCATCTTAATATGCTTCAAAGTTTTAAACATTACTTGAACTTTGTCATCAAGATAAGTACGTATACAAGAAACAAATTAGAGTTTATATATTTTCTCAAAATGATTCATTTAATAACACATAGCTAGTTACTTAATAAAAAATCAGAATAACAAAATATATATATAATTTGAAGGAATTAGTTTGAAAAATTCTGTTGCAGGAGTAAATAGAAAACAACAAAAGTAATAATATAGAAATATATATATTCGTAACTTTTTTTTATAACAGTGTAGTGGTATTAAGTGAATCACATAAAGAAGCTTGAATATTTTTGGGGTATATTTCTCTCGTGTGAACATCTGTTTCATACTTTCTTATCAATTACTACTTATGATTCAGTCAAATAATATTCTCGTTGTAGATGTATACGATATGCAGAAAGTATATTCTTATACATTCACAACATACTTTTGTGTGTGATTTTTAACACCGTATAATCGATACGTCATTTTCATCTAACATATTCTCTTCCAACGCATTTTGAAAAAGTAGGAAGATCTGATTATCTTATTCTTATAATTAATATTAAACTACACCATATAATTACTTAAGAATTAATATTCAAAAATATGTATTTTTTTAAATAAAAAAAATTAAACTATACTAGAGGTGCTTACTCGTAAAATTGAGCAGCCCATACATAAAATAATCTAGCAAAAAGTAAAAATATAAAACATTTCTCTTTAATATTTTCTGAAGTAATGTTACTACAAGACGCTAGCGATGAAAATATCAGTAATTCATACAGAAATTTATTTCCATAAAATTTGATCTTTCTGTGAAATAATAAAATAATACACATTTTTGAAGAAACAGAAAAAAAAATTCTCATTTCAGATTATTTCCTTTAGATAGAGAAAACAGAAAAAAAAACCGAAGTGCCAGAAAAAACTAAAATATACAAAATATAGATGTGAACTGTTCTCAAGGATTTATCTTACTAAAAAAATGTTATTCATTTTCTAATATTCATAATCTAATTCAAGGTAATAACAGAAGTGGTATTTTGAAAATTTAAGTTCATTTCAAAGATGATTGATTAAACAATTGAATAGTTTTTGAAGAGATAAAATACATAGAAAAAACCTCTAACACAAAACTTATATTATATATTTTTCAATTTCTATTATATTAGCTCACTCTCTCTCTCTCTCTCATATATATATATATTTATCTTGTTCAAATTTTCAATCGTTAATAAAATACTTTCTATTCATCCAATCAAATAAATTTTTATTAACTAGTAGTGGATGACACTTGATGTTTATATAGTTTTTTCAAATACTAATTCATTAATTAGATTAAATAGATTACTGGTTCTCGACGCCAATTTAGATTCATCTCTATTGTTATAACAATGTAACTGTTAGACCAACTCTCTCTCTCTCTCATATATATATCTTCAAATTTTCAATCGTTAATAAAATACTTTCTATTCATCCATTCAAAGTAGGAATTGACTTAAAAAAATTTCTAATACTTATAAAAACAAAACTTACATTATTTTTTGAAAAATCTAACAAGCACTAGATTTTTTTCTTTGTACGATAACTGATATCTTTTTTACACAGCACATGGAAATAAGCCAAATAAGCATGGTTTTTAACATCTCGGCAGATATTTAGCTACGGATATAAAAAAATAATAATTTTATCTCAGACTAGTAGATAATTTCTACGGTTTATATGAAACTCGCTCTTCCGCAACTCTTTCAATTTATTTTCTATTTACTATCTGCTACGGAACTTCAGTCTTATCACATACCATTGTTTTCTTGGAAGAGACGATAGATATCCTGTTGAATTTTCTTTTTACTCCGTGATCAATGATTCACAATGCGTTTCCGTCAAAAACGATTACCAAGACACAAGTAACTCTTGACTTAAAATTTTAGTAAAGAAGAAGATTTGGATTTCATAATTAGAATAATTTATTCAGGATGTTTGAGAAGTATTACATTTTAAAGGCTAAAATTATTGCTACGAATTTTGGGTAATTAAGGCTTAATATTATCTTAAAACAGCATTAATAATTTAAATCTACATATTTAATGTTAATATTATTCTTTGTTGCATTTTTTATGATAAAAACTAATATTAGGAAGCAAAGTCACACTTTGCAATTATGTTTCAATGAGAACTTGGAGGGCTGAGGTAGCCCAGCGGTCAAGGTATCGGATCATGGTAGGCATGTCATGAGTTCGAGCTAAAGACCCGCTGTGTAGGGCAGCGATGCACATTAAATCTGTCGAGAGCTGAAACGTCTTCCCGTTGGTGTGGTGTGGTAAATAGGAGACGGTGGTACCAGCTCAGGTGTCGTCCACGTCACTTGACCATGGTTCAAAATTACGTAGTCCGTCGCCAAAAGCCCTCGTGTAGCTGAACAGTGCGACGCTAATATTCACTCACTCAATGGGAACTTGGCGAAGGAACTGGTCAAGAAGGAAATGTAGAAATCTTCAAAAGAATGCTGTAACCACAAATAAAACAAAGAGAATTCGTTTAACATTTTACAGGCACTTAGTAAGTTAGAACACAAATTAAGCTGGATAATTGCATGAATCTTTTAAACTAACAAATTAGAGGTTTTGGAGCAACAAAGGTTTTTATCCCTTTTAAACTAACGTTTATCAAAAGAATAACTAGTCCAAAGAGATGAAAGAACACAGTTGAAATTTCTGTCTTCGGATTAAATCTTTAAATTGAAAATTCAAAATTGGGTAAAATATATTATCCGATTTGAATTTTCTGTTTAAAGATTAAATAATTTTCAACAAAAAGTATTTTTGCAGAAATTAAGTATTTGAAGCTACTATACAGAAATTATAAGTTATACGAAAATTTCAGTTATTATTTTAATTGAATTTTTATTCGATGACTAAGGCGGGATATATTAAGTGCAAGCGACTTGAGACAAAGAATGAAAAAAACTTACCTTTGTAAACAATGGAATGTGCAATTTTTCTTTGTATTACTCTTCCTTTTTTTTCTCACTTCTATTTCTTTGTTTCCCGTGGTTTTTATATAGTTTAAACTCAGTCTATACAAGTTGCAATAAGAATATTTTACCTTGTTAGAGTAAAATTTATTTCAATTTCGTCAACATATTTCCATTCGTCGAATTAATTAAATAAATTCTTTAATAAACGATTTTTTTAAGCTTACATTGTTATTTTCTTCTGAAAATTAATCATTGTACAATTTATACTTCAAGAGAGCTGTTAACTATTAAATTAACTCATTAACTGTTTAAACTTCGCAAATAATGCAATTTATTATTCTAGCATTTATTTTGAATTATTCAAATTTTTTTTCTCATTACCTAAAATATACTTACTCATTTTATCGTTTGCATTTTATCTTGAAATTAGAATCGGCGAATTACATAAATCGATTTTAATTCTAATTTACTAAATAAATTATTTTGAATAAAACATCTAAACTGTGCTCTGGGAAAGCAATGTAATTATTAAATAATCATTAAAATTTTACTAATTAATAAACTAATTGAATTCGTTAGTTCTACGTGTTATAAGACATTTGAAACAATCACTTTTATTACATAGAAAGATTAATAGTCCATGCTTATAAATATCAAATAATTCGAAATCACAACCATTTCAAAATTTTGAATACTTCTAATTTCTTTTAAATTGACACGCAAACCAAATTTATTTTACTAGATATTTCTATAATTATTCAAAATATCTATATTTAAAGGATTAGTTTATCAAAAGGATTGGTATTTATCCTAACCCTAATTGTTCTTTTTATTTTCCCAAACCCATAGAATCTCTGCAGTCAGTTTTAGAGTCAATTATTTTAAATATGCTTCTCACTATGACAGTGCAGGTTTATACAATGGGCACTTGGCGCGGGGGCCCGGGGCCGGAAAAGCCCTGAAAAGCTGGACTTAACCAGATTCAAGAGTTCCTTCTTGGATCCAAGGGGGACCACAAATCTGAGCCCAGGGACTGAAAAGAGCTTATGCCGGCACTACACTAGAGTCGAGATAGAATTCGTTATTATGAAACAGAATCAAGTAAGGAGGGCCACATCAATCATAGCAGTGAAAAATAATTGATGCCTTTGAAAACCAAATCCCTTTTTCAAACTTTACGTCTTCGGTGCAATAATAAAATTCCAAAGAATTTTCGGTACTGAGTCTTTAAATATTTTAATTTTTTTTAACGTTACCAAATGAAGCATTCCATAGAATGTGTGTGACGTACATTAACACAGAACTAAACATTCTTTTTTGCATGATAAACGATTATATTTCTTTTCCTAACTTAATGGTGGCCTTTTCAAGTATAAAATTTCAAATTTCTCTGTGCAATTAACCAGAAAGCACGCGGAAGATTGTTCCCCGATAGCTAAGCCAAAAAAAAAAAGTTACATTTCGTTCTCGTTAATTTTTTTTCTAGCAGCATATTTTTTCATTGCATGAAATGGTTAATAATGCTGTATTACATCCTTCAAAAGGATGAATACTTTTTTCATCCACTTTTATAAAATACGATATTGCTTTTTGAAAATAAAATAAATGATCGTTCTCTACTACACTGTAATTCAATTTAGAGTATGCACAAGTTATGAACCAGACGTTTAAATTAAATATGTGGCCTACTTTTTTTAATGGATGTATTTAATACATAAAGTAATTCGTGAACATTTCCCCCTCTGTATCATTAGAGGCTTGAATTTTTAATAGGTATATATGTATGGAATGGAAAATTCTCCAAAGATAGGAAGCATTTAAAATGGACAAAATATGGGAACGTTTCCAAAAGTGTTGCAGAAAAATACTATTAAAACCATAAATTTTTACACTGTTAGAATATCTCCTAAATAAATTAAAGAAAAGATAAATATCATAATTTATGTTATTTGAATGATGATTTAAGATAAGGTCGAGAGGAAGAGAAATAAGCACTTTAATAAGATTTTAATTACAGTGAAACTTTTTTTGTAGAGGGGGACGAAGTACATTAAAAAAATCGACCATCCTGAAATTTCATTTGCAAATTGTATTATACCAAGTATACAAATAAATGAGTTTTCTAGTTTTAGTTTTACAATAAATGACCATTATTATTATTTTTTTAAGCATCCCAAAGATGCGTTGATGACTTCCTACAACCGTTTGTTTTATTCTTCACGGTTCGTCATTCTGAAACTATTTTCTAACAAATTAATAATTCGCCTCATTCGACTAGCATAGCTCTGGAATATTTGCGCTTTCTTGATAATCTCCCACGGCCATCAAGGTCACCAGATCTTTCGCCAGCCAAACATGTATCGGTCATGGTAAGATGTCAGAATGGAGCAACCAGCCTATTGCAGATCTTGAACAGCAATAATGAATTCAGAGCAGGATGTCTCACAAGAGTTTGTCTGATTGGTTATTGAATTTTTTTGGCGCAAGAACCAATGCATCCCAAGAGGAGATTAGAAAACCACATTACATTGACGTATAAAAACATTTAACGTAAAAAAACGGTGTTTTTTTTTTTTTTTTTTTAATTGCCCATTTTAACATTCAATTTCGCGCCATTGATGCGAGCTTTGAACTGTCAAGCTTTCCACATTATCTGACACATTTTGTATATATTATCACATTGTCAGTTATAATTTAAATAAAAACGGTCGCATTTTTCATCATGCTTCGTTTTTTTTTTCTTTTTGCTGTTTGTTTACGTAAAAAAGAATGTAAGAAGGCTTAAAAAGTTAACAAATAAATCTTTTGATATTTAACATTAATAAAAATAGGGCGATTTAAATTTATTTTAACGTTTTAATACAATATACAAATTAATTAACAGCATGTTTCAATTTCTTAATTTTTGAAATTTTCAACAATTTTCTTAACAGTTAATTGAATCAAGTCAAACATTGCTGTTTCAACCGATAAAATATTCATATTTACGAAATATTCGGCGATCTACACCTTTTCTTTTATTATTGTTAATGCAAATTTCTCAATAAAAAAAATTCGTTCGCGATTTTATTAGCAACATTTTTTTTCCTAGCACTTTTTGCACACAAATGTAAAACTAACTTTTTGAAGAACATTGTTTATCTGTGGTGATTGATTTCATATGCACAGTTTGTATTAACCTTTTTTTCCCCAAACATATCAAATGAGAAACCAAAAGAAACATAGCATCATACTTCCATAGCTAAATGTAGACAAATATGTACTCGCTCTGATATTTCTACTTTGTTACTGTAACAATTATTTAAAAAAAATAGATACTCTTTAAGGTATTTAAAAAAATGGGCACTCATTTCCAAAAGAAAACTAATTAAGCTTTCATTTCATATTTTGAGAAGCACAACTTCTTACATCGAGTATTAAACAGTCTCTAATGGTTTCAGATGATTAAAAGACGGCGAAATTTTTTTAATAGTAATAACTTATGAGATAAATTCTCATAGAGTAATCACAAATGAAGACCTGAATCAAATTGCCAATTGACCTAACACTTGATAAGTTAGAAGATATTCAGCAGAACGCACCCACGCACTCTGATTTATGCCTAAGATCATTTAACCAAGCCAGACAGCATCATCAAAAAAGATGATTTGGAAAAGTAGGTGACGTATGGTATTATTATACTCTCAGCCTAAACTTCCCCCGCAAATTCTTATTAACACCCAACAGAAGTTCAAGATATAAATTACCACTACTTACCATACATTAACATTTGTTCTTTGTATGCTTCACAACACTGAATGGATATTGAATGTAATCAACTCAAAAACGAAATGAAAACTATAAGCTCAAGAAATGTGTGAATATTAATCGAAGTTATATACGGAAAGCAAGAGCAATTAAAGAACGAAGAGAACCGAATTTCTCTTAAATATTTAAATCCTCATAGATGAGTTTTAATTTCAAATTATGAAAAAACTGCTAGATACTCATGTATCAATTACATAATTCTGGACTGCTAGGGACAATTGTTTGGAGATTAAGATCTGGCTTGTGATATTCTTATGCGGAAAGGCAGTAGCGCACACAGGAATTTTTCAGGAGGGGTGCGGGGTCGAAAGTTCACCATTTTTGTATCATGCTCCTTTTGATTTTGTCGATTATCAGGAACAAAACACAGTAAAAAACTAATTATTGAATAAATAATTAGCATTAATTAATAAAATTAAGCATTAATAACAAATACTTAATTAAATTTTACGTACTATGTACTTAGAATTATAATCAATCGGGAAAAAATTAAGGGCTTTGGGAGGGGGGCGGTCCGGACACCCTCCTTGTGTGCGCCACTGCGGAAAGGTCAAATGGACTTTGTATAGGCTTTCCTGCTCCAAGGGGATTTGAAACAACATAATTCCTTTCCATTCACATTACATTAATTTAACACAAGATAAAGAGTTTTAAAATATTTTAAGTTGGAATTCATTACATTTACACCAGTGAATCCAAGTTACAATACCCTAGAAATCATGATATTAAACTTCGTGCCTGGTCTGTATTCAAGTCGAAATTTCAAGTTAAATTTGAATAAAAACCCCACCCTGCAGAAAAATGGTGGCTGCCTTACATTTGATGGATTGAACAAGGATAACACCTGAACCGACACTCCACTTTTCAAACATCCACATCATCCCAGTGATCTTGATTTTTGACATATTTAAAGTGCATTAGTAACATACGAGTCTTTTACGGCTCTTTAATGGTGCATCAGAATTCGAATCTACGACCCAACTAAAACAACGCCAGGCATGAATCGCAACCATAACCACATGGATACTACAGCTATCACAATTTGACTGCAACATACGTGACCATGACCACTCGGCTACCTAGAACAATTCTAGAAATATGCAAAGAAATACGAATTCAGATGAAGCAGTGTTACTCACAAAGAGAGTTTTGGACAGGACGGTTGCCGCCATCAACGAAAGCAGAGCAGATATCAGCAAGAGGAACGTGGTCACAAGAAAGGCAAACGTCACAATGAAGAACAGGGTGTGTTCGGGATCCCCACTGAAGATTTTGTTGTGCACAGAGTAGTAGGCAATCAATCCCAAACATACTGCTCCGATTATCTGAAAAAGCAGAAACAAAATCAGTGCATATATAATTGAAATTTTTTTAATATGACGTAACTTAATATAATTATTATTTTTATTAAAAAATAACATATTAATTATACAAATGCTACCTTGCAAAGAGCCCTTATGCCATTAGTGCACATGCTCTCCAATATTTTTTGACAATATAATTAAAAACCATAAAAATAATTATATTTTTACTCTTTTTATATCATTGAACTTTTAAAAAAACTATAAAATAATAAGCAATATATAGAAAATACATTTTTAATTGATGGTTGTAAATAAAAAATAGAAATAATAATAAAATATTTCTTTCTAAGGAGTTTTCATCCTAGATGTCTTGGTTTTGGTGGTTAATGAGCAGAAAAGCATTTTTCTAAGTAGAAGTACCTGTCTTGGGTACAAAACCATAAATGCCCCATAAATTTCTATTATTTTTTTAAAAAAAACATCAGTTGCAGAAAAAAACAGCCGACAAGTAGAATGAATTTTAAGAATACGAGCATGTTACATATTTTACTGATTATTTATTAAGATATTTACACCCAAATCTTTTTCTCACCAAGCCTTTTTCTCACACCGTTTTGAAGTAACATGGGCTAAGATCTAGTCGAATTTCTTATTTTTGTGCATGGCTATTTTGCTGCAAACGATTTAACATCACTGACTGTTACACGAAAGGATGAGGACACTCAGTTCACCAACTGCTAGTTTAATTTCTGAGAATTTCAATTTATTTCAGTTTTGGAATTTAAGGGTTTTGAGATCCATGGAACAAGAATTTAAAAATTTATTTTCAATGAGATCCGATTATTTGTTTAGTTGGGTGCCAAAGCTTATTTACAGAATTTGTAAAACGAAAAGAACAAAATAAATATAAGTAAAAAATTTTCTAACATACCACAAAATATTTCGAAAAGTCGTTGCACCTTCTCAAAATGCCATTAATGGACAAAATTTTTCATTGGATTCAAGCTTAGCGCATGTGGATTTAGTAAATCTCTTTCTAATGAGGACAATTACTTTGATTTCTCTCTCTTTAAACATTTGTGCTTATTATCAACAAACAACGACAAATAAATTAATTTTATTTCACGAATATTTTAATTTAAAAGTTTTATCCTTGCTTAAATACGAGGGTTGGGGCACAAGTCATGGCAACTATTTTTTTTCTTGTAGATATGTGAACGGATCACAAACGTGTATGTGTCAAGTGGAAGTTCTGCAAGCATAGTGTGCATAGAACAACATATAGTTCTGTGATAACTGGTAGTAGCTCAGTGAGGGCTGTGAAATCAGTCAGTTGGTGAGTGTCGTGCGAGATAGAAGTAACCTGTGTTGAGCAGCGCGCTTACATCAAAATATTCTCTGAGGGAGAAATGCGATGGAATGTCACAGTGAATTAGTGGAAGCCTTTGGGAATAATGGCCTACCATATCATACAGTAGCGCGGCGGTTAGGAAAGTTTAAGCAAGGGCGTGTGTCAACCTGTGATGAGCAACGTTAGGGACGATTCACACTTGGTGCGGCAAATGTTGAGGCTCATGGTATTCAGCGCCTCCCACATCGTTGGCAGTGTGTGGTGACAGTAGCAGGGGACTACATTGAAGGTCTTTAGGCCCAGGTTTGCCATGTCAACTTTATGTGTTGTCATTCTTTTGCACCATGAAGGCCATGTTGCCCAGTATACTACCGTAATAAATTAGTGTGTTACGATATTTAAGAGCTATTCACTATCCACACACGTAGTTAACACTTTGTCCTTTCGTCTGTATATGTCACATTTTCCAACCGGACTGGTATCATTAAGAAAAAAAATAGTTGCCATGACTTCTGCCCCAACCCTCGTATAATAAATGCAAATACATACAGTATTTAAAAACTTTGTTTTTATTTCTCACATTTTACACGATTTTTCAAATTAAAGAACTCCATTTTGCCTTACATTGTTCGAGGATATGGCGAAATGCACTAGTCAAACCGTGTATCTTTTTACACGGTTTTTCGATAAGCATATCTATTGCGCATAAAAAAATCGAGCTAGGTGCATTTTAATGTAAGCCCAGCGGCTGAGTGGTAGCATATATCGCTTCCACAACACAGGTCCGGGGTGCAAATCCCGGTCTGGGCAAGGTCGACTCAGCCTTTCATCCCTTCAATGGGTCGATAAATACCAAGTTTGTACTTGGGAACTTAACACAGGGTGTTTCGCTTCAGTTTGACCACCTGACCAGAACATCTGCTTATGCACCTCAGCGCCCAAGGCCACATAAACTAAGATAGGCTCAGTAGGCCTAGCCCTAATGGGTTGTTGCGCACACTGAGTAGTAGGTGTGTATAAATACGCCTGCGCATCAAATAAACTAAAACAACGGATGTATGACAGGCTAAAAAAATTGACTTATTTAGTAGATTTAAATCAGGAATTTGTTGATCATGATTTACATGTAGTTGAAAAAAATTATGTCTTTTCCTTTTTGTAAATATGCTTTGCATTGTTCAAAGCGTCTATAATCAAAGAAAAAAATGTAATGCTTAGAGTTAAGAGCAAATATTTAAACACAATAGAAAAATAATTTATCCACATCTGAATGAAATTATAAAGACACTTCATCAAAATATGCTTTACACAAAAGAATAATTTAGTAATAAAAAAATAAAATCAATATAAAATTTATTTCTTAAAGAACTAATTCCATTGTCAAGTTGCATCTACTTCCCATTACAAAAAAAAAAAAAATAGACAAAATAACTGGTCGAAGAATATCAATATAACAAACAGTATTTGAGCATTATGGATTATAAACGTAGCACAATTCAATAAGTATTGAAATAATACTGAAAGTGAATTTGAAGTCTAAACGCTTTCATTGCGAAATTCACCAATGTATATAAGCGACGTCTTTTATTGGTGGTTCACTTAGAATGCAGGCCATGAATAAAACATATTCTGTATCATGTTTGGGATCATGACAAGCAGAAGTCTTTCATTCACATTTTTTTTTTAAAACAAGTGGCACATTTTTGATGCATCAAAAGCAAAATTGTGTCACAGAAGTTAATACATCATCTTTTATGACAAGCTCTTGTTACAAGTGGCAATAAGTCACAACTCGTTTCAGGTTGCTGTTTCTTACGAAATATATATACGAGTTATCTCAGAAATCTAAAGATTAACATTTCTTCGAAACGAATTTCTTCACCGGAGCATAGTTAAGTTTCCTTTTGCTTCAAAATAATTTTTTCTAAGCTAAGTGATTTGGCAAGCCAGATTTCTGGATAGAATAGAGCTGGAGCGGGCAAATTTTTCACGGGTACGGGCAAATTTTTTTACGGGCTTCTAATTTGTTCAGTGTTGCGGTCCACCCAATGGCGTAGGTGTGGTGCACTGAGAAAAAGGCCAACAATATTTATAATGACTTAATAATAAATAGGGAATATGTATTTACCTACATAACTAAAGGGTGTTTTTTTAGAGGTATAGAACTTTAAATTGCAATAAAACAACGATGTATTATTCGATTGACGTGAATTTTTTTTATTCGAAAGATAAACTTGTGGCATTACATTTAAAATATGATTTCTGGTATAGGACTGCCACGGCTGGCTCGCATGTAGTCCAATCTGGATGTCCAATTTTCGATGACTTTTTCCAACATTTGTGGCCGTCTATCGGCAATAACACGGCGAATGTTGTCTTCAAATGGTCAAGCGTTTGTGGCTTATCCGCATAGACCAATGACTTTACATAGCCCCACAGAAAATAGTCTAGCGGTGTTAAATCACAAGATCTTGGAGGCCAATTCACAGGTCCAAAACGGGAAATTAGGCGGTCACCAAACGTGTCTTTCAATAAATCGATTGTGGCACGAGCTGTGTGACATGTTGCGCCGTCTTGTTGGAACCACAGCTCCTGGACATCATGATTGTTCAATTCAGGAATGAAAAGTTAGTAATCATGGCTCTATACCGATCACCATTGACTGTAACGTTGTGGCCTTCATCGTTTTTGAAGAAGGATTCCACCAGCCCATAAAGCGGACCAAACAGTCAGTTTTTCTGGATGTAACGGTGTTTCAACATACACTTGTGGATTAGCTTCACTCCAAATGCGGCAGTTTTGTTTGTTGACGTAACCATTCAACCAGAAGTGCGCTTCATCGCTAAACAAAATTCGCTTATGAAAATCGACCATTATTTTCGAAATAAAATTGCACAATTTGAAAGCGTTGTTCAGGCGTGAGTCTATTCATGATGAATTTCCAAACCAAACTGAGAATAAATCACTTGACAGCTGTTAAATCGGTCGCCATCTTGGAAAGTAATGCCAACTTAAACTTCTATACCTGGGAAAAAAAACACTCTGTACAATTAAATTAGCTAACACTTCTAAGACAACTTTTAAAGCAAAACAGAAGATTCAAAGATAATAAAAAAGCAAAATATAAAATTATCAAATGTAATTGTTACGAAAAAATACAAAACACACACAAATTTTTATCTAAAGTTAGTGCTCATTGTTTTTGTCAGCAGAAGCCTTAGTCTGCATTCTGTGAGTATGTCTTGAATATTACGGTATATAATTACTAACTGCTAATGTCTAGACGGTCACCTTGAAATGTCTTAGTTGTCCACCTGTCGACCGCGATCGATCTAATGCCTATCTTTTGAAATAGAGCATTTCCCCACCCACAACATTTTTATCCCCAGGGACCAGTCAACTTTTGATAATTTTACCGCGGCCACTGAAGGTGGGACGTTGATTGTTTATATTTTATATATTGTTTCGATTTAATAATTTTAATTTAGTTGTACTTAAAAATGTCTTCAGAAGGAAATACAATTACACTAAAAACTGAATATAAAATGATTTCCATGCAAAATCACACAAACTCGAGAGAAATTCACCGCAGCAAATAAAATAGAAATAAAGTTCCTAAGGCGACCGGGTACCATTTTATTCACAGATCGGTACTGGTTAGAGACCATTGGAATAGAGGACCCAATGTTTCCTCAATTTCTGCTTAAAACTCTCGGGACGACTAATATTTAGATCACTATCCAAAACCTAAAACACTTGCAAAAGTTATGGTTCCAGTAGCACACACAGGAATTTTTCAAGGGAGGGTCCGGGGTCGAAAGTTCACCATTCTTGTATCATGCTCCTTTGATTTTGTCGTCGATTTTCGGGAATAAAACACAGTAAAAAACTAATTATTGAATAAATAATTAGCATTAATTAATTAAATTAATCATTAATAACAAATACTAATTAAATTTTGCGCACTATATACTTAAAATTATAATCAATCGGAAAAAAAATCAAGGGCTTTGGGGGGTCCGTACCCCCTGTGTGCGCCACTGGTAAAGGGTGTTTTTTTTAGAGGTAAAGAACTTTAAATTGCAATAAAACCGATGTATTATTCGATTGACATGAATTTTTTTTTTTATTCGAAAGATAATCTTGTGGCATTACATTTTAAATATGAGCAAGCAAGGCGTAGATTCGTCGAATGGGCCCAAAACGAGATTGCCGTTGTTCCCGATTTTCATAAGCGAATTTTGTTTAGCGATGAAGCGCACTTCTGGTTGAATGGCTACGTCAACAAACAAAACTGCCGCATTTGGAGTGAAGCTAATCCACAAGTGTATGTCGAAACACCGTTACATCCAGAAAAACTGACTGTTTGGTGCGCTTTATGGGCTGGTGGAATCCTTCTTCAAAAACGATGAAGGCCACAACGTTACAGTCAATGGTGATCGGTATAGAGCCATGATTACTAACTTTTTCATTCCTGAATTGAACAATCATGATGTCCAGGAGCTGTGGTTCCAACAAGACGGCGCAACATGTCACACAGCTCGTGCCACAATCGATTGATTGAAAGACACGTTTGGTGACCGCCTAATTTCACGTTTTGGACCTGTGAATTGGCCTCCAAGATCTTGTGATTTAACACCGCTAGACTATTTTCTGTGGGGCTATGTAAAGTCATTGGTCTATGCGGATAAGCCACAAACGCTTGACCATTTGGAAGACAACATTCGCCGTGTTATTGCCGATATACGGCCACAAATGTTGGAAAAAGTCATCGAAAATTGGACGTCCAGATTGGAGCCAGCCGTGGCAGTCCTATGCCAGAAATCATATTTAAAATGTAATGCCACAAGATTATCTTTCGAATAAAAAAAATTCATGTCAATCGAATAATACATCGCTGTTTTATTGCAATTTAAAGTTCTATACCTCTAAAAAAAACACCCTTTATAAACAAAAAAAAGATTACTATTTCTTCAAATAGTATTACAGATTAGAAGTATCTTGAGAGTGACCTCACGTATAGACGTACAGATATTATTTTTATAGCAACATTCCGTTAAGCATAAAAAAAGTGGTCATGTTTGAACAGACTTTCAATCTAAACACCAATTTGAGCAGGAAATCCAAAAGGAAGCTCATTATACACAGAAATGTCGAATTTGGTATTCATTGCGGTTTCTACCTTTCTCTCTTGCTGACATCATAGCTCGTGTTATGATACGAACATCTTATCTGCTATACGTATGCTTTTGGTATTTTTAAGAACCACTTCCACTGTTGACATCATAAAGTGAGTAAGAGTTAAATTAACATCATACTGTAAAGCTACACGAGGACTACATAATTTTGAAACGTGATTAAATGACTATTACAACATCTGAACTAACACCTCCCATCTACCACGCCACACCAACGGGAGAACATTAAGCCTCGACAGATTAAACCAGCATCGGCGCCCTCTACACGACGGCTCTTCAGTGGCACAAACCTCGAATTGATGACACCAGCCACGAGGCTACAGTGGCTCCATGACATCACACAAATCATGATATGCTATTTTAACAATTACAGAACGACAATGAAGTTCATTCTACCCGCAGAGATGCAAATATAATTTTAAAACACATTTAAAATGCGGAAAGAAAATTTCCATTTCGAATGATAGATTGATGATTTAATTTACAACACTCAAAAGAAACACAATGGTCATTGACGAATTGTGAATCACTGTCGCCACGGTCAAAAGACCAGGAAGAAACTAGGGTGAGCATCACTGTCGCCAAACTTCCATTCTGACATGAGGACTCCGAGCTTCCGCAGACCGCAATTTACAAGACTGGTCTTTCAGAACTCGAGCCCTTGATTTGATGACGTTGACCACGATTCACGACCATGACCACTCGGCTACCATGTTCGCTCCATATTTAATGGATAATTTAATGCAATATTTGTATGTGTGCTTGCACTTTAAAACGAGTTTGCATTCAACTATATAGTGAGTGAGAGTTAAGCAACACTAAGGCAGATGGCGACGGACCTCGTAATTTTAAATCTTACTTAAGTGGTGAGGACGACACCTGAGCTGGCACCCCCTCTCCAAACTTTCACGCCACATCAAAACCAACGAGAGGACATTGAGACACGACAGATTTAACGTTCATCATCCCCTTTACAAGAGGGGGTCTTCTTCAAAGGAAGTAAGGCTTGAACTAAGACAGGCCGGCCACAAATCCGTGACCATAACCTCGAGGTTATCGCGGTCACACTTTGTAGTGATAAGGAATGAATGAGATGGTTCTAAACTTGGAACAATTGATGCGCATTACCAATACTACCTGAAAAATATTTTATAAAAAAAAAAATCCCTTATATGTTTCTACACAAAACTTTGCTTTATGAACTATGTCTCGAAATTTGAAGTTCAACGAGCGTTTTCAACACACACAGAGACTTACATAACTTCGAACAATAAAACTGCACGAGGACTATTGGCGACCGACCTCGTAACTTTGAACCACGGTCAAGGGAAGAGGACGACTCCTGAACTGCCACCCCCCTCCTAACTTCCACACCACACTTACGGGAAGACGTGTAAGCTTTGACATATTTAACATACAATGGCCCTCTCTGCCCGTCGGGTCTTTAGTGGTACTAGGCTCGAAATGGCACTCTAGCCATGAGTCCTTGACCATGACTATTAGGTTACCGTGACTATACTATAAGGTGAAATAGAAACCGAATTTGAACCAGTGATATGCATTATCAGTATCTGAAAAGTACTTAATCAAAAAAATTCAACTCGTATTTTCCTGTATAAAACTTTGCTTTATGAACTGTGCCACGAAATCTATGAACGTTTTTAACAATAAAAATTTGTCAAATCTAATTAAAATCGTGGATAAAAAAATGAATTATGAGCATCTTATATAGTTATTGCCATAGCAGTTTCAATTACGAGCAGAATCATGCACGATTATTTCATTTTATTATCATTAAATGACAAATGATGGGATTTTTAAAAATTACAAATTATTGAACACATATTTTATCCGAGATAAAACCACACGTATGGCACCTCGTAATTCAATGTTATTTTCATTAACTTTCTATCTTAGCGGTCATAAACTTTTTTATTAAAAGTGTGTTAACTCAGAGAAGGAAACTGATGATTTAGTAGGAAATTTCCTACGCGTATTCTTCAAACGCGTCTGCATTCTTTAAACGTTGCGTCATACCACGTACGATTAGAGTAACAGTACAGCACACATGACTAATACAAATTTTTGTGTTTACTTTTCTCCTTTGCCTACAGACAAGGAGCAAAGCGTTTCTGGGTAGTTTCTAAGCGGATATAATTCCTATTTTATGCGTTTTACAGAAGTAAACTTTCCAAGCTTGACATCAAGAAAGGCAACATAAAATATACTAAGCTAAAAAAAGAATTATATTTGTTTTATTAAATTGATATGAGTGAAATGCATGCTTTTCAGAATTTTGGAAGATAGTGAGTGAACTGTTGCAGAAAGCTTATAAAAACAAATCTAATGATTCAATAGAAAAGTTTTTCAACGTTAAGATTGCAAGCATTTACAAAACATAAAATCTGAAAAATAGTTTTGTAGTTATTGATTTGCACAGTATCATTATTAAAAATGAAAAAATACTCGAGAACATAAGAAAATAGTATTCTTTCAGAGAGATAGGTGGCCGCGGTAACCTAGTGGTAAAAGTGTTGGACTTGTGGCAGGAGTGGCTTGAGTTCGAGTCTAGTACCGCTGAAGATCCGCCGTGTAGGGGAGCGATGCACGTTAAATCCGCCGATAGCTCAAACGTCCTCCCGTTGGTGTGGTGTGAAAGTTAGGGGAGAGGTGCCAGCTCAGCTGCCGGCCTCGTCACTTCCTCTAGAAGCTATACAATGCGACGTTAATATTCACCCACTCACTCATTCAGAGAGATGATGCCACTTTTGATTATTAATTGATTAAATTACCGCCTCACTGGAAAGATTTCAACCCTTGAAAAGAGATGCATCTCGTAATGTTGGTCTAAATAATGATAACTATACCAGAGACATTTCCTAATTTTTCTAACTTCCACACATAACCCATTCTAGATATATATAAAAACTTTTGTAGTTATGTATTAAATGATACATTAATATTCCACAAAAAAAATACTGAGATTTTTAACGGTTAGTGATCTAGATCAGTGGTAAAGTATGGGATATGGTCAGAAGCGGGCTACGCAAAGAGCTATTTGGGGGAGGGGGTACGTAAAATTAGACTCATGATATATATGTATATTTAAAGGGGCAATTATAATTTCCATTTCAGGGGTACGCGATCAAAAAAGTTAGGTGACCACAGATCCAGATCAAGTCACAAGTATATTCGACTCCACCAAAAACTGTCGTACAGAAGGAGAGGAAAGGTTGTGAGGGGGGCTACGAAACATAAATGACACTTAAATTCTCATTTGAAGCAGAGTAGAAGTTACAGAACAGTGGTGCAACGTACACTTGTGTTTTGTTATAGTTTTGCAATCCTTTGTAATATCCGTCTTGGGGCCCCAAACCTGACTTTGCCGGGGATGCCTAATATTCTTCGTTACACCACTGTAACAAAGCAAGGTACCATCTCAGGTGTCATCCTCGTTAACTTATCCTCTATTTCAAAATTTGGAGTGAGTGTTTATTAACGTTGCACTTAAAGCAACACGATGACTACAGGTGACAGACCCTGTAAATATGAATCTCGATCAAGTGGCTAGGACGTGTCATAAGCCCTTTCCAAACTACCACACTACGCCTTGGGGGATTTAGAGCCTCGACAAAATTTAACGTGCATTCGCCTCTACACGGTGGGTCTTCCTGGCACTATGGCTCGAACTCATTATATGATGCCCACGAGCCCGTGACCTTGACCACCAGGCTACCACGGCCATCCTTGATTTTACCGGAGCTACATAACAAGGAATACACCTGTCCATTTTCTACTTTCCACGTCGCACTTATATTTCTTCCGGTTGGAGGAAATATGCAACCTTCCTCTACTCTACCACGTGATGGTTTTCAGTGTGAACGATTCCCAACCCAAAAATGCTTTACAACCAATTATACTTGACTGCGACTTTCAGATGAATAAATTAATGATTCGCTGGAAGAATGAAAATTAACAATTATGAGACCTTTTACCACGAATTCCCGATTTACAAGTTTCCTCCCCATCAACAGTTGGAAAACTTTCTATCGAATGAACCCGAAACCATTGTGAAATCTTCCAATTTGAGGTTTAATGCATTTTACAATACCTTTCAAAAGTGCTAGAAGTTCTCGGCAAAACCTTCGTACCAATTCGATGGTCGCCGTAAAGGTCACGAATTATTACGACAAAAGAAGTAACCTCTGAAGGAAGAGATTTTTGCGATATGTTTCTAATGTTAAACATATATTCCTACGCTGCATTATCCAATGAAAGTACTCAATAGTTCATACATATTCTCTTTTTTAAAAAAAAATGTTCAAAACAGGATCATCAGTTTTACTGGCAATGAATGCAATGACGATATTTTCCAAATCGTGTAATTTGCTAGATGATGGATACGCCTGTCACTACTTGTGCAACTTTTCGTAAGCCAGAGAAACATCTAAATAGCACTTAAACTACATTTTACGCAATTAAGGTTATTAAGTCCTGGGGTCTGTGTGATGAGAAACTCGGTGAGAATTCATGGGCAGTTACGAAGTGATTGTTTTGATTGAATGAGTGAGTGTTCGAAGGTTGATAAAAATGGAAAGTGGTCTGACCTACTGACACGTTGCCACGCATCCGGTGCACGGGTATGGCCTACTTCCACCCCGTGTCGGCGGATAAACCCAAATAAAGCAATATGAAGAATTCTTTGAGGTCAGCAGTTAAAATCTACCGTGAGGGTACAAGGTCAAGGGTCATGGGTCATCGTATGAATATTAAAACTATTTCTAAAGCAATACTTAGTACCCTTTTTGCTTTAGAAAAAATAGGAATGATTCTTTACAGGTAGACAAATGCAGATGTCTTAACATTCTGCAAATGTAAGATTTAATTGGTTGAAATGTTGTCCTTCAACTACTATAAGCCCTCGGGTAAATTGGTTCTCAAAATCTACAACTACCAACAACAACAACAAAAAAAAATAGTTGACTCATAGAGAATTGTTTCCTTCCTCTTTTTATTTATTGCTTTATATTCTCTCTGCCTTTGCGCAAGGCGGGTTTTTAGTTCTCTAAAAAATGAATCCTCTTGTACTCTGCTTTATGAGATTATTATGATGCATGTATTTTAAAGTCCTCTTTCAAAAAATGAGTACAGCGCATAGTAAAAAGGCATCATGCGGAATTAAATATGATACAAAGAAAAAATACCTCATCGAGAACTAAACACTGTTACTTGCAGAAATTTAAAAATTTATGAAGTACTGAACTTCTTAGAATTATCTCTAAAATTTGGGGGGAGGGGAGGGGGAGGAATATGTTGTTGTTGTTGCTAATGCCACCTGATCGACAAAGACCAAATCGAGGCCCACGAAATTCATCATGGCAAAGGGGTAAATTGTAAACCTGTCATCAGCCGTAGCTTCGAGCATCATCAAGTCACAGAACGATTTGGCTCGGTTCCACCTCAATTTTAAGGGAAAACACCCTGGTGGAGGTCAGGGACTTCCTACCTTTCTTCCCCTTCCACCAACCTCACGAGAGGCCTTGTGGCGCGACGACTATTTTGAGTACCCCCCCCATGCCGCAAAAGGCACTATACATTTGAAAACATCCATGCCTTCTCCGGGATTTGAACCCAGACGCTACGGCACAGTAGTCAGCGTCATTAACCACCATGACGGATGCTTAAAATCACACACAAAAATTACACTAGGGCTACTGGAGACGAATGGCGTAATTCTTAGCCTCGGTCAAGTGACGAGGACGAAATTTGATCTGGTACCCCTCTTCCCAAATTACCACACCATGCCAAAGGGAAGACTGAGCGCCTCGACAGATTTGGCCGTGCATCAGCCCCTCTACACAGTAGGTCTTCAGTGACATGAGCTGGAAGGGGTTATAAGCCTAAGTATACCACGCATCCTTTGCATTAATTTTTTTATTTTCTCTGTCTTCATTCATTCATCTGTGATCAACCATTGATTGGCACTTCGAAGATGGGAGACGCGAATTCTATTTTATTTTGCAACTGTTGGCAACGAAAGGCGGAAATTCAAGTAATTTGCAGAGGTGCCAACCATTACGGAATATCTTACCACTTTTTGTAAACAATATATTTTTTTTTTAAAAAAAAGTATTTTTTTCAAAACGGGACTTAAAATTATTTATACGGGTATTCAAGCTGCGTGCTTTTCACTACATATGGTCTCAAAATGTTAAAATCCTAGAAGATAAGCAGAAACTTTCGTTTAAGTCAGGAGAGCCTTTCAAAATGAACGAATTGTTGATGTATACTTAAATTTAAGCCATGAACTGACGAAAACAATACGTTAAAAACGACAATTTCTAAATTTCTAAGCCATCTTTCAAAGACACGAATTTTGATACTTGATTAGTCATTCTACTATTTTGAAAGTGAATCCTTAATTCGATAATACACTTATCATATCGAAGATTTGGCCTCTTTTTGCAAGTTAGCTCCGTTCTCGTGCCATTGCGCTTATTCATGTTTTGGATTAGAGATAAGAATACGACAAGATAACATATGAAAAAGATATTTGAAATGACACCTATTTAAACTATTTTGATTTTTTTCGTCGCACTTAAAAAGCAACGCGAGAGTTTTTTTCTAAAGAACTCATAACTTTGAATATCAATGAAGTAACGAGGATGACATCTGAAACGGCCCCCACTTGCCAAACTACCACACCACGCAAACTTTCGGGACTTTGAGCTTCAATAGACTTAAAGGGCACGGCGGGTCTTCAGTGGCGTAGAGTTAAGATTAACGTCGCAATGTTCAACTGGCGGGACGGACCACGTCTTCCAGTGACGTGGACGACACCTGAGCTGGCACCCCCTCTCCTATCACCACCAACGGGAGGACGTTTCAGCTGCCAGATTTAGCGCATCGCTGCCCTAGTGGTACTGGGCTCGAACTCGTGACAAAAGCCACGATCCGATGCCTATTCGCTACACATCTTCAGTGGCGAAAGACCAATCACCGTCATGCCATGCAAAAACTTCCCAACATAGCAGAAAAATGGGAATGACTGTTTTACAGTCCGGATGCCCAAATAGAAACGCCTATTCAACTATTCAGTAGCAAAAGGGCTTACACTCGTAACACACCGGCAACGAGTGCGTGATCATAACCTAGGCTTCGGCAACCACTTTCTTCGATAGGAGGGCTGCGGTAGCCCAGTGGTCAAGGTATTGGATCATGGCAGGCATGTCATGAGTTCAATCCCAGTACCACTAAATACCCGCCGTGTAGGGCAGTGATGCACGTTAAATCTGTCGAGAGCTGAAAAGTCCTCCAGTTGGTGTGGTAGTTAGGAGAGGGGGGGAGTGCCAGCTCAGGTGTCGTCCACGTCACTTGACCATGGTTCAAAATTGCAAGGTCCGTCGCCAAAAGCCATTTTGTAGCTGAACAGTGCGACGTTAATATTCACTCACTCACTATTCTTTGATAGGATCAGGACTGAAATGTGTGGTTCTCTAGTCATTAATCCAGAATTTATTACAGCTATTTTTTTTAACAATAAACATTTAAGGACAAATTCATTCATGCCATGCCCCAAAAGGTTTACGTATTAATTAACGTGGCGCTAGAAACACAGAATTTGATGAAATTGAGATCCAAAAATGTGACGTAAATTTCAGAAACATTTACAATCAATAAATATTTTAGCACCCCTTCAATGGATTTATTTTTCATTATATATATATATATATATATATATATATATATATATATATATATATATATATATTATACCTTAAATCTTACTATGAATTTGATAATAGAGTAGCCTTTGTAAAAAACCAAGATAAATTACTGAATAGTTTTAAAGAATTTGCGTTAGGAAACATAATGTTAAATAAACTAATTTAAAGTCAGACAAATATGTATCTTAAATCAGAATATATACATATTTCTAATGTAAATATGCATAGTTCGCGAGACAATTTGCACTGGCATAAAGATTCTTGAATTTCTACATCTGTCGAAACATTGAATTACACACAAAATTATGAAGATTTTATTTAAAAATACTATTTTCCATTGAATATTGATTTGAATGCAACAAGTGAAAAATGCGAAAAACATTTAGCCAAAAGTCAGATTTAAAAACCAATAAAAGTCCTAAAAATTCGTAGGAATTACGCATTCATTCAAATTATGGGTGTATTTATTCTAAAATATCACTCCTTAATATTTAATTTTAGAATCTAGAAGTATATAATATTATCAATCATATAACAATCTTACTTTTTTTAAAATCGCATTTCTATTGCAAGCATTAATTTTCATATAATAAATCTTTAACATAATCAACAGATTATTTAACCCTAAAAACAATGCAAAGAACAAAAAAAGTTTGTCAAACACTTACCGTTTCGAAAAATTTCAATAATCCAGCAGGTGTTTTTAGAATCCCTGTGTTTAAAATAATCGCCGTTGCTGAGGTAGTAGTTGTGGTTCTCGTTACTGTAACTGAGTGCGACATCGTTAACTTTTATTAAATTTTATTTGATTCCAAAATGTTCTAAAAATCTAGCAGCTGTCACCGAACAGAGATGCACTTTCGCGAAGCGATGGGCTGGGCAATGAGCAACGAGCTTTCTCTGTTTACATCCGCAGTGTAAAAAAAAAAATAGATTCGCCCACGACCGGCTGTGGCTCAGGGTTGCAAAAGCGACTGCAAAAAGACTGCCAACTTTGCGCCAATGTTTAAATATTGCGTGACATTTTGACTCGTGAATCAAATTGCTGGTTTTATATCTGTAGGTTGAAAAATGTTTTCTTTTTCATCTTGTCTATGATCACGGTTATTTCTGATAATAGCTATGACTTAATTCAGTGCAACAGATTATATCTTTATCCGGTTCTTTAATGATTTCAAAGTGACAAAATAAGCAGTTTAAAACACAATTAATCATGCTTGTTAAGTGAGATTAATTGATACGCGCTATGTTAAAAAAATTTTTAAGTAAAAAAATGATTTCGAACAGTTTATTTAATTTTTAATATTTTTTCCGTAAAATATTGACAAACGGAAACAATTAGCCTTAAAACAGTTTATTACTCTTTTTTTTAAAAAAATTTGTTTATTTTAAATTAAATAAAAGAAATTGTACTATATAATAAGGGGATGGAAAGAGTTCAAATAAAAAATATTTTTAAGTATTATTTTTAAAGTTTTTAATCTGATTCACAATCTAGATATATATTATAAATGCGAAAGTTTGTGAGGATGTTTGGCCGTCTTTCACGCAAAAACAACTGAATGGATTTTAATGAAACTTTACAGTAATATAGCTAATAAAGGGTGTTTTTTTAGAGGTATAGAACTTTAAATTGCAATAAAACAACGATGTATTATTCGATTGACATGAATTTTTTTTTTATTCGAAAGATAATCTTGTGGCATTACATTTTAAATATGATTTCTGGCATAGGACTGCCACGGCTGGCTCGGATGGAGTCCAATCTGGACGCCCAATGTTCGATGACTTTTTCCAACATTTGTGGCCGTATATCGGCAATAACACGGCGAATGTTGTCTTCCAAATGGTCAAGCGTTTGTGGCTTATCCGCATAGACCAATGACTTTACATAGCCCCACAGAAAATAGTATAGCGGTGTTAAATCACAAGATCTTGGAGGCCAATTCACAGGTTCAAAACGTGAAATTAGGCGGTCACCAAACGTGTCTTTCAATAAATCGATTGTGGCACGAGCTGTGTGACATGTTGCACCGTCTTGTTGGAACCACAGCTCCTGGACATCATGATTGTTCAATTCAGGAATGAAAAAGTTAGTAATCATGGCTCTATACCGATCACCATTGACTGTAACGTTGTGGCCTTCATCGTTTTTGAAGAAGTACGGACCAATGATTCCACCAGCCCATAAAGCAATAATAAGCCCCTAAATAATTTGTTTGTGGTTAGTAGTTAATCATAACGCTATAATTTTAATTGAATAGGCAGATATTCTATTTTTTAAGCATAAAAAATAATAACTAGTGTATTGTATTTTTTTGGAGTGAGTGAATATTAACGTCGCACTGTTCAGCTACACGAGGGCTTTTGGCGACGGACCACGTAATTTTAAACCATGGTCAAGTGATGTGGACGGCGCATGACCTGACACCCCCTTCTCCTAACTACCACAATACACCAACCTAGCAGGAATATTCTATCAATAGTTAGCAGGAATATTCTTTGAAATTCACTCTTCCAAGATGTATGGCAGTGCGGGTTCTATAATGAGTATTTTAGCGGGGAAGGCGAATAGTTTTGTAGCAGAAATTTCGTTTTTCAGTTGACGGCGTTTTCAGCAGATTGCAAAGATTATCACTTTTGTCCCGAAAAAATAGTTAATGTTAAAATTTAAGTGTCTTATGTTTTTTGTATGTTAATGGAGACCATAGAAAACGATTTGACTATTTATTTCAAGTGAACGTTGTACATAATTAATTTTACAGTTGAATATGTTTAAGTAATTAATTAGCTCTAACGAATTAAATTTCTCAAAGTTGAGCATTTTGTTTATGTATATCCCTTAATTTTCCATGCAGTGTTCCTAAAAAAAATACTGCATGAAAAAAACTGCAGTAAATAATAATGTCGTAGATAAAGGGTTAACGTGCATCGCCCACCTACACGGTGGGTCTTTGAAAGCTCTAATAAAGCTCGAGCTATGAAAGTAGATAGACATTTATACCAACTTGACTCTATCGTGAACATTTCGCTATGTTTTTCATCGAATCGCCATTATAATTTAAGAAACGGCGTTGCTTGCGACTATTACAACTTTAACATAAAATAAATAAAACAGAAAGTAATATTAATGTATTACATTTTCAGATAAAAATTATTTACACTATTTCAAGCGTTCCTTACACAAAACTTTTAACAATGTGTTACTTTTGCTGAGCAGAGATCAGCTTAGGAAGGTATTTTCAAAAATCGACTCTCAAGAGAGTTACGGGGAGTTAGTTATAAATAAAAAAAAAGCTATTTTTTATCAGTTATTAGATCTACAGACTTAAAATTTAACAAAGGTGTTTTTTTTTCTTTCGTTTTTTGTTCAGCTGAGATATGCAAAAAGGTTTTTTTGGTTTAATTTGCAATTCACGTAAAATTAACTCATTAAAAACTTCTTCATCCTTCAATCAGTATTATTTAATTTTTCAGTTCACCCGTGCGAAGAACGGGTATACCAGCTAGTCTTTTATAAATAAAGATGAAAAAATTTATCAAAAATACATTACTTTTAACAACTGAAAAAAAAGGTTTTTTTTAATTTAAGAGGTGAAATATGTAATCAAAATTATAATATCAAAATTAACTTTTGGAAATCATCAACAATATAGATCAAAAATAAGTCTCTCCGATCGAGACTGACAAATATTTTAGTTTAAAAGAATCCTTAAATTTTAGTTTTGTTGTTTTTTTTCAAAGTCAATGGAAATTACAGGGAATAAACAGAACAGGGGTACTCAACCTTTTTTTCTTCTGGGCCGCATTCATATATCAGCTATTTCACGCGGGCTGCATACTTATGTTACTTATTTCACGCGGGCCGCATACTTATGTTACTTATTTCACGCGGGCCGCATACTTATGTTACTTATTTCACGCGGGCCGCATACTTATGTTACTTATTTCACGCGGGCCGCATACTTATGTTACTTATCTATGTTACTTATTTCACGCGGGCCGCATACTTATGCTACTTATTTCACGCGGGCCGCAACAATAATAAATGGGGAAAATGGGGAAGTTCTCCCTTTTTTTTAAATTGTCGCTAGTCCACTGTTGTCTGTTATTACTAACCGTAACCGTTCCAAATAGAAAAGGAATATCAATTTGTACCCGTACGACACCGACAGCAAAGAGCAAAATTGATATATTTGATTTTTTGACAAAGTATTTTCCTCGCCAAATTTTTAATACAATGTTCTTAAATAAGTGAATTTCTCAAAGCAATGGACCGGGCCACTTAAAAAGGCTCGGTGGGCCGCAAGTTGAGTATCGCTGGAATGGAACAATATGTAAGCAATACAAATCTCAAAAAGGGATAGATAGACTTATTGTCGGAAGAGGGAAGCTATATTAACGTCGTGCAACCCGAGGGCTATTGGCGACGGATCGCGTAATTTTCAACCACGGACAAGTGACGAGGACGACTTCTGAGTTGCCATCCCTTTCTTGAAACTACCACACCACATCAATGGGAGGACATTGAAGCTCGACATATTTAACGTACATCAGCCTTTTCACACGGTGGATCTTTAGTAGCACTTGGATTCGAACGCATTACACTTTGGCCTTGAGTTCGTGAGTGAGGGTATATTAACGTCGCACTGTTCAGCTACACGAGGGCTTTTGGCGACAGACCACTTAATTTTGAACCATGGTCAAGTGACGTGGACGACACCAGAGCCGACAACCCCTCTCCCAACTACCACACCACACCAAGGGAGGATGCTTCAGCTCTCGACAGATTTAGCATGCATCGCAGCTTTTCCCGGCGGGTCTTTAGAGGTACTGGGCTCGAACTGGTGACAAAGCCAGCCACGATCCGATACCTATACCACTCGGCTACCGCGCCCACCCATGAGTTCGTGACTATAATCGCTAGGCACCCATGGCCACCTACAATTGCTAAAGCAAAAAACACATGAAAGTGTGTGTGTGTGTGAAAATGATTGACAAAAAAAGTATATCCCTTCAGCCTAAAATATAAACATTACTAATAGTTGTATGGCTATATTTATCACAGAAATTGTTTTGGTGAATTTTTATTCACGCCAGAGATGCCACACACATTATGAAAAAAAAATTATTCTAATGCAGTGATGTCATCCGATTGTTACAAAGCATCAACTATCCATGTACGTAGAGAGTTGAATAAGTCCGTGAAAGCTTCAACGAAAATCATTCCATGCACAAATAAGGATATATCTTTTGAATTAAAATTATGTTGCAATGTTAATTTTGGCGTAGTTGAATAATTAGTATTCTAAATTCACTTTTTTTTTCTTCTGGAAATAATATACTGTAAAATCCGGTTAACGCGAAAAATAAGATCGAAATGTACAGGTGCGCATTATACGCCGGGTATAAAAATGATAGCTTTAAAAAAAATTAGACTTAGACATAGATAGACATAGATAGAAATGCTGTTTATTTAAAAGAATTGACATCCCTCTTAAGAATTTAAAGGGTTGTAGTTCTAGAAATATACTAATTTCTCAAAATCCTGGCATTATACCACGTATAAATGGCTTTAAAACACAATAGTAATGCTAATGTACATTGCAGATTACTTCGTAAAAAAGGGGGTGCACGTTATACGGCGAATACACCTTAAATTTAAAAAATGCAGCTTGAAAGCATAAGTGCGCGTTATACGCCGGATTTTATGGTAAGTGAATTTATACTTGACTATCATTTTCATTATGAATTTGAATGCCTCTGCATTGTTTCGTGTGAACTGCATTTCTTATTTCTCCTTTTACAATTTGAGCAGAGTATGAACAGTTGTATAATTTGTACAATGGAGGTTGGTACACCGTTAGTTAGGCAGTGGGTACTCTCCCCCCAGCAATATTAATACAGAAACCCCTAAAAATATTAATGCAGAAACAAAAAATTATGTGGGTAAATATAATTTATACACAAGCTGTCTTTTCAGAAAATGCACAATTTTTACTAAGTTTTAAAAATTTTAATCATTCCTTTTATTAATTAATTTATGATCTTTTTATTCTTAATTATTTTTGTTTCTTTTTGCTTGTTTGTGTTAATAAATAGATTACAAAAGGGGTGGGGGTTCTTTTCTTTTTACTGTCTTAATACTTAAAAAATGCCACGAAAATGTAATTTTAAAAGTGACAATAAATCGGAAAAAAAATCAAGATTAAAACGCTGATGTAAATTCTAAGTACTACATTTTAATTCATTAAAATTTGGTTTTAATATTTTTATATATAAACCTTATTTAAAATATCACCAACAACTACTCAATAAAAATTTTATTTACTTTCCTTTTTGTATTTAAACTGAACCATTTTCTGAAAGCAATTGTTCCTCTTATATATGTTTTCAGAAATGAGTGAAAGAAATTATTATTTTCTTATTTAAAATTTGCAAAATACTCTCACTAATTTAAGGTAGAAAATTTCTAGTGTTCAAACAAAAATGCATTTTGTTCTTTTATCATTTTAACTGGCAGTACAAACGATTCTGGTTTGTTCCATCAGTGCTTCTGATTACCCTATTGTAGAAAAAAATAGAATGATGGTGTGACAGTGGAAGTTATATAAATAAATGGTATTTTTGATTTATGTTCTTTCATTCTTTTATGTTGCAGCTGTTTTTTTGTTTTAAAAAGTAGCAATGACCTCGACGAATCAACTGCTCTTTTGGATTGCATGCATCAGTGCCTTTACACCAAACTTTTTTTCTTTAATTGATTTCTTAAATCAGTCTTTTATTTTGCCATCAAATCAAAAATGCTGATTAACATCGATAATATAACTATTTGAGCTTTTAAAAATAAGGTAAATCGAGGGAAGATACCCCATTTAAGGAATTTTCGATTAGTACATTGAAAATTGAAATAGCCAGACCATAAAAAAGTACACTTTAATTTTCAATATTTAATTGTTTATGTATGCGAGTAAATTCTCTTCTTAGTATGAAAATAAATAAGAAATTCAATGTTAATGAAATTCATTTAATATTGTGCCATATTCCCCATATATGTGGGGAAGATGCCACCAGTAATAAAGTAAAATACAACAACATTACAGTAAATAAAAAAATAAGACAAACATGGACAAATTAAATGGGAAGAAACAATAACTATAGAAAAACAAAGAAAAAATTAAATTCTTTTATAATTAGTTTGCTAAAAACGAAGTTTCCTGCAGAACGGTCTCTAGCAGGCTGAAGTAATAGTCGACTTCAGCCCTGCACATCCTCATCCTTTGGAGATCCCCTGTACCTTCCTAACAGCATAATTATTAATTGTGGATATATTTTATACGATAATATACAATGTTATAAAATGAAAAAAAATTTAAGTACATTTTTTATATTTCTGAGCCACGTGGCATCTTACCCCAAGTATAAGGGGCAGATGCCACACACGCTTATTTCCTTATTGCTGCAGTGTTATGGCCGTTTCTACATGCATCGTATGTGTAACATTATACGTAACTCACTTATATCTTATTTAAAATAACAAGTACGTTTATGAACTTTAAATATGAGGGACAGAATATTTTAAAAGTTGTACTCACCACTTTAAATGCTCACAAGATCGAAAATTAAAGCCGATCAAAGACGATTAATGCAGATAAATTCACAAACCACACTCAATGTCGAATCAAACTCTTCATACAAGTGGCTCAAAATTGCCACCTATCGACGCATAAAAGTACTATTAACAAACTGGCGTCTTCCCCTAACTGGCATCTTTCCCCGAATTACCTTACATATTCTCATTACTATGTTTACATTAACCCATTCACTGCCAGGTAAATTTAGTGCACCTTGCCCTGGGTGCCAATATTTTATTTTAAGGAAAACATGCGATCTATCGACGCATAAAAGTACTATTAACAAACTGGCGGCTTCCCTTAACTGGCATCTTCCCCCGAATATTACCTTATATATTCTCATTACCATGTTTACATTAACCCATTCACTGCCAGGTAAATTTAGTGCATCTTGACATGGGTGCTAATATTTTATTTTAAGGAAAACATGCCATCTATCGACGCATAAAAAAACTATTAAATAACTTGTGTCTTCCCTAACTGGCATCTGCCCCGAATATTACTTTATATATTCTCATTACCATGTTTACACTAACCCATTCACTGCCAGGTAAATTTAGTGCATCTTGCCCTGGGTGCCAATATTTTATTTTAAGAAAACATGCCTTTATCGACGCATAAAAGTACTATAACAAACTGGTGTCTTCCCTAACTGGCATCTGCCCCCGAATATTACCTTATATATTCTCATTACCATGTTTACATTAACCCATTCACTGCCAGGTAAATTTAGTGCATCTTGCCCTGGGTGCCAATATTTTATTTTAAGAAAAACATGACATTTTACAAAATATAATAATATGGAGAGTTACTGATATAATAGTGTAATGGCATTTATGATAATTTTTGTTCAAAAAAAAAAAAAAAAAAAACTACGAGATAACTCGTAGGTGGCGTCTCTCAATAAGATTCCTGTACTGAATGCCATTTACAATTTATCGTAGTGGTTTTTTTTTCAATAAAAATCTTTATATCCAAAGATTTTCTTTTCATTTTGTTGGATTTTACAAGCTCGTGACCTAATTCCATCTGGTGGCAGTCAGATGTGTAACGTTATGTCAGATTTTCATACAGATGTGTAATGATCATCACTGGGAAAAACCTAAAAGACGATGGTAGTTACAAAGAGTTATTAAGTAACATAAATGGACTGATAGCAGTGGCGTAACATACACCCCCGAAACACTCGCCTTGCGAGGGACCCAGGATTCTAGGAGACCCAAAGTCTGACTGCCGCTAAGTACCTACGCTTTGTAAAATCCAACTTTGGGGCCCAAAACCTGACTTTGCAGGGGGTGCCCAAATGTTCTCCGTTACGCCACTGACTGATAGGATTAGCAGAGCTAAGGAAAACCATCCATTTTTATAAGAAAATCACTCTACCTTACTTCGAAATCTTCCTGGAGAATGCATACATGTTCTATAACCAAAAAAATCGAAGGAATAAAATGATGATGATGCGTAAATTTGGGGAATCAGTTGTTATGCATTTATTTGATGGCCACGGCAGCAATGCAGGAAGAAAAAGCAACTGTAATACAAATACAACTGTGATTTACATTACTTAAAACATATTTCTACCTCAGAAGAAAAAAAGGATACCTACAAAGCTATGTCGAATGCGTACAAAGCAAAAAAAAAAAAAAATGTTTGGAGACGAGGTATTTTTGCCCTGTGTGTCTCAACAACCCAGCACTTTGCTTTGATCCTTGCTTTAAAGCTCATCATACACAGCAACAACAATACAAATATTTTTGTTTAATATCTGGAATACATTCATATATATATGTAATTATTATGTTGTAATCCCATCGTCTAAGTTATAATTTTAATAATAAAGATTTATAATTAATATATGATTTTTGTACTTATAAATTTTTCATTCATTCTTTCTAATAATTTCTTAAACGAGATACTATGCAATCAATATAAAATTGCAGCACACATTACGAGATACCTCGTACCCGGCAGTTTTAGTACACACGCTCACTATGAGTAAGTAGTTGACAGTCAATGGGTTAACGCGCACAAGTAAGCATATATAAATATTATTTCAGTCTTACTTTATGAATGTTTGTGTGTGTCTCAGGAATGCTTATTTTTAGCAAAGGTAATTCTCAAATCTTGGCGAAATGATAAAAAAAAACCAGTCTTTAAAAATGACACGGAAAAAAGAAACAATAGACCATGATTGTAACGCAATTGTTACCAATTCAAGACAGCAATTTATTTTCTAGAAACCAAATAATTTATTTCGTAAAGAATTATTTCTTTAATAGAAAATAAATTATTGTTTATTTAATAAACTGTAATTTTTGATAATTAAAAAAAATAGCAATCGTCTGCTGATAAATCAAGCATTTGAATTTTAAGTAAACTTTTAATAACTAAACAAGATTAAAACTAATTGTATATTATACATTAGCATTATAAATGTACGCCAATTTTAAATAATTGTTAATCAGACGTTCGAAACACAAATTCAACAATTTATAAAATTTCAATGGAAATATTCAATTCAGCAAATTTTAAGAATCATCTTTTTTCTCCCCCTCGTTTAACTAATTCGTTTCTGATACAAAAAATGAACGTGAAAACTGCTTGGTATGACTTATTTTTTTACTTAACAGCAACAAAAAAAAGTTGACATCCTTTTTTTTAATGTTACGCAGATAAAAAGTCATATTTTTGAGGAATTTTATTTGAATTCCTTTGACACGGATTCCAAGTATAATATCTGTTGGTTTCCCGATAAAATTCTAATATCTTTCGAATTTGATATGCGTTTCTAGCATAAAACGAAACGTAAGATATCAAATACAGCGATAAGTCGCCAAATCTACTACTATTTACGTGTCTTCCATTCCAAGGATTTCGTCTCAGCCCGATTCACTGTGACGTCACAACCGGAAGTGGGTGACATCCGAGACGAGGGTAAGGAACAAAAAAAAAATCGATAAGCTTATGTATAAGGGCATAAGTATTTTTTCTCTTTTTTGATTCACTGTGTAAAAAGAAATATTAATGACATGATATGTATAGCAAAAAGTTTATTGAGAAAGGGTGTAGCGAGACACAGAAACAAAGTTTTGTTTTTGCTTTGCAATCAATGAGAAAAAAAATTAAAAGCATGTATTCCCACGAATGTTCATTTTTAAAATGAAATAAATCAGAACTTTAACATCAAAAATTCAAATTTACCATTATATTAATCTGAAATAAAAAGTTCAAAAGCGTTGAGAATTTCGTGATGTATAATTTTAATTAAATCGAAAAGATACTCCAGATTTTAACGATAATTTTAAATATTTTACTCAGAACTATATCATAAGGCTAAAAATTTTCTAAAAAATTAAATTTAATATAAAGCAAAATCTGTTAGAGTAACTTTTTAAAAGAAAGCTTTTTTTAAAAGGAAGAAAAAAAAATATAAAAGAGAATTAAGTTTTTATCAGGTACTTGTGGAAAAATGAGTTATTTTCATCTTTATGCTTTTCAAAAATAGAAAGCTATCAAAAATCTCATCCTATTTCTCCTTTCTCTAAATAAAAACTTAAACACAAAAACATGTATTTTTTCTTCTTTTTTACAGAATTGAAAAAAACTACACTTGTTTGGGAGTTTCATATATTTTGTTTAAAAAGAAATTTTCCACGGACATTTTACAGTAGTAGTCAAAATCGTATTAACAATGAATAAAATCAGTTTAAGTTGGAAGAAAGCCAATATCAAGAGCTTATATTAATCATAATGTTTTCGAAAAGACAACAATATTTTCCCCGTCTTTCTTTTCTTTCCTTGAGTTCTTTTTAAATTTATCAACAAATAAAGAATGCTTAGCATTTTATAATATTTCTTATCAGTATTCTGGTATACACCCCAAAATGTTTGCATAAACTTTTTATACTTTCTATAAAGATTTTGTATTACGCATATATTACTGTCAAACCTAGATATCATATATCATTAACTGATGTGTGTGTGTGTGTAGGTATAAACAAGTTAAGAATTGATGCGCTCTTAGAATATGCTTATCAGAAATATTAATAAAATGTATGAAACTTTAAAAGTAAGGAGTTGCAACACATTTGAATAAGTTTAAATGTTTTAAAAACAGGTTTTTACTGTTTAATAAAGAATATTACTTGTTACACATTTTGTTTTGTGTGCAACGTAATAATATTCTTAAAACATCAACAACAAAAAAGTGGTTTAGTTTACTCTATACTAGTTTAAAACAGAAACATAATTTCTTCAGTCAAATATTAAACCGTATCAAGTTACGAAAGCATTTTTAACTGGTGTATAACAATAAACTAAATGCCCCTTTTGAATAATTTTAAATAAGTCCCGAGCAGATGTTAAAAAAGAACTTCAATAATGAATAAAATGAAAAAGGTTCTGAATACAGTTCGATTTTTGACAAAATATTAGAACAGCAATAAAGGCGATTATTTTTCAAAATAAATCGATATCGAAATTTTTTTCGAAAAACGTGTATGAATGTGAGGGTAATTTTAACACAAAATTCTACCTTCTAGTCTTGGAAAACTGGACTCGATCTAACCAAAAACCTTGGAATAGTAATTAGATCAATAATAATAATTTAGATTAGCCGTTCTTAAACTTTCAATCGCCGTGTCCCCCCCTTTATGTATCAATCTATCATAGCGGATCCGAAAATTTTGAAAACCTGTCCCTGACTTCCAACATTTGGCTGAGTGATTTAAAGTTTTCTCATTAGTCCTAAGACTACCTCTGCTAATTATACAGATTTTTTTTAACACTTTTCTTTTTATTCTTTAAGAAAACAGTATACATCTAATTATATACGTATATAAAAATATTACAAAATACTAGTTTCAAATAAATAATGTTGGCCCAAAATTAAAAAAATAATAATACAGGCGGAATTCGATTAGGAAATCGAGATGGTTGCAATCGTCATCGTATTGGCGCACTACGTGAACGCAGTTCTTAATCTTTGCACAGATGGTCAAGGGCCAGGCATTTGATAAATCTTGAAACATGTGCGCTTCTACTACATATTTTTTTGAAAGTTTTACGTGTTAGTAATGATAACGTAACTGTAAACAATAAAAAAAACTACACATTAATATTCTTGATTGAAATACATGTACTGGTAAATATTTTTACTGTGGACAATTTAGTGATCTAATCTAGGATGACACATCTTTCAACTTTTCCTCAAGATCTTTTAGAGTCTGCGAAAGAAAGAAATCTTAACATTAGATGAGAAACCCTTGCGGACCCTCTAGAGAAAGGCACTGCGGACTCCCGAGGGTCCACGGGCCACAGTTTAAGAACCACTGATTTAGATAGCTGAAAGTTAAATTTTGTAAAATCTTAAGGCCTTCGCAAGGCGAGGAAATTTATAGTTCATATTTACCGTAATAGGAAACAAGTTGGTCATGGTCGCGGATTCCTGGCCGATGTCGTTTCTTTTGAGTCGTGGGTTCGTCCTGGTGCTACTTTAAACCCGTCTCTTTTAGAGCGGTGATTCTCAACCCCCAGGCCGCCCAAAGAACATTAAATAATATCCATTTTATTTTCTGTGGAGTTCGAGCGCTATTTCCCAACCACATACACAAAATAACTCGAACTGGTAAGAAATGGATCGAGGGACATTTTAAGGCATAGAATAACTGGGCCCAGGGCCTTGTATTGTTCTCTATTGAATTCTTTATATAATGTCCGATTCGAATAATTTTAACAGTCAAATGTTATTTCTGGTTGCATTCTCCGAAAAACTGGGAGTTTCAGACTGTATGTCAATTGGCAATATCGGCAAGACTGTATTATTATGTGATGACCGACGTCCATGTATAGGTCTAGGTCTACCTTCATTACTCATTAAATCAAAGAGCGTCAGTCAGATGAGCCGATTTGTGCGATTATAAGTCATACACATTTGTTTGTTTAGGTTTACTGTTTGTACGAGTATTTGACAACGCGTATGGTATGTACTATCTACTTTTAAGGGAACTTGATACCCCAAAAATCACAGACCTATCATTTTTTTTTATTTTCATTTAATCTTATTATTCTTTGCATTATTATCTTTCGGTTGATATATCACTTGCATGTCGGAAAGTTAGAAGTTGAATAAAACTTCATTTGAAAACCAATCAGGCAATTCAGGCACGCCCCCTTTTTAGAAAAAAAAGCTAAAAAAAGCGTTTTGATAAAAAAAAATCTAATTTATAAAGAGAAATAATAACATTAAAAAAAGAATGTGCAATATATAAAGCAGAATATTTCCGAGGCAATACAATAATGTAATTTTTCTTCCTTGTCATGTAAAATTCTTAAATTAAGGCATTTTATATTAATAATTTTATAATTTCTCTCTCAGTTCTTATTCCTGATATATTTTTCATACAAATGTAATAATTTAATATTATAAGAAGAAAAACAGCTAAAATTTCTGTCATGACAGAAAAAAAAATTTAACGTTTTTCTTGAATTTTCTTGTGCAATTAGTACTCTCTAAAAGTTGATCATTTATAAAAATGTGTAGGTTGAAAAAATATTAAAATGCAATTATTTTAAAGAAAAATGTATAACTAATATCTTAAAGTGGTATTTTAAGTTTAATTAAGCTTATAATAATTACTTTTTCAGAATTATAAACTTTAAAGTGGTTTTTCTCAGTTTGTGTTTTTCGAAACCTTAGTGCATTCAAAATGCTACTCCTTCGACAATTATTTACCAATCACTTCCATTTTTTCCTGCGTGTTAAAAATAAAGCATGTAATAAAATTAGGGATCCGTTTTGCTATAAACTGAATACTTTAAAAAAAAATGTAAGACATGTTGGCTTTTTCGTTGATTTTTAGCCTGTATATCAACATTTTATTTTTTTCTCTCGAAAACGAATAAAGTTATTCTAAAATCGATCCCTAAAGTTATTTAGAACATCCATAAGAATATTATAAAAAAATTTCAGATAAAAAAAATTAATTTTTACAAAAGGAGTAGGATTTTAAAATTTTCCCAATTTTCTTCAAAAAATTTTAATTTTTAAAATTGTGTGAATAATATATGAAAATTTTCATCTCGTAACATTTTCTTGAATAGAAACATTGTATAAAATGCTAAAATATAATTTTTAAATACGTAAATAAAGAAATTTGCTCAAAGGGTACCAAGTCTGCTTAAGGGTCATAGGTGGGTGTTAAGCACAGTTGACTCCTTTCGCCATCCAGAGATGGCGCCACGAACTGAACTCTTCTTTATACTAGAAGTATTTGTGATTGGTGGGAAATGACATTCTATTCATATTCGTTTGTGATGGAAGCATCGTTTTGTTGTGATTGTGTGTTGTGCAATGTTGTTTTCTATATTTAACGGTGTGCGTGTGTGTTTGCAAATATATACTGGAAAAGTTATGCGTGTTGCTAAATGACTCCTCTTAATGCATATTTATGTTCCTCAAGCGTCTATAGGAAATTTACTTCCAAACTGCTTAAGGTGCCCAGCATGGAACGTAGCCGGTAAGTTGAAACACTTTCGTTATCCAATTCACATGGTTGCATTCTAAATCAGATTCAGTTTTAAAGTCGCTATTCTTCAATATTCAGTTTTGAAAGTATAAACACATTATTTATTCTAATTCTAAATCTTTTCTTATTCTCATTCATAACAATGGGGCTTACATTTGTGTAGGGGCCCAGGGCCTAAGCAAATCTTAAGACGTCCCTGAATGGATCCACGATCCATTTGCAACAAATCAGACGAATCTAGCATATCTGTGCAAGAAGATCGCGAACTGGAGATTGTAAATGACAGCAGCCTTTAAAACTACGTTCGAGACAACAACTCTGTCGATGTTCTGGATTGACCTGTATCAAAATTCCTTCGGGGGCCCTTTTCAGATATGAGAGCCCTGTTAGTGGGAATGTAGTTACACATATTTGAGCCCCTGTATCTTGGGGGCCCCGTATCATTGATACCGATACAGCTGATACGGCGGTAGCTACGCTCCTGCGGAATACTCTGAGATTGCGATCACAGTCTTTAGATGCATTTGTCATTTCCGACAACCTTTCTGTGTGAAGCAGGTTTTTCTGCAGTAACATTAATCAAAACAAAACAATGAAATAAACTGTACATACGCAACACACTTCGGGTGTCATTGCCTCCTATTACCTCCAGAAGGGAACCTGCTCGTTGCAAAGAAACAAGCTCAGGATTCTCACTGATTCAGTGTTCTTGCGAGTTAACATGCTAAATCCCTTTGTATTGAATTTTGCGCTACAATTATATTTTATATTTGATTTTTTTTAAATACAATTCAATTAAAAGTATTAAATCAAATCAATTGTTATATAAACAACGAACTCCTCCTCCCCTCAGCAGGCCGTGGTAAAATTATCGAATGTGGGCCGGTCCGCGGCGAAGAAAAGGTTGAGAAACACTGGTATTGAGGAGTGGATGCATGGTAAATGTCTTGGGGCTCGAAGTTTTCCCGCTGGCGTGGAAAGTTTGAAGATTGAAATGCTAATTCAGGTACCATCCTCGTCCATTAAGTGGTTTAAAACTATGAGATCCGTCACAAATAGCTCACATATTCTTTTGAGGATTGGCATTATTAATCTATCACACAAGCGACATTATCTAAATTAAAGTAGATGTTATTTTTTGCTGTATTTCCCAACTGAGATAATACTGTTTGTTATTGTTATTGTGGAAAATTTAATAATACGATTTATATTTAATTAAATGATTCCTTACTTTGACTTTAATCTTATTTCTGGACTTATTTTATTCTTTAAATGCAGAAAGAAATTTTCAAGGTTTGCCTGTGGCCAAGTTGTAAGAGAATAATGCCAAACCACACGCAGGCAAACAATACAACATTCAACAATTTATTCCTACCACGTTGCACTGATGCAAGGGCGTAGTTATCGCCGTATCAATGACACGGGGCCGTAAAGCTACAGAGGCCGCAACATGTGTAACCACTGTCCCACTAATAGGGCTCTCATATCTGAAAAGAGGTCCCGAAGGAATTTTGATACAGGGCCTACTCAGAACTAGCTACGCCAGTTCACTGATGGCTTGTCAATTTGATCTGTCTCCCAATGAACACACGTGATTGATTGACACACGTTTAAATTGCAATAAAACAACGATGTATTATTCGATTGGCATGAATTTTTTTTTATTCGAAAGATAATCTTGTGGCATTACATTTTAAATATGATTTCTGGCATAGGACTGTCACGGCTGGCTCGGATGTAGTCCAACCTGGACGTCCAATTTTCGATGACTTTTTCCAACATTTGTGGCCGTATATCGGCAATAACACGGCGAATGTTGTCTTCAAATGGTCAAGCGTTTGTGGCTTATCCGCATAGACCAATGACTTTACATAGCCCCACAGAAAATAGTCTAGCGGTGTTAAATCACAAGATCTTGGAGGCCAATTCACAGGTCCAAAACGGGAAATTAGGCGGTCACCAAACGTGTTTTTCAATAAATCGATTGTGGCACGAGCTGTGTGACATGTTGCGCCGTCTTGTTGGAACCACAGCTCCTGGACATTATGACTGTTCAATTCAGGAATGAAAAAGTTAGTAATCATGGCTCTATACCGATCACCATTGACTATAACGTTGTGGCCTTCATCGTTTTTGAAGAAGGATTCCACCAGCCCATAAAGCGCACCAAACAGTCAGTTTTTCTGGATGTAACGGTGTTTTGACATACACTTGTGGATTAGCTTCACTCCAAATGCGGCAGTTTTGTTTGTTGACGTAGCCATTCAACCAAAAGTGCGCTTCATCGCTAAACAAAATTCGCTTATGAAAATCGGGAACAACGGCAATCTCGTTTTGGGCCCATTCGACGAATCTACGCCTTGCTTCATGATCGTTTGGCTTCAATTCTTGCACGAGTTGGATTTTGTAAGCACGCAAACTAAGATCCTTCCGCAAAATCTTCCATAAAGTGGATGGACACAGATCCAATTCCTGTGCTCGATGGCGGAGGGACTCATTCGGGTCTTCCTCAATGCTACGCTCTACAGTAGCAATAGCTTCTTCGGTACGCACCGTACGGCGTCTCTGAGGATGCGAGTTATCAATTAGAGTAAACGTAGTGCGAAAACGTTCCATGGTTAATCGAATTAACTGCTCTGATGGACGATTTTGTCGACGATAAAATGGAGGTAGTGCGCGATACGTATTCCGCACAGAACCATTATTTTCGAAATAAAATTGCACCATTTGAAAGCGTTGTTCAGGCGTGAGTCTATTCATGATGAATTGCCAAACCAAACTGAGAATAAATCACTTGACAGCTGTTAAATCGGTCGCCAACTTAAAACTTCTATACCTGGAAAAAAACACTCTTTACAATACCTCTTTCCTTCTATTCCAAGGCGTGTTGCAGCAGTTACTGGCAGCCATAGAAGCGCGAGATACAAAATACTAATTTTTTCGTGTTCATAAAACCAAATAGGGTTATTATTTCAATCGTTTCACTCTTATATACATATATTTTGTGTTATTTACCCTATAAACCATCGTTCGTGTTTCCTCATTCTTGTGGCATTGTATTTTGTGAGGTTAAATATATGTACCTTCTCACAGAATGCTTGAGAAATGCCATCATTTAGACGTATTGTGAGTGTTGAGCTTCTGTTGAATTTGAGTTATTCTTGAATTAATTTTTGGAATTTTTTTGTTGTTTTGTTTTCGTTCTTGTTTATTTGAAAAGGCTATTATGTATAAATTCTTCCACAAAATGAGAATATTTAATCTATATAGCTGGCTTAACCCCTCATTACTCTCCTCGTTCAGTAATTATTCAAGAGAACATAATTGTCTCTTGAATTTTCTGTGGTCGATACAGACTCAATATAAGGATTTTAAAAATTCAATTATATAGATCATTTGGCTCTTGCAATATATTTTTGTTATGAGAAACAAAATGTCTGCCTTATCGAGCACTTTTCAATAACTGCGACATTTTATCAAAGTACTAATGAATTAAAATAAAAAAATATCAAATGGAAACAAAAGAAAGAAAAAACTTTCAAGTTGGTGAAAGACTGACTCACATATGAGAGGTTGTTGTAATACTGTTATGATTTATTTCCTCAAAACAAAAAGGAATAAATTAACAGTAAAAAAACTTTTTTTAAAAACAAGCTTTTATTTAAATGCGCTAAAAAGAATAAAATAAACTTTCTTTTTAAAACTTTTTTTACTATCAACTTATAACGTCATTACACAATTTATGATATTAAAGTTTGTCGTGAGATTTAAGTACTCGTATTTACTTAGTTTGAAAATTTTAAATATTAAAATTAATCAGATCAATAAATCAAGTTATTTAATTTACTTGTTTATCTACACAGGTAAATATCGCGACAAGCTTTTACATCATAAATTCTGCTAATGACGCTACAAGTTGATAGTAAAAAAGCTTTAAAAGAAAAGTCTATTTTATTCTTTTTAGCGCATTTAAATAAAAGCTTGTTTTAAAAAAGGTTTTTTACTTTTTAGTTATCGCTGGGCAGGTTTCTCAGCCTGTTCATCTCATTCCACGCATAATTGTTGCAAGGGCATTTGCCGGTTAATTTCGAACAGTCTAGCTCAGGGATACTCAACCTTTTTTCCCGCCGGGCCACATACATATGATAAATATTTCACTGGGGCCGCAGCAAGAAGATAATGGGGGGAAGGGGGTTAAAAACTATGAGATTGAAACAACATTAGACAAATCAAAATTAATCAAAATATTAAAACTTTTTTTTTTTTTTTGCTTTTACTTTAATACTATATTAAAGACGGAAAAAAAATTTTAATCCGTAATTTTAAACCAATTTTTCAATCTTTGTACAGAAATTGGATAATACTATTCTACAAACGAAAAAAGATTCGTGCGATTATTTTTTATAAATGACGAGGTTATTAAATGTTTAGTTAGAAGTTTGAATATTTTTTGAAAAGTCGTAAAAAAAAGTTTTCGCCATTTTATTTTTTAAATGACTGATTCTAAAAAAGAAAAGCATGATTTTTTTAGTGTAGAACATAGATTCATTAACACGAAAAAAATTCATACGGAACGATTTGGAAATCATTTTCATGAAAATGCATCGATTTTGACTAATTTTAGGAAAATTGTAAAAAATAGAAAATATCATTATTTTGCACACACACACACAAAATTGTACCGTATCGTGGCGAAATATAAATAATCTTTCCGATTCTGTAAGTATTTTTTGTCTGAGTGTGACAGAAAAATTAGATGGCTTTTTGAAAAACGTCGAAAAAATCGGAACTTCTTAAAGCTCAATCCGAAAAGACGCTCAGCGGAATAAAATGTCAGCAGGGGTAAAACAATTTGGCATTTTGAGGTTTTTAATTAATATCTTTTTAACTAATTGCAATATCGGAATATAAATGGTCAAAACATGCATTGTCATCCAAACTAAACGTGTGTACAAAATTTCAGCTCAGATGGTTGAAGACACCAGCTTTAAAATTGAGTTGCAAGTTTCCACCCGAGCAAATTACATTGCAAGTTAAATAAAAGCTTGTAAAAATAAGAAAATGATGATTTAAATTTGATAGGGACAAACGTCCTTCGCAGCTCTTAAAAGGATTATTAATTAATCTGAAAGCTTTTTACAAACTGCGTAAGATTAAGGCATTGTGCTTTTTTTTTCTTTTGTATGTTTCGTTCAGATCTATACATCATGAATCATTGATGATATTCAAGGGCTAAACTTTTACTGTTCTGCAACATTGCTTTAATTTTTTAAAAAATTATTTTCGATGAATTTGGATGTAAGATAAAAATTTTTGAAAATACAAAGTTAGATGTTATTAGGAAAACTCGTGAAAATTCATGTCATTTCAATTTCGAAAGAACCTAGTAAACTTTATTTTATTTGATAATTGTGATTGTTCATTTAATTCCATATTCTAAGTAATAAGATTTATAGATAAAAAGGAAATAATTTAACTATCAGATTCAATTCTGGAAACAAAGATTTTTTTGCTTAACAAAATGACTTACAAGCTAGTTTTCGCTCGTTTTTAAAATTGTTCTGTTCAGAATTTTTCTTGCAATTTCTTTTAAACAAAAAGTAAGCCCCGAATGTGACATTTGATGATTAATAAAATATCACTCACTTGTCTCATATATATGAAGTTTTTGTATTTTATGGTAATTAGTTTATCTATGCTCTTGTTTAATAATTTAATTATACACCCGTTGGACAACCATATGTAGGAAGTACGTAAGAAAAGAAAACCAAGTTATGCAGTTAAAAGAGTTAATATTATTAAAAATATGCAACTAATGTAAGTCCATGTTTGCTAAATTGCATTTCTCCTTTAAATTCTACTGTGGGTTTTATTAATTTTTTTATTGTATAACTCTGTATGTTTCCTCTATTGTGTTCTCCTTCAGAAGATTATTTATCTCAAACATATTATGTTAAAATAAGCTAAAGTTATGTTCGAGTGAAAAATATTTATACACACATTAAACTTTTACTAAAATCTGAAAATCTTCCTTCTTATTATCTTCTATCGAAACGAACTACAGAATTTCACATTAAGAAAGAGCAGTGTATACCATAAGAACATAGCAAATTGAAAAACTTGTCCATTTCCTTTGCTTAGTGTATTAGTCCAGAAAATTGGGACAACAAAGCAAAGAAAGACGACGCCAGTGAATGTCCTTTGTTTGACCTATCTATAGGCGAAAATATCGATCGATGGCAATGGTGGATTGTGACAGTTGAATGACTTGAAAGCAAAATCAGAAGGAGAAAGGTACGTAACACGCAATGGGCAATAATGTTCTTACTTAAGATTTTTCTCAATACACATAAATTGAAGAATTAAAAAAAGACTGCCGGAATTTTCCCAGAGTCAAAAAGCTCGATACATATAGTTTATTTACTAGAGAGACAGAAATAATTTAAACACTAAACATAAAGGAATCACAGATATTGGGAACTTAAAAACATGGATGCTGCAGTATTATAAACAATGCTGACTGCCTTTAATTTAATTTAAAAGTGAGGTTTAACCATTTTTGTGGCTAGTCAACTTTCCCTCCCCCTTCTGTTTAAAAAATACTGAGCATTAATCCTATTGAAGATAATGGATAGAAGTTTTCTAAATCCATTATAAGACAACTTACTTAAAGATGCATTTAAAAATGCTTAGGTATACGATGAGTTAGGGAATAATTAACGAATTATGGCTAAGATTCAGGATCCAAATATAGATTTCTAGCTATAATTTTACCGGCCGAATTGTAGCAGAGCAATAAATAGGAAATTGTATTTATATATTGCTTTCCTTGAAAAAAATGTCAGTTGAACTTCTATAGTGCGAAATTTTCTTTACAGTGAATTTTTCCGGGAACCAAGAACATTTCACAATTTTCTTCGTAAAATAACCTCCCAAATAGCAAAGTGCATTTTCTATGTATCGAACTTTTTCTCTTGGGATTCAATTTTTCTCTTCACTATGTTTAAAGTATTTCTGGATATTTCAAGTTATTCTCTCTTTTGACACATTTTATAAACTCAAACTCAGTGGCGCAACAACCCATGAAGGCCAAGGCGTACTGGGCCCATTCCTGTACACGTGATTATTGGGCGCTGAGGTGCATGAGCAGATGTCCCGATCAGGTGGTCAGTTTGAAGCGAGATCCACAGGGTTAAGTCCCCAAGCAAACTTGATACTCATTTATCGACCCACTGAAGTACGGATGAAAGTCTGAGTCGACCTTGCCCAGCTCGGGAATAGAACCCGGACTTGTGGAGTGGAAACGTGATACGCTACCACTCGATCACTGGGCCTTAACACATTTTATGGCGGTCATAAATCTTGAACTTGGTAAATTAGACGCCTAATTCACAGAGATCGATTGAATTCTGGGCGTTTCATCCAAGAACTGCCACTTTTAACCCACATTGTCCAGTTCACTAGAAATATCTTTGATATCTCCTTTCACCCTCAGGGGAGTTGTCTCGTGTCCCCTTATTCTTGAACTAGTATCCGTTCATTTGAAGTGTTGGTCAGTCATACTGATAACTTCGTTTCTTGTAGCTCTAAAATGTCAAAACGTAAGTGCTTGGGCATTGGTCTTCAAAGAAAAAAAATGATTCTTCAGAAAGTGGATAAAGGCGTCAAGAAACTTTCCTTGCACTTTTTTTTTATATACTCTTCTTTTTTTTATAGTTAAGATGTATAAAATGAATATATATTAATTTACAAAAAGGCATGAATATTTTTGTTTTAATATATAGTGTTTAGGAATTTAAAATTTGTTTTATGTGGTTTTTCAAGAAAATTAGAAGATGAACCTCTATATAACGAATTTTCCATATAATGAACTCTTGTTCAGAATTTAACGACTTCGTTATATAAAGGTCTAACAGAATGAATAGAATTTAATAAGAAATGAATTGCTGATACTATACTGATGTAACATGTACACATAATGCTCAACTCAATTGCTATTGCTTTTTCCAATGCGCTAGAAATATTTATGTATTTTTAAAATTAATACAAATCTCTTATATTAATTATTAAGGTATCCGACTACGTTCGGAACCGTGATTTTTGCAAAAGCGTATAAATGGATAATATTTATGATATTTAGTGTCACTTAGATTAGAAAATGTATATAAAATTGTTTTAAGAATATTATTATAATAAAAATGATTTAAGTACAATATTTTGACAAAAAATGAACATAGAATGACCCATTTTCAAAACATTCTCCTTTTGTGAAAAATGCTTCTATTATAATAATATTTTGCCTGTATATAACTCAAACCTCTCTACAGAGGCTCAACTAGAATTTTTGAAATATATAACTTAGAAATGGATTTATTCATATTTTACTACAAAAGAGGGGAGAAATTTTAAGAAAAAGAAGGCGAAATTATTTCATTTGGCAGTAACTCTGAAAATAATGTGAATTTTTCAAAAATCCTAGTTCAGACTATCTGAAGAGAAGTCCTTACTTTATATAAGCAAAATATTATTATCATAGAAGCATTTTTTATAAAAGGAGAACGTTTTGAAAAAAGGTTATTCTAAGTTAACTTTTTGCCAAAATATTGTATTTAAATAAATTTTTTTTGTCATAATGTCCTGAAAACAATTTTATACATGTATTCTAATCTAAGTGACACTAAATATCATGAAAGTGATCCATTTATGCGCTTTTTTAAAACCATGGTTCCGAACGTAGTCGGATACCTTAAGCATAATCAAGTTTTAGTAAATTGTAGAAATATAACTCTCCTTACGAGAGAGAGATGTTCGATTGCCATGCTACAGAGTAGCTATTAGTGGTCCTCATCACGAATTCGTGACCGACGTTGTTCTATGGAGTCATGGGTTTGAGTCTTAGTTTCATTGAAGTCCCTCCCTTTAGAGAGGCTGGTGTTGAAGATCAAAGTTTTCACACTGATGTGGTGTGAGAATTTGAAGAGTGGAATGCCAGATCAGAGATGACGAAATCGAAAGGGGGAAAATGGGTAAAAAGTTTGAGTAAACATTTGCAGTACATATTCATTTTAACAAAAAAAAATAACATGTTTTTTTAAAATCAATGTATTCCAGCTCAAAATATTGTGAATAAGAAATTTATCTAATTATTTATTTAGTACCTGTCGTTTTTGTAAATTTCAAAAACTTTTGTTTGATAGAAAAGGCACAATATTTGAGTTGGAATAATAAAAAACACACAGATATATTAATTAAATTATATTAAATTTGAATGAAATCTTATAATATATAATTACCAATATGTTAGTGATTATAAAATCTCTGCATGCTTTAAAGTATTTAAATAATATACTTTTATAATCGAATTTCACTTTATATTTAACATTTCAAAAATTTTATTTCATACTTACTGTATTCTTACAAATTTAGCGAGTTTCGAAATATGGAGTAAAATCACATAAATAGTTATCAAATTAATAAAACTCAAAGATTTTTTTTGAACGAACCCCTTTTTAGGTGTATAGACATCAATATAGTGTTAGCTTACGTTTTAAAAAATAGTATTAATTTTGGTAATTTATATAGAAACCACGGGCACGTTTTAAGTCAGACTAGAGGTGTGAGAAACCTTTTTATATATACCATTGGAGACCGCATGTAAATTAAGCAGTAATAAAGGAGGCCGCATCGATTGATGTAGCTATAAATGCGTCTTTTATGAAATCATTATAGTTTTTGTACAGATTTAACGATTTTGTGCATTATATAGAAATATTATTAAAAAATTAAATCCTTATTTATATATATATGTATTTATTATTTGAGATAAAAGTTACAATATAAAATATTTTTGTATTCGCACAAGGGTAAAACCTTGTTATAACATTCATCATACCTCACTGTTGGTATTTTTATTTAAGTAAGCACACATGTTTGGATCAAACTTCATAACGTGAAGCTTTAATTGTTCCTCTACATGAGCATGCGTAGTAATGTTGCCCCGTTACATTAGGTGGCGTTCTATTATTTGAAATGTACAATTGGCTATTCCCACGAGCAGTCATTGAAACGCACATATATGCATTCATGCCATTCTTTATTTAATTCTTTTAATTTTCAAACTTTGTAATCAAAATAATTAAATACCAATTCACAGAAGTGCTAAATTTTATGAAAGCCGCACAAGAAACTTATGGAGGCTGTGGGTTCCGCCTCTATCATAGGCCAACAGGGCCTCGTCTCGTACTCGATTCAACCTCAATCAGATCATGAACAAATAATTTCAATCGTCAAATGTTATACCCGGATAAATTCTCCGAAAAACTCGAAATTTCGAAATATACCAAGTGGCATCAGTGGCAAGACTGAATGCCATGCCCCGGCCTACCATTATGCACTATCATTATTCAATTAGTTTTAAGTCTGCAGTAGGCCCAGTCGGTTTGTGCCTAGGTTTAGGAATCACGCCTAACTTACTTATCCTCGTGAAGTGTTTAAGATGCCATTGATTCAAACTAAGCCAAATATGTTATTAATTAATATTTGAAATGTTAACATGGATCTCATTAAAATATAAGACTAGGTTCGGAACCGTGATTTTGCAAAAGAGTATAACTGGATAATATTTATGATATTTAGTGTCACTTAGATTAGAAAATGTATATAAAAGTTGTTTTAAGAATATTATTACAATAAAAAATTATTTAAGTACAATATTTTGACAAAAAATTAACATAGAATGACTCATTTTCAAAATATTCTCCTTTTATGAAAAATGCTTCTATTACAATAATATTTTGCCTGTATGTAGCTCAGATCTCTGTACAGAGGCTCGACTAGAATTTCTGAAATATATAACTTAGAAGTGGGTTTATCCATGTTTTACGTCAACAGAAGAGAGCAATTTTAAGAAAAAAAACGCCGATAATTATTTCAATGGGTGGTAACTCTGAAAATAAAGTGAATTTTTCAAAAATCCTAGTTCAGACACTCTGGAGAAGTCTTTACTTTATATAAGCGAAATATTATTAGTATAGAAGCATTTTTTATAAAAGGAGAACATTTTGAAGGAAGATTATTCTAAGTTATTTTGCGAAAATATTGTATTTAAATAATTTTTTTTGTCAAAATATCCTTAAAACAACTTTATACTATTCTAATCTAAGTGACACTAAATATCATGAAAATTATCCATTCGTGTGCTTTTTTAAAATCACGGTTCCGAACGTAGTCGGATACCTTAATGGATAGAAAGCCACAACTTATGTGTTTCTAACAGTGTCCTAACGTACATATAAAAAAGATTCATAGAACAATTTTCACAAGTATATATAAGACATAAACTTTCATATTCATCACATTTAATCACTTCAGTTTTGACACAGGAATGGGATTTAAGCAAATGCAAGAAAGCTCAACAAAAATAAATGCAAAAAGGAAACGTAATCTGCAGATAAAACAATGCAATACATAAAAGTTCACGGAACTTGCTACCATAATCAGGAATCATGAGTGAAATGACTAGAATCGATAATCTTCTTTACACGATAAACGAATCGTATTAAAACTTTGTCAGTCATATTCGGAACCGATGGTAATACTGAGATCATTGCCTGTTATCAGGGTTTTGTGATACCACCGGTTTGTATCCAGGACAACTGAAATAAAAGAAAAGAAAATTATTTTCATATTGAAAGAAAAATCATAATTTTTTTTTAAAAGGTAAAACTTTAAAAGGATTGCTTCATGCAGCGTTTTCTCTATCTTCGTAATGTTAAAATGGACGGAGTTTAAAAAACATTTTTTAAAAAAATTGACTGGTTGTACAGTCGACAATTTTTTTTGTGTGTATTGTATTATTAGTAGTACTTTAATAAGATAATTTTTTTAAACATACGGGAAATTTGTACGTGAAGTATAAATGTACTCAAGATAAAAATGCATGTACATTTTGAGTCGTTAATTTTTTTAAATAACTTCTATGATATAAAATCTCTCATGGAAATATTAACTTATATAAAATTAATATATGTGACAAGTTTCAAAATTATAAAATGAGCAGAACTTTAAAAATGTCCCTTTTGTGTTGCAAGAGTTTCGAGAAATTGCGATTTAAAGTAAGCACCTTTGTCTATAAGTTATACATAGTACTACCATAGTTTGGATTGCTAAAGTACCTCTATTTTATTTAGAGTATAAATTTAAATTGTATTAAAAGCAGAAGGAATTAAACTTTATTTTCCAATAAAAAACGAAGAATCAATGTTTTTTTCATCCATTTTCGTGATGTTACCCTCTTAAAAAGAATGAAACATTTCTTCTATAAGTAAACTCATATAAATGTAAATAATTTTGCGTTTGTTGTTGCTAAATCATAAATATTTAATAAATAAAATAAAATTGCTTTAAAAAAGCATTTAAATGTTTTCATTAATATCATGTCAATAAATGCATGGAATGGCGAGTTCAAGAAAAATAAATTACTTGTAATGGATATATGTAAATTTTAAGTTGTGCTACATAACAAAAATCAAAAAATAATTAAATAATTGCTAAAGTGAATTAATTCTTATTCAGTAATAAACAATTATTGATAAAAATATAACCATTAACTAAAAATTTTTTCTATGAAATGAACATCATTTAACTGAATAATGAATAACTATTTCGATTTGTATTGTGTGCGTTAATGCAGAATTCGCTTTTGAATGTAGTAATATATAAAGATTCAAAAGGTGGAGAATTTGATAAATGAAATATTTCATTTTCGGCTAGTTTGAATATTTTCTGTCCTTTCATTTTCAGAAGGAGTATTCATATTATATATTAGGAATTCATATTATATATTAGGTTGGGGAAAAAATCCATTATTTTTGCATGAAATTCAAAACTTTATTTAACATGTTTCGGATTGTCTGTTTAGGGTCAAATATATAGGGTCGTATATATGTATAGGGTCGTTTTGTTGCATAATTTATTGCCATTTTAAAGGTATAGCTTCATATTGCCTCTCTCATAGAAGTATTGGCCTTTATTGGCGAAAAACTCCAGTAATCAATTTTCACAATCTTCTCTTGATCCCACTTTCTTATCGCTCAGGAAGTTTTGCAATGCAAGAAAAAGGTGGTAATCGCTTGGTGCCAGGTTCGCACTATATGGTGGATGCATTAAAACTTCCCAACCAAGCTCCTAGAGTTTCTGGCGAGTCACTACAGATGTGTGTGGCATGGCGTTGTCCTGATGAAACACATCACCTGTTCTCTTGGCCAATTCCGTCCGTTTCTGGTCAATCGCTAGCTTTAAACGCTCCAGTTGTTGACAATAGAGATCTGAATTTAGAGTTTGGCCATACAGAAGCAACTCATAATAAATTATGCCTTTCCAATCCCACCAAATACACAGTAGAACCTTCATGGCCGTTAGTTCTGGTTTGGCCACCGTTTGAGCTGCTTCACCGCGCTTTGACCACTATCGTCTTCGAACAATATTGTCATATGTGATCCATTTTTCATCCCCAGTCACCATACGTTTAAAAAATGAGTTGATTTCATTTTGTTTGGCCAGGGCTTCGCAGAAGGAAACTCGATCCATCATGTTTTTTAAGGTTAATAGGTGTGGCACCCAAACATCGAGCTTTTTTTTGAATCCAACTTTGCTCAAATGGCTTAAAACTGTTTTATGATCGATCTTTAGCTCCTGGGCAATGCTTTGACTACTAACATACCGGTCAACTTCGATTATTTTGGTGATTTTATCGACACTTTCGATGACGGGCCGGCCTGTGTGGGGAGCAACTTTAAAATTAAAAATGCCTGAACGGAATCCATGAAACCAAAATTGCACGTAATTAGCTGTTACAGTATCGGCCCCATAAACAAAATTCACAATTTCAGCCACCTGGCTTGCCTTTTCGCCTTTATCAAATAAAAACTGTAAAATGTACCAAGTTTTCTCTTTGTTGACTTCCAGTTTTAACCTCCTGTAACTCACAATTGAATAGATCAAACAAAAAACAACAAACTAATTTTTTAGTGTGAAATGTTACCTTTACAACGAGCATAAATTTGAAATTGTTTGATCGATACTTCACGAGATATCGACACTACAGCCCTCTACCAAAAAAAAAAAAAAAAAAAATAATGGATTTCTTTTTCCCCAACCTGTTGTTGTTGTTGTTGTGGCTAATGCCACCTGTCTGACGTAGTCAGAACGAGGCCCACGAAATTCATCGTGGCATGGGCAAGAGGTACGCCTGTCGTTGGCCTTGAGCACCATACAGGTGACAGTGCGATTTAAGCTCAGTGAAACTTTTCCCGAAGGGACGATAGATGGCGACACGACCTCTATCTCCACCTCCACAATTTCTGCAAGTGAACTGAAGGGGAGGGAAATATTCTCCAGTTCCTGCGCTAGTGAATAAGCCCACAAGACTACGGACCCACTGATTTAACGAGCACGTACTCCGTGTGCACTCGGAGGGTATTTGGTGACATCGAGCATCGAACCCAGGCCTTCCGGTCTGGAGTCCGATGCTCTAACCACCCAACTTTCCCCAACCTAATATACATATATATATATATATAGTATAATAAAATAAAACATAAAACAAATTACAATTCCTACAAAGCTAAGAATGAATGAAATTGGATTTTAAAAAACATATCAAAAACCACCAAAATGTAAATAAAATAAAACAAATGGTGCAAAAGCGTATCCTACTAAGATTGGATAAAAACAGAAATTACAAGAATCTGTAGTGTTGAGCTATTAAAATTGAAAATACCAAAAGAGTCCTTGGACTAAAATGGTGAACTACTATGATTTCTAAAGCTGTCACGGTTTAAGGACAATGAAATAGGGTTAAGCAATACTGTATGGATCCAAATTATTTATTATATCTGCTTTCTTCCGAACACACTACAAAAAATACAAGTTTTAAATATTTAAATACTGAGATTTTGCCTTTCGTAGTACTTCTACGAAATTTTACTGTGTAATGACACATTTTCAATCTTTAATTAATGATCTCCAACATGTTTTTATCATCATATTAAGCTATCAGTAATTGCACGCAATGATGAGTATTACACACTATTGACCATCTCAAATATAACACCAAGAAGGACAAGAAATATCAAAATCGAGCTTATTAGAGAGATAACCCACAATACAAAGGTGAAATGATTGAAAATACAACTTTATATGTGAGGTAAGGAATACTATGAAATCAGTACTGAGTATTAACGCCGCGGCTGGCAATAACCTCTTGTAATGTCCTAGCCATGTAAGTGATGACACTTGATGTATATTTTGAGGATTTATTTTCACACACACAGGACAGTTCACAGACATTAAATATTTATACTATTTATACGTTTTAAGTAAAAACCGTTGAAATTCGAGCTCATGACACTTGCAGAGAAATAATCCGTTACGTTCGTTGATGGAGCTAAAAATACAATGTCTCTCGTAAAGATGAATTCACACTACGCTCACTGGCGGAGCACACAAAATCGACCGCTCTCGTCGAGAGGTAATCACTGACTGACGCCGGCTTGGCACTCGCGCACGCGCAGTGCTTCGGATCAGTCCGTGTTGCCACCTAGAGTTTCAGAACGGGTCTAGAGTTTGTTACAATCTGCTACACCCCTCAGCATTGAATGAGGGAGGCTTTGGGTGGCATGTAGGAGAATGACTGTCCATGCTGCCACCACACATTTCGAAAGAAGATTTGGTAGAGCAGCTGGGTTCAATGTTCGGTCAGTTCTTCCCCAAATATCGATAGGTGTTCGACAGGCGACAGATAAGAACAAAAAAAAAAAAAAAAAAAAAAAAAAACGCAATGCAATCGGACGGGTGAAGAAATCTTAGACTCTGCGTGCCACATGTGGCAACGCATCGCTCTGTTGAAATGTGGCACAGGGCAAACTTCGAAGGTAAGACAGGGCAAAATGCTCAAATACCTAAGAGGTATAGCACTGGCTCGTAATTGTATATCTATTGTATACTACAGGATGTCAGGAATGGAGCCCAGTTCTAGCTCAAACCGGGGATCAGTAAATTTTCGAGAAAAAAGAGCTAAGCTATAAATGAGATAACTAAGGCATCAAAGGGCAATTTATATGCATACTCTGGTGCAGAAGGGACTCTAGTAGCAGTCGTGTGTGTGATCAAGACTATCTATCTAAAATTCATATATATTGGTATTTAAGGTATCCGACTACGTTCGGAACCGTGATTTTGCAAAAGCGTATAAATGGATAATATTTATGATATTTAGTGTCACTTAGATTAGAAAATGTATATAAAATTGTTTTAAGAATAGTATTACAATAAAAAATTATTTAAGTACAATATTTTGTCAAAAAATGAACATAGAATGATCCATTTTCAAAATATTCTCCTTTTGTAAAAAATACTTCTATTAGAATAAAATTTGCCTGTATATAGCTCAGACCTCTGTTCAGAGGCTCAACTAGAATTTTTGAAATATAAAACTTAGAAGTGGGTTTATATCCATGTTTTACGACAACAGAGGGGAGCAATTTTAAGAAAAAAACGCGAATAATTATTTCAATTGGTGGTAACTCTGAAAATAATGTGAATTTTTCAAAAATCCTAGTTGAGCCTCTGTAGAGAGGTTTGAGCTATATACAGGCAAAATATTATTTTAATAATAGAAGCATTTTTCACAAAAGGAGAACCTTTGGAAAAATATTATTCTAAGTTAATTTTTTGTCATAATATTATATTTAAATAAAAAAAATTGTCAAAATCTCTTTAAAACAATTTTATGCTTGTGTTCTAATCTGAGTGACACTAAGTATCATGAAAATTATCCATTTATGCGCTTTTGCAAAATCACGGTTTCGAACGTAGTCAGATACCTTAAGTAAAGCTTTACACCAGTGCTTCTCAAATTTTCAACGTTTGCGACCCAATTTTCAATCATAATTTTCATGGCACTCCCCCCTTCCATACAATAATAATAATGTACTTTGAGGCTAAAGCTACAATACGACTTTAATTATAAACTGTATAAATTATCAAGATAAGTTTTAATTTTTGCATATATTTTGTCTATGGCAAGCCCATGAGGTCACTTGTAATTATTAAAATTGTTTGTAACTCAATATCGATGAATTAATGATTAAATACATTGTACTGTACTGAAACTTTTTATAAGTATATTATAACATTGTAAATGTGTATTTTTTTTATCTCAGAATGTATTTTGTTTTGATTCCTTTTAGTAAATTAATAATTTTTTAAATCATTTATTTTCGACATACGAGCCCCCTCCCCTAGTAGAATTATTACGACGCTTAAGTGGGCGAGTTCTACAATTTGAGAAACGCTGCTTTTACACGCTTTTATTCTTTCCAAAACTAAGAACTATCGAACACATCTTTATTTCTGTGTCCTAATGCAAGAACAATCGTTGTTAAAATCTAATAATGTTGAGGATTACACTTTTAAGGTATCCGACTACGTTCGGAACCGTGATTTTAAAATAGCGCATAAATAGATAATTTTCATGATATTTAGTGTCACTTAGATTAGAATACATGTATAAAATTGTTTTAAGGACATTTTGATAAAAAAAAATTATTTAAATACACTATTTCAGCAAAAAAATTAACTTAGAATAACTTTTTTTCAAAATGTTCTCCTTTTGTGAAAAATGCTTCTATTACACTGCTGGACAATTGCTAAGGACGGATAACACTATCATCCATAGCAACCACAAAATGAAAGGAAGCAAAATGTGGAAAATTAGAATAAGTGCGGGATATTAGTAAGAAGAAGTATGAGTATGCAAATTTTTTTTCCACGTCTGTTCATCGCGTGATAGCGTTCATAAGAGCTTTAAAGGTTTTGGCGCGTGTGGACAGTTTTTGTTTCAAGTCAAAGGTTTACAGGAAAGATTTAATAGACGAACTTAAAATTTTTGGCATGTCTTCCCGACATCACATAGATGATTTTATGTGTGGCCGAATTATTGGAAAGATCGAAGAAGGGCGAAAAATAACAGATGTTGCCAGGGAGTTCGACATCGCTCACAGCGTTGTTTCACGGCTGTGGAAGTCATTCAAAACTACTGGAATGTGTAGTAGACGGCACGGGGGAGGTCGTGTTAGAAGTACGACGCCTGCAAAAGAGAGATATATCGTCCTATCAGCAAAAAAGAACAGGCGCACCACAGCTCAGCAAGTGGCAAATCAGTTTCTTGCTGCCTCAGGAAAGCAGATCTCCCCCAAAAACTGTTGCCAGACGTTTGAGGGGAGGAGGACTATACGCACGCAGACCTGTTGTGTGTGTCCCATTGACCAGACAGCACCGTACTGCCCGTTTGCAATGGTGTCGTGAGCATCACAATTGGACTGAACAGGACTGGGCATGCGAACTATTCTCAGATGAGAGTAGGTTCAGTCTGTCATCGGATTGTAGACGCCAACTGATCTGGCGCGAGAGTGGTACTGCTTATCGTCCAGAAAATATCCAGGAAAAGGACCGATATCCGACATGCAGTATCATGGTGTGGGCTGGCATCATGATCAATGGCCGCACGCGCCTACATGTGATTGCGAATGGGACTATGACGTCCCAACGATACATTGATGAAGTTCTACTTCCTCATGTTCGTCTTTTCCGTGGTGCTGTCGGTGATAAATTTGTTTTTATGGACGACAACGCAACATGTCATCGAACACTCGCTGTTCAGGATTGTCTAGACAGCGAGGGTATTCAACGTCTCGTATGGCCAGCGCGTTCTCCAGATCTAAACCCCATTAAAAATGTGTGGGATGCTTTGAGGAGGCAAGTTGCTGGTCGAAACTATCCTCCGACAAACAAGAACACCCTCATCCGTGCACTCACAGAAGAATGGGATAAATTGCCTCAACAGCTGCTGGATAATGTTGTGCAAAGTATGGTACGACGTGTGGAATGTTGCATCACACTCCACGGTGGACATATCCCGTACTGATACCTTTCTTTAAGGTGCCTGCTGACTTTTAGATGCATTGTTCCATTTCTCCGTACGCAGATCAAATGAACATTTTTTTCTTTCAGATGTTTCACAGCTTTTGTACTTTTCAGAACAATAAATATTCTTTATTCTAATGTCTGAACAGTGTAGCAACTATATTTTATCCTACTAGGCCTCATGTCTCGCTTAATGTTATGCTACATAGCAATTTGTGATCCGTCCTTAGCAATTGTCCAGCAGTGTATAATAATATTTTGCCTGAATATAGCTCAGACCTCTGTACAGAGGCTCAACTAGATTTTTGAAAAAATCATATTATTTTCAGAGTTACAACCCATTGAATTAATTATCAGCGTTTTTCTTAAAATTTCTCCCCTCTGTTATCGTAAAACATGGATATAAACCCACTTCTAAGTTATATATTTCAAAAATTCTAGTTGAGCCTCTGTACAGAGGTCTGAGCTACATACAGGCAAAATATTATTATAATAGAAGCATTTTTCACAAAATTAGAATATTTAGAAAATGGATCATTCTATGTTCATTTTTTGTCAAAATATTGTACTTAAATAATTTTTTATTGTTATACTATTCTTAAAACAACTTTATATACATTTTCTAATCTAAGTGATACTAAATATCATAAATATCCATTTATACGCTTTTGCAAAATCACGGTTCCGAACGTAGTCGGATACCTTAAGTTTGTGAAAAAAAATTCATATGGTAATAACCGTAAAGGCATTATTCTGAATCTTCATGTTTTCTCTAACAAGGCAAACTGACATTAGCTCTTCTTGCATATAATTCATTTTGAAGCTTTTTTTTAGATCTTAAGCATGTGATAAAAAGTGTTAGAATTCAAGTATATATTTTGTATATTCATGAGTGATGTACATTCAAAATGATTTTCCGAATTCGGGAAATCACTTTATAAGGAATGTCTTCCCATGTTGGGTTTTGCTCCAAAAATTGGATTTTTATTGCTTTAGAAGTAATTCTAACATTTTTATTTATTCGTAATATTATCAGTCAATGAAAATTTAATGCAGAACTAAATGTCTAATGCCAATCAAATATTTAAACGTATATGCAATTACAAGTAAATGTTTTCAATAAATAATTATGAAAAAAACAGAGAAAAGGAGACGATGAAATTTAGCAGACATTTTTTAAAAAATGCGTGAAGACATAAGTTTGAAAAACCGCGTGTTCTCTAATCAACGAGCCATGGTTTGCCATTTCCTAACCCAAGCAATTTTACCCGTTCAGAAGCAATATGACGATGCATATAGAGACACCATTAAAACTATATTTTTCAGCATTATCTCCATAATCTAATCTGATCCTTGAGAGGTTGCAGGCAAGTTATCGATGCCCAAATTTACGTTATCCATTTCCTGAGCGACTCGAGCCGTGTGCGTGGGAACGTGCATTTTTCTGCTGCAAATTACACCTGGAATGCCGGTTAGGAAGAGAAACAGGGGACGAAGAATCCCATCTACATACCAGCTTCTACAATTTTATACGCAAATGATTGAGCTAAGTAACATTAAGTATTTAAATGAACAAACAACCCACACCTTTCAAGACTGACAGATTTTCCAAGCCATATATGTATCTTCTAGGTAAAAAAATAAACAAAGCCTTAAAACTGTGTATTGTTAATTGCTCAAATAAATAAATATATAAATAAAGGTGGGAAGAGCTTTATGAATTCATAAAGTATTTTTCTGAGGTGTATCTGTTCACACAGAAATTACTGTATACTAGGGGTGGGCATTAAGTCAATCTCGATCGACCGGTGGACCGCCAAGAAATTTTTTTTGGGGTGGGGGGACTGCCTTTACTAAGACCCAAGACGTACATGTGATGACCCCCCTGGGTCACACCTTGAACACCAAGATTAATTTGAGGCAAAGAACCACCAAAAGCCATTTTGAATAATAATATTATTTATTCTTGTTATAATTTCCTCAAAAATCTCTGATAACAAATAGTATAATAATGTTACGTCTTCTAAAGAGATTTGCCTCTATATTAAATTAAATTACTAAGAATACGATTGATTACTAATCTAGCTCAACTCAAGTAAGGTTTACCGAAATAGGAGATCCGAGAAACACGCGTATTCGAATTCTTAATTGTCATTAACTTTAACTAAGTATCTCAAACTGACGCTTACTTTAAGCGTACGTGAATTATATTTACCGCTGGATTATATCAGCTTTCTGGTACGTCTAGCAGCACGACTTCTTCTCGAATCTAATCTCTTTGAATCTTCTAGTTTTGCTTTTAATGTTGTTGGCTCGATAGCCTACCATCATCTCTCTTGCTATCTCGCAACCCTCGACTTAAATACCTTATCTAATTCAAATATCCCAAACTTCTTTTTTTGAGTTCATTGGAAATATAAAAATGCGAATTTATATTCCCCAGAAAGACGCCTAAGAAGATTAGTGGAACACCGTTGCCAGCTAGACTGGAGATTTGTTGAACCGCAACACCTTGAAAAAGTTAGAAGTAGTCCGTACTCTGGAAAAGTCTGTTCACCCCTGTTGTATACTATGCATTCATTAATTTTCATTTTCATGTAGTAAATGCTCTATGCTTTCATGAAGTACCTCCTTTTCTTTTATTTAAGGGCATTAGGGCAATTATTTTTTTTGTTCTATTCTCAAGCAAACAATACATACAAGTGCAGTACAATATTTTTTGAGGAAACACTCGTACTTATTCTCAACATATATAACCCGGCATTTTCTGAAACCCAATCCCCCTTCGGTCCACAAGAGGCTGAGTTTTCGGAGCTTTACACTGTATATGTAGATCTCAAATATACCAGGTGTCCGAAAAGAATGACTACCCTTTCAAATATTAATTACAAAATGAATAAATAAATAAAGATGTTCTCACTTACAGTTATTTTTCTTTTCTTTTTTTTTCTATAAAGAAATTATTAAAGGGTTTTTTTTTGCAATGCTTTATTGCACGATTTCAATACGCGCAACACACCGAGTCTACACGAGTTTTTTTTTTTTTTTAGCCATGTTCTATGAAGCGTTGCAGGACCCCAACCACCTGAATGGCAATATAATTCGAATTTTCAATTCATCATTGTCACAAATTGAAGATTGGTAACCATTGGTTTTCATGTATCCCTACAAGAAGAAGTTTAAAGGAGTTATGTCTAGAGATCAGGGTGGCCTTGTTATTGGACTTCCTCTTTCCATCCATCACCCGGTGAACTTTTTCACTTCCATACTTTAGTTTGGTGGCTTCCTATTTATGCTGTACATGTGTGTTGCAGATTTAAATACGACAAACCATGCTACAACTAGCGCTTTTTGTTGCGTTCAAGCCATTTCGAAACGAGAAAGTTTTAAAATGGGGATGTTGCGCTACCTAATTTGTATTTCATTAAACAGAAACTTTTACCTTTTCTTTACAAACATAAGAAACCGAAACTAAAAACTCAGAGGTGCAACAGCACATAGAGGGGCAAGGTCTACTGAGCCCATCTCAGTTTTCTTGATATTGGGCACTGAGTTGCATGAGTAGATGTTCTGGTCACGTGGTCAGCATGACGCGGTAAGAGAAAAACTTTGTTTATTTTTAATTAATTTTTGAAAGTTTTGTCATACTTTTCGGACACCTTTTCTAAAATAATATGAATTTTTAAGACGATTTTGTTAAAAAATTATTTTTTTTAACAAAAGAGGGTGTTAATAACAAAGAAACAATAAAAGTATTGTAATCTTTATAAAAAGAAATAAATCCATTTTTTAAATTTTTTTATTTATTTTTGTAAAAATGGAAAATTGTGGTTGCATTTTTTAATAAAAAAAGTTATGCTTTTGATATGCACAAAATGCTAAGTTCAACGTTCTTTGTTAACCGACTTGGGGCGTCAAATATATTCTTCCGAGAAGAAAAATTCTTGTCTTGAGCATTATAATTTAGAATTAGTCATGGGGTGGAAACAGTTTTAACAGTGAAGCCCATTTATTAAAATTCAAAGCTTAAATAAAAATAATTAATGATACTAACATTCAAGTCCTTTCTACACTTAACTACTACTTTAACCTTGGAATTTCTATTCTTTATAACTATTGTCATGACTGAGACTACATGATGTCAAAGAATAATGAAAGTAGTAATTATGTCAATTTTGCTGCACAGATTAATTTTAAGAACTGCTTTTGTACAAGTAAAATAATTACAATTTATTCAAATATGTAGATTTAAGAAATAACACCGAGAAAAACAGTTAACTGAATTTTCTTCCTCTATATCAGGCACGTCAAACTCGTATGATACAGCGGGCTACAGGCTCTATTTTACATTAAGTTGGGGGCCGCATGTTTTCGAAGTTCAAAAAATTAATAAAATGTAATTTTCAGAATGATGACGATATTATGTATCTATTAGACTCAATGTACTGTAAACAGGAATTTTTCAAGGGGGTCCGGGGTCGAAAGTTCACCATTCTTGTATCATGCTCCTTTTGATTTTGTCGATTTTCGGAAACAAAACACAGTAAAAAACCAATTTTTGAATAAATAATTAGCATTAATTAATAAAATTAATCATTAATAACAATTAATTAATTAAATTTTACGTACTATATACTTAGAATTATAATCAATCGGAAAAAAATCAAGGGCTTTGGGGGTCCGGACCCCCAGGCCCCCCTTGTGTGCGCCACTGACTGTAGATTATACATAAGTAGTCGTTTCCTAATCCATACTAGTTTTGCAATCAAGTTATAACTATTTTATATTTTTCTCTTAAAAAAAATAGCCATAATAAGAAATATACAGTTTAATATTACTTTTTAGAAGATATTTGACATCGTTTTATATAAGAGTCATCAAAATTTAGTTGAATATCTTGAACTAATGCAACTTTTAAAATTGGTGATAAATGTTGATTGGTGTTTGTTGAAATTTCTGAATTTTTGTTATTTTTTATTAAAGAAAATACTTGCTCTCATAAATCATTGCTCCTGAACACATTCATTATAAGCTTTATAAATGATAACATTTTAGGAAAGCGATCTACAAATATGTAAATATGTATAAAATTCGGGAATACATCAAATTCCATACATTTTTGCTTTAACAAATAATTGCATTAAATTTCCATTAACTCCGCCCCACCGTTCGTAAGTTTTCATCTACAATTTCAATATCGATAGTTAAACGTAAAATAAAAAAGAAATTGAAATTTATAGTTTCTAAAATCGGACAATTTTCTCCTGAATTCTGTTTCTAACAATTTAATTTGGTGAGTATATTCCGTAAGTTTTAACTAATAAATATTGACAGCTTTTAAAGTGTGACGAGTTTTATTTTTCTATTTGTTTTCGCCAAAATAATGTGGCCGTGGTAGCCGAGTGGTCAAGGTATCGGATCGTGGCTGGCCAGTACCACTAAAGACCCGCCGTGTAGGGCAGCGATGCACGTTAAATCTGTCGAGAGCTCAAACGTCCTCCCGTTGGTGTGATGTGGGAGTTAGGAGAAGGGGGTGCCAGCTCAGGTGTCGTCCACGTCACTTGATCATGGTGTGAAATTGCTTGGTCCGTCGCCAAAGGCCCTCGAGTATCTGAACAGTGCGACGTCAATATTTACTCACTCACTCGCCAGAATAATATTTTTTTGTTTAAAAGCGTTAATATTATCAAATAGCACTGTAACAACATTATTTTTGCCTTGAAGCCTTAGATTAACTTTAAATATTTAAAAAGTCTCGGTGGGCCGCGCGTATGATGTATCTGCCCTATATAAAAACAGTACTTGTTTTATAAATGTTTAAAAATTTCTTTCCGAATAAAATGCCCAAAAATATTTTCTTCCTTGAGAATTTTAAATAAATTAAACTTTTTCTAAAAAATTAAGCCTTTCACAGTAATTTATTGGTTTTTTTACTTAAAAAAATGGGGTTTTATGTAAATAAATATGCCTATTTCGAAAGAAACAAGATTATTTTACGTAAATAATATCACATATTTTATGGTTTGCTTAGGAAAGACCGTACAAAATGTTATTTAAATTACAGTCGCACGTCCCTATATAACGAACCTTTATTTTACGAACTTTTCTTGGAACCAAGAACATTTTACTACTTTCTTCGTAAAATAACCTCCCAATAGCGAGGTACATTTTCTATTTAACGAGCTTTTTCTATTGCGATTCGAATTTCCCCCCTAGTTTTAAAATATTTCAGGACATTTTTCAAATTATTGTATCTTTAAGCACATTTTATGGTGATCAATGACGTTGAACTAGTTTTACCAGGTGTTTAACTCCCTTAGAGCAATGAAATTGCCATATTTTTTAAAACAAAAAACTCAAATAAAACTAAAAGATTTTATCAGTAATAAAATTTTTAAGAATGCATGTAGTAGCGTATGCTTAAAATTACTGGTTATGGAATGACGTACTCTTAAAATTACTTGTAAGCTTAAAATAAGAAAATGTAGTTAAATTCAATAATTTTAATATAAAATTATTCTTTAAAGTTGAAAATACACACACAACGTATTCCTGGGCAATGTTTTATTTTCTCTTTATTGTTTTCCTTGCAGATTTCTTTTTGATGGGCAAGATACATAAAATGAATAGATTTTAATTTAAAAAAAACATTCATTATTGTGCGAATAATTACTTTTTAAGTAATATATAGTGTTTATGAATTTAAAATTTGTTTTATGTGGTTTCTTAATTATATTAAAAGATGAATCTCTCTACTTAACGAATTTTCCACATAACAAACTTTTCTTCGGGATTTAGCGACTTCGTTAAATAGAGGTCTAACAGTATTAGAAATTTATTCTGAGCATAAAGAAGGCTTTTTTCGCCAAAGATACGAGAGCCTGTACGAAATGCGAACACACATTTTCAGACAGAAAAATATCTCGATTTTCATGAAAATTTGTTGCATTGCAATTCATACATTTTTTTTATGATATAGTGCTTTTAAAACTTCAAAATATTCAATGAATAACTAAATTTTCCTTTTAATATGTGAAAGGAGAGCTCATTTCGTATTACGGTATAGGAAAAAAAATGCAAAACATTTTATTCTAGAAAAAAATTGGTCACCTCGGATAAAAATGAGGAGTGCTTTAAAATTTCCTACTCTATATAGGATAACAACACCAGAATACAATATAGATGCTGGAATTTTTTTTATCTGAAAAAATATTTCAAATCTGGGTATTCGAAAGTATTTCTTGTGAAACTATTCGTTCATTTCTTACTTAAATAAATTAAAAGATACAAATTTCCAAATTAAATATACTATATATGTACATACGTATACATAAGCATACATAAATATATAAATGTATGAAATAGAAATTAACTAAAGACAAAATGCACAAATATAACATTTACAAATATTACTCAATTCAGATGTATCTTTTATATCTTCAAGTCATTTAACTTAATTCCATAAACAACGATATTCTAAACACTAATCTGAAAGTTCATCGAAAATGCAGCTTTTAGGTTAGACAGCAATCTTTTATTATTTAAGAAATTGGAAACTAAATTGCAGAAGAGATTTATCAACTTCAGAAATTTTAATTATACGTCAGTATCTCAACAAATAAATTTAAAGTCTTCAGAAAAATTATATTCGAAAGTAAGCGAATAAATTTAACTAACATCTTATCCTCCTTTCCTTGTCAGACGAAAAGCAATAATTTATAAATGATTGGTTGACACTATTCGAAAATGCATTAAACTTTGCAACTACTTACTGACTTCTCCGGGATTTACTATAGTTTCTAAGATTCTACATTCGTTGTAGCATTCAGGAACCGGTTCGAGGGTCCACAACTTGCTACCTTTGATCTGGGCTTGCCAGGAAGGGTTGTTCACATGATCAATCTAAAGTTGAAACAAAAATGAAATTTTTAAATGATTGTCTCTAAATTTATTTTCTACGTTTCATTTCAGAATATTCCATTACAGTTGCACGGAGAATTACTACATAACGCTTAAGAATGTTGTTCCACCCTAAGGCGTTTGAGAACTTTATTAAACAAACATATTACAATTTTTGTATCATTTTAATACTTATTTAAAGAGTGTTTAAATGAAGTAAAATAATTTTAGGTAAATTCACATGTCATCTCATTTCATGATACATAAATAATGATAACTCCAATTATTTCCCCCTTTATTGTATATTATTCTAGCTCAGTTTTTCCTTAATATAAAAAAATTCCTGCATACCACGAATATATTAGCATTTATTGAGAACTGGATTTAAATTCAGCTATACAAGATGTGTAACAGAGTACAGTTATTAAATTTCTTATTATAATATATTGCCGTACTTATTTTTTAAAATACACCTCTAGGAGCCTATACGTTTTTGAAGACGAAACTCATGGCAAAAATTCGATTATTCACATGTGTTTGTGGTCAAACGTTTGAAATAAGTTTTACTTTTTTAAATGCTGAAATGCCCTTCATGCAATTCTTTTTGTTTAAATTAAAACCATGAGATATAAGAAAAGCCTATCCGACCTATTATTTTGGTTAAAATAAAAAAGGATAAAGTGCAGTTTTGAACTTTTGAATTAATGGAATAGCTTGAATTTGAGAAAATATGAATCACGTCTTTTTAAAAAATTAATTAAAAAAATTGGAACAATTGTAATGCAAAACACGCTTTTGTGTATTGCCGCGTTTAATATCATTAAATTATTAATTGTAAAAATTCTTTTTTCTTAAAAAATTATTACAAAAATATTTTTCACTGAAAATTTTCAAGAAATTTTAAAATTGATCTTAGTAACTTTCTTTCAAATTGTTTTTAAACAAACGCATGGACAGAACTGATTTCTTCATAACCGAAAGAAATAAAAGATTGAAAGCGATCATGCTGCCATCTGTAGGGCATTGAACAAAAGTTTTCTACTTTCCTTCATAAATCCCTTACTGTTAGATTATTACGAAACAAAATATGTAAAATGATATTGATGCACTCACAAGATATTATGATTATTAAATATTATGCTATATTAAATTATTTTGTCCAGAAATCAATTCATACAACATTATATTATTGAATTAAATGTCATAGAGATTTTTCTACATAGACTGAAAAGAAAATTGCCCCGAGGTATGTTCAAGCAAATTTTAAAAATGCATTAAAATGTCATTTATTTTGTATTAGATTTGACACTAACAGTATTGATGAAATTTTCGTAAAATTTAAAACTTACCTATTTTTAAGAATTTACGTACAGTACTTTTGTTCGAAATCAAATGAACATAAAAACAAAATTTTGAAGAATTATGATATAATATTTTTTTATTCACACACACACAATCTTATAAATGATATTTTTTTGACGAAGTCCACTTTTCAAAAATCAAATCATTTATTTAACTCATTTTAACTCTTAAAAACTCATTTATTTAATTTCTTACTGAAAATTACATATTTTTGTGAAAAAGAACTTAAATAAATAAATTTTCATATAAGGTGGATCCACTCTTAACTCTGGAGAAATTAAAAAACCTTTAATTTTTGGAGTTCAGTGTATATCATACAAAGTTTTGTACTTATAGATGAAAAACATACAAATCAGACAAAATTGAGGTTAAAAAATTCAACAGATATTATAAAAGTAGTTGCATAGAATAGTTTTAAAATTAATATAGATGGAAAAATATGAAGTCTCGTCTTTAATAACAATTAAATTATACTTGCGTGCATATGAGCTCCATAACCTGGCTTTCCCATAAATATCCAATCTATATTTGTGCTCTCTGATAGAGTAGGCAAAAAATAGGGTCGGTTGTAGTGGTCTCTTAAAATATTCCCTATTTTGGTATCACAGTTACTCCTGTAATATATAAATATACAAGTATATGACTTTCGTTATAAATGAAATATCAATAGCTTTGCAAAAGATTTTACTCGATCGATAAAATGTCTAAATATTTTCAATGATTTTCTCCTTCACAAAATATTAGTTACTTACTATGTAATATCATTACTTATTAATTATATTATCTGAAAATAAACTTTTAAAAAATAAATAAAGTAGGAAATATAGAAATTATGCATATTATGTATTAAATCTTGATTCATTATTTATGGATGTTTTAAAAATATATCTTAATGCATGGTTTATATCTATTGGAAATAGGAAAATTATCTCATATATAAAAAGATGAGGTGTGTGTGTACGCGATTTCTTAAAAATTCACATAATCTAATTATATTTCTTTACATAAGCTTTTACTTAAAAAATATTTTATGGAGAGTTATTGTTTCGTTATTAATGAATTTTTATTTTATTTTTAGTTGTATTGGAAGAAATATATAGCAATTTTCGTGAATTATTATCATAATGTTTTGATTAAATTTTTTTCTATATGGTCACCTTAAACTATACTTGCTTTTTATTGCAAGATTATATTTGATTTTTTTATAATTTTGTTCAGTAATATCAATTTAAGAAAATGATTTTAAATTTAAAAAAATATTCTTCGAATTTAATTATCATGAAGTAGATATAACCATAAGCTGTTTAAAACCCTGACAACATAAATTAATAATAAACTGTAAATCAAAATGAAAACGATTGCATTTCTCTGAAATCAATCCGTATCAATTGTACCTTCTAAAAAACAATGTCTTCTATGAATTTTTGGTAGAAAATGCATATCATAATTGTAATGGCTTGTCAATCTCGTAATAAATGTATGCATTTGTTTACTGAAAGACAAAACTTGATTTCATTTTAAATCTTGTTAAATAAACTACACAAATTTTATAAAATGTTTCACTGTTGAAATTTCTTCCGTTCAAAATCAGAAAAAAAAATCTATTTTTATTAAATGTGAAAATGTATTCTTAATCTAAAGAATTGGGCGCGAAACTGACGCATTCAAACTTGCTAACAAGATTTTCTTCAAAATAAACTTGATTTTAACTGTGCAGCGATTTCGTTAGTTTATTTTACTAATCGTTTTGCGGGTTTGCCAGTTTTTATTTATTACAATATCGATCAATAAAATCAAACTAATAATATTAATCGGCAATTGCAGAAAATAAATTGCTAATGAACTGTTTTGTTGCAATCAAGTTAGTATTCTTGCTCGATAGCGTATGCCCTCCAGTAAGTAAATACTCTAACGACTGTATGAATGAAAATTCTGGCTAACTTTGACAATGAAAGAATATAATCTTTTATATTATATACCCTAGAAGAGGTAACTCTTTTCATTAAGTATTTGATCTTTGAAAGGGGGAATTAAATTTGATATAAATGAAAAACGAAATAAAATAAATTGTTAGAAAAAGCTGAATTTAGGTATTCGGTAGATCGTAGGAGTTGAATAAGCACGACAAATTAATGTTAATCGTGTTTACGCAGAAAATACCTTGGGGTATACTAACGGCAACTTAAATAAACCGCTAAACCACGATTCTCAATAAGCCACAAGCCAAATAACGTCTGTTCACTGTACGATAACGTGTCGCATTGGAATGCTCAGAGGTTCTCCTGATAGACTGCTCTTTAATCTTCTTACAAAGTTGTGCAAAGAGTATTAACTGTAATGATACGAGTAATGCTTTCCTTCTATAAACATACAGCTTGGGTAACCATCCACCTACGTAACATCCAACCGAGTGATTTGGGGACGAGGATATGTTTAGGGATGGGGAATCTTTTGAAGGTCAAAAGACACAAGTCTACCTAAAATCCTACAACCCTCACTCAAACTTATGTTATCAAATAAGACCACATGGATTTATTATATAAATCCTAATTATATATATTAGGAAGTTGTACAGCTTATTTTTAGTACTTTTGGTATTCTTCTTCTAGTATTATGATTATTACCTTTAGTATAATCATACCTACGTCAGACAGGTGGTATTAGCCACAACAACAACAACAACAGTATTAGAAGAATCTTTTTACACTATTTTCTCTTCCTTGCAGCTCAGTGGTGTAAGCACAAAAAGAGAAGGTTAGCTGACCTTAAAACTATGTTTAACCCCATAATCTTAGTCCCTAAGGTTAAGAATTTGCTATTGTACTACTGAGGCTATCTTATTTTTTCTATTGCTCTTTCGGTGTTGCCCATTGAATGAGTAAAATGTCATTCAGTGTGAAATTTTGCACACCGGGTTCTTTTAGGACAAGGGCGTCAAACTCAAAGGCTGACTTGGGCTAAGCAAATAAGGTTTTACTTTGAGTGGGCCACAAAAAAAAAATCAATATTTATAGAAACGTCGTTTATTTCAAATATAATACATTATAATAAACATTTAAGAGAGCAACACTAATTTAATGTTTGTATCCTGATACTTGACATTTCTTCTCTGCTACTATATTTCCTATTTCGGGAGAAATTTTGTGTTCGCACAGATTAATTTCAAAATTGACCCCAGGCGAGCAACATTAATACTATTTTTTAACAGGAGACTTATTTTTTTTTCAAAATTAAAAACTGCTTGCACCGTTATGTACGTCCAAACACGGAAATAATTTCACATGTGAATTTTCGATTATTTTCCAAAGTGGCTAGTAAATATTTGTAAAATTCTAGCATACCCACTTCAATGAATTTTGTCTTCAAATTTGAGTCATACTGAGTCAATATATATTAAGAAAATCGTAGAAAATAAACAAGATTTGCCTTCCAAAGAATTATAAACTGTAAATCTTGTATCAAATTCAGTTTTAAGATTTGAAATTTTTTTCTGCATATTTTTGATACAACGTAGCATCAACTAAATTCGAATTGTTCATGTTGCACGTCAGGAAATGCGTTAAATTTTCCCTTTTCAGTTGCTTTTCCCAAAGATTATATATTATTATTGTGTTTTTGCCCGGGCCGCAAGAATGTTCATTGCGGGCTACCAGTTTGACACTCCTGCTTTAGGAAGTAGGATGAAGATTTCATTATAACTGCTGACATAAATAAGGATGCAAGTTTTAAAAAGTAAAACAATACATATTAAATATTGAAAAACAATAGCTTAAGTTAATTCCTAAAAATTGAACTAGTTGTGTTATACAAAAGAGTGCAATCTAACATACCACCCGATGTACCACGGTTTTCCCGCCCTACTTTGATTCATTGACAAAACTTCAGCTAAGCTTTGGAATTCGGTCTGATAGGGAAAAAACTGACATTCTCGTTCGACCTCCCAGAACACATCGTCTTCATCGCCCAGATACAGATCCCGAAAAAATTCGAAGCTAAAAGTGTTCATTGCAGACCAGTTCTTTGTTCCATCCGTGACAATCACTGGAACGGTTGAGTAAGCAAACCTGAAAAAGAATTATGTATTATTATTTATGTATTCCAATGTAGTAAGGAGCGACATGCATTCTTTCTGCAACGTATCCATGATTATATCACAAGATTTCAAGTATAAGGTAAAAATGGAATTAAAATATGTTCATGTGCACTGAAAATGTCAGGTGAGAAAAGTAATGAGCTAAAAGAAACAAAATGAAGTATTCATTCTGAAAAAAACCAAAGGAAAGAAACAATAGCAGCAAATTAACATATGGAAGCCAAGTTTTGATACTTTCCAATGGGAAATCAGATTTTCAACTTGCGTTACTCATGCGTATACCCATGGTTTACGTATTTATTTGAAACTAGCTGGTATACCCGTTCTTCACACGGGTAAATCGAAAAATTAAACAATACAGATTGAAGGATAAAGAAGTTTTTAATCAGTTAATTTTACGTGAATTGCAAGTTAAACAACAACAAAAAAAGCTTTTTGTATATCTCAGCTGAACATAAAAAAACATATTTGTTAAATTTTAAGTCTGTAGATCCAATAGCTGATAAAAGGGATTTTTTTTTATTTATTTATAACTCCCTGTAACTCTCTTGTCAGTCGATTTTTGAAAACACCTTCCTAAGCTGATCTCTGCACAGCAAAAGCATTGTTACAAATTTTGTATAATGAACGCTTAAAATAGTGCAAATAATTTATACCTGGAAGTGTAATACGTTAATATTACTTTCTCTGTTGTATTTATTTTATGTTAAAATCTTACCATCACCTCTCCCTTCGAAATATAGTTTTATTATGAAATAAAAAAAATAGTGATTACAAGGAATAAATTAAAAGCGAGCGCGCACTGAGGCATGGCGTATACAAAACAAACAGGGAAAGTTTTGCTTCACACAAAAAAAGATAGATATATGCTGACGCGGGCTTTTTTGCAAATGGCAGATATTTCCTTTTTTCTTGACAATTATTGTTATATTTTGGAAACTTCACACAATATCTTCATAAATTATAGCCTATGTGTTTTCTAATGTATAAGCTATATTATTGTAAAGTTTCATTAAAATCCATTCAGTTGTTTTTCCGTGAAAGAATAACAAGCATCTCTCTCCATACAAACTTTCGTGTTTATAATATTAGTAAGGATATATGCAAACGTGTAAATCAGTTTATGTACAAGCTAATCTTATATCATGGGATTTATTATTATTGAAAAACTTTCCAATTCATGCCTAAAATACTTCCAAAGTAAGATAAATTTATTATTCTTATGTTATTTTTATATAATATTTTATGAAGAACTGTTATAAAATTATATAATAAATTGCCATGCTAACACAAATGCATATAAAGGCAATTATGTCCATGAACACGATATCTGGAGGAAAATATTGAATCGTTTATTTGAATGAAATATTGCAAAAATAAGTTTCAATAAATGTAAAATCCTTACTTTTTTCAAAAATTTTTTTTAAATTACTAAACGTTAGACAGGTATTCGGATTCAAAGTTATTTTCTGCACTTGTGGTGCTCAATGTGTTTTGAATCAAATATAATTCCACCACGGAAAGATGCAACGAGTTCTTTTCGCGTCTTTTCTCTAATCTTCAAGGAGAAATTCTTTTTATTAATTGTTCGATTTGAGAACGTCTTTCTGTAAAGGAACCGTGATTCATGCATATGAAAATTACTATTTACAATTAAGTGAATCGAGTTCGTGGGGGTGAGTAAGTGAGTCAATATTACCGTCGCATTGTTCAGCTACACGAGGGCTTTTGGTGACGGACCTCGTAATTTTGAGCCATGGCCAAGTGACGAGGACAATACCTGAGCTGACGCCCCCTCTCCTAACTACCACACCACATCAACAGGATGACGTGTGAACTCTCGACAGATTTTACGTGTATCATCCCCCTACATGGAGGTCGAGGGGGAAGAAAGTACTAAAATATTGCCAGTGTTAGTCTGAGGTACAGATGTCAGAATTATATTTTGGAACATTAGCGTTTCTTGGTATAAAATTCGAAACAATATTGTGATTGTCAAGTTCCAACAACTCATAAGGCTATCTCTCTTCATATACGCACAAGTGGATTTTATTATTATTAATTGGGGCTAATATATATATATATATATATATATATATATATATATATATATATATATATATATATATATATATATACCCCATTAGCTATCTGTGGTCATATTATATTTGGAATATATTGGAATAAAAAAAGGTTGTGTGTGTTGTGTTTTCGATGTCTCTTCTTTCAGTTCCCCTTACACTAACGCGAACTTAGGTTCTCTACAAAGAAAAAGTTTAAAAATGAGCATATTTTTTTAAAATGCACAAACGTACATAAATTTTATAATTCGCGTAATAATTTAATTTAAAAAAGATACTTTTCCGTTTCGCCGGCGCAGGCTATTAAGTCGCCAAAAACGATACAACCGACGCCAAATGAAATATTCAGCTGGTAACCTTTAACCCCCTCCCCATATTTTCAAAACAAGTCTTTTTTTTTAAAATTAGTAACTTCTTTTTCATAATACATCAAAAATAGATGAAAAACCAATGAGAACTAATATTTATTAATATTTTTTATGTTTGCATTGTGTTTTGTCGCCAATGCACCAAAAAAACCGAAAAAAACCGAAAAAGTACCCCCCAAAAGTAATCTATGTTTCAGAATAACAATGTATTTACGAGACTGTTAAAAAAAAAAAACAAAGATTTCAGTCAATTGGAAGAATCTTGTAAATATATGTAACACAAAATGAAACGAAAAAAAAAAGGTAATATATCTTCTATCAGTGGCGTACCCAAGAGAGGTGTTCAACCCCCCTTCCCCACAGATCAACAGATTATTAATTTTTACCTTAAAGATTACCACTCGGCACTTTGGTCTGAGTGTTTAAAAGTCCTTCCCACAAGAGGCCTGTCTACGACTGCTTTCTATCAATTATATATAAAGCTTATAATTATCGAAAAAGGTTATTTTTTTATGGTCAATTTTTATAGCTTGTCAAAATGTTTTAATCCGGTTGAAACAAGAATATTCTTCCTTCTTATGCGATGATTTTTAGATACGGGTCTTAAAATTTAAAGGAAAAAAAATACACGTTTTAAGAGTTTAGTCATTTCGGGAGAGAGAAGTCTAGGGCATTTCAAATAAGATATTTAAAATTTTTAACAGAAATCTAAGAATCTAATACAATTTAAAGAATCTGAAAATTTTCAGCAATATTTTTTTTATCAAATATTAATAATTATCTATGACTTTTGCCATTTCTTGCACCTCAAAACAGCTACTCCCGTTTACACAATAATCAGAAATTCAAAGAATAAAAATTTAATTTTTCCATTTAACTGGTTTAATCGTGTAAGACTACATTGTAACCACTTTTTTTCTTTTGTTTGGATTGCGTACAATGCTGTGAAAATGTGACCGCATAAAGAAAAATCAACAATTTAAAAAGTGAAACTAGAAGTTCTGTGGCAAAGAAAAATTTCTCTCTCTAGGTTGGGTACCCCGTTGTTTGATGAATGAATTCAGGTTAGATATGTAGGTCAGGGAAGTTCCCTCAGATCTACGTGATCGAAATCACTTCAAACTGAGGTTAACTTCAAATGTAATATTATATACATATATATGCTCCGTTTTCAATATGTTTTCTTTAATGTTATTTACTTTCAAATGGAATGTTTGGATAAAATTCCGAGATGTGAGGATGGAAAGACTTTAAAAACAAAATGAACTCTTCAATAAACGTGATATGTTATGTCAAAGAGGAACGTCTTAAGACTTCTTGAGGACCGGGGCCCCTACTCAAAAGTAGGCCCTGGGCCCTAACACAATTGTAGGCCCTCCTAAGACCCTTAAAAGTGAACAGTACATAACATACGTTGTCAAATACTGGTACAAATGATAACAAAATAATGATTTACAATCGCATATACCATCTCGACCGACTACCCCTTATGATTGAATGAGTAATGATGGTATATGGGGGTAAGCCTAGGCCTGTACATGGACGACGGTCATCACATGTAGCCAGTTGACATATCGTCTGAAATTCCTAGTTTTTCGGAGAATACAACCGAAAATAACGTTTGACCTTTGAAATTATTCGAATTATGATCTTAAGGTATCCGACTACGATCAGAACCGTGGTTTAAAAAAAGCGCATAAATAGATAATTTTCATGATATTTAGTGTCACTTAGATTAGAATACACGTATAAAATTGTTTTAAGAACATTTTGACAAACAAATATTTAAATACAATACTTCGGCAAAAAATTAACTTAAAATAACCTTTTTTCAAAATGTTCTCCTTTTGTGACAAATGCTTCTATTATAATAATATTTTGCCAGTATATAGCTCAGACCTCTGTACAGAGAAATTCCCATTGATTTCAGAGTTACAGCCCATTAAAATAATTATCGGCCTTTTTTTTCTAATAATTTCTCCCCTCTGTTGTCGTAAAACATGGATAAACACACTTCTAAGTTATATATTTCAAAAATTCTAGTTGAGTCTCTATACAGAGGTCTGAGCTATATACAGGCCAAATATTATTAAGATAGAAGCATTTTTCACGAAAGGAGAATATTTTGAAAATGGGTCATTCTATGTTCCTTTTTTGTTAAAATATTGTACTTAAGAAGTTTTTTTATTGTAATACTATTCTTAAAACAATTTTATATACATTTTCTAATCTCTAAGTGACACTAAATATAAATATTATCCATTTGTACGCTTTTGCAGAATCACGGTTCCGAACGTTGTAGGATACCTTAAGGCTGAGAAGAGAACGAGACGAGGCCTCTATTATGGCCGAGGCCCTGGGCCCGGGCCCAGCCGTCCCATGTTTTAAGACGTCTCTGGTAGATCTTGGTATGGATGGCAGACATGACGTAATAATGCAGTCTTGCCACTATTGCCAGTTGACATACAGTTAAAACTTTCCAATTTTTCGGAGTATATGTCTACGAATAACATTTGACAATTGAATTATATGGATCATGATCTTATTAAGACTCAGTCGAGGACGAGATGCAGCCCCTTACTGAGGCCTTTGTTACAAGTACGGTTTTTGTGGTGGTGGTAAAGGAATTTTTCCTTAGAGAAACTAAAATGCTAAAACTAAACAAGATACAAATATAATGACACATACCACTTATTTTGCTTGTTAAAAAGCATTATGTAAAAGGAAATTATTTTTTATAGTTACATCAAATGTTTTTTAATATTATTTATTTTAAAATTCCAGTTTTTTTTTTCATTTCTGAATAGTTAATTATTGTGAATCTCATACACTAGGGAATGTTTTAACGAGAGGGGAAAAAAGAATGCAATTATATTTACATAAAACTTTAAATAATTAAGAATATATGATAGGGTAAAAGCTGAAATCTAAAAATGCAGCGAAATACAAAGAAATGTTAAACAAATAAAGCATTCTACATTTAAAGAAACTGATTTTTCAGACTGGTTAATATGCACCCGTTACCAAAACTCATTACACTGAAACATTTCAAAGCAACTTATTATTTTTTTTTTTGAGTTTCTTTGTTCTTAATACCTCTGAATAACACTGAAAAGGATTAACGAAATGAAATGAATTAATTAAATGAGCTCAAAAAAAAATTACATCATATACCCATCAATTTGACTAAATTAACTAAAAACCTAATTCTTTTATATTCCTCTCCCATTAACCTCTAGAACTTTTTCTAAAGAATCTAGTTTGTAAAGATGTAAGCTAATTTTTCAGTACAATATAAAGTCATGCTGAAATTAATAATTTCAAAAAGAAAAACCATTGTCTTTCGGCACGCCTACCCTTCGAGGGTGAGGTGTACTCTGCTATTGTGATATTTCCATAAATAAAAAAGCAGTCATTACAAATAGAAAGGCCAAATCGAGGCCACATTTTTGGATATCTAAGACCACACCCGTCAATCAATGCATGCGATTAGTTGTGTCGAGAGAGAGAGAGAGAGAGAGAGTTCTCTGTTCAAATAACAAATACTCCTGAAAAATGTGCGATTATGGCATATCTTTTCAATAAATAACACTTTCAGTATGGCATAAAATAACTAAATTTTCCATCATGTAAAATAGGGTTCTTCAACCCGTGGCCCGCTGAAGGCATTTTAGTGGCCTTTCATTTGAATCTGTGGCAATTTCAGGAGAAATTGCATTGTCTGCTGTTTGTCGTAAAAAAACGCCATTTTTTCTGTTACTCTTGATATTTGAAACATTTTATTGATACCCATTTGGGATAAAAAGTTTCTTAAATTGACGAATTTTTCAAAAATTTCACTGTCTTTTGAATAATTTTAAACATAAAAAAAAATCTGACTATTCATAAAATCTCGGAAGTTTTCAGAAGAAAAGGTGAGCTGTTATCTTTAACACACAAAGTATTTTAATTCGACTTCGATTTTTTTTAAACCGATATATATATATGTCGCAGAAAAATGATGGAATTAAGAATCACATCAAATCTCTAAGAAAGATGTTAAATAACGTCTCTTCAAGGTCATTTCCTTGATAAAAGTAAGGAATTTGAACGAATCCCTGAGCTGTTTCAGTGAAATGATGAAATAATATTGTCAAGAGTTTAAAAGTGTTAATTTGACAAATATGGTGCATTATTAAACGTAGAAGTAAGTAATACAACAATAGTCAAATTATTTATTCGAAACTAATTAACAAATAATTAGAAAATTAGGCTGGTAATCAATCCCTATGTTAATCTTATGTTGCCATTTTTTTAAAGATATGAGGTTGATATTTAGGGGGCGAGATAGTACTATCTGTATGGTTAGGAAGCACAAGGACTCGATCTCCCAGGTGTCTCCCCGCACCCTGTATAACATTTTGCCAATGCAAATCCTGACTAGTTCATTTCATCATTTCACTGAATCAATTCAGGGTTTTGATAAAATCACTTATTTTCATCAGGGAAATGACCTTGAAGAAACGTTATTTTAACGTCTCCCATCAATTGATCATCTACCTTAGGGATTTGATGAAATTCCTAATTTCGGCATTTCCCTGCGACATATATACAAATCTGTAACACTATTTCTTCCCTTAGAATCAGTTATAATCATCTACAACAACCCCCTCCCTTTCTTATATAAACTTTCTGACTACATTATTCTTTTGACAGTCTTGTGGCCCGCGGATCATTGTAAATGTATTGATGTGGCCCACGGATTATTGTGGGTTTGTTGGTATGGCCTCGAGAGTTAAAAATTGAAGACTCCTAATGTAAAATATAGTTAATTTTGAATAATACGTACATATCTGGTAATGAGATTGAAATTCAAACTGAAAAAAAAAATATTGTATTTCAGGCAATATTCTCTTCTAACAAATTTAATTATTAAAATATTTTTTAGGGAAATTTTCAACTAAGCTTTCAAAATTTAAGAAAATCTGCTACAAGCAATAAAAATTTGTATTATTTATAAAATTGACTTGGTTATTTTGTTTATTTATATACTCGGAATTTAAATTCAACATTTCTCAGATGCTTTTTATTTTTGCTTGAAACTTTATAACGGTGTATTTAACTTCAAACATTATCAACTAAAGTACTTCTAAAACAGTACATTAACATATTTCATAAAACGTGCAATTGAAATCAAGCAATGAATATGAGAGGGACATATTTTAATATTTCTAATAAGCGTAAAAAAAACAGGTTTTTTATTGCTGAAAAAACATACTAAATATCTCATTTAATATGAATACTATAAATTATAAGTCTAATTTTAAAACAAATTTTTACATTTCAATTTCGTGTTAGTACGCCATTGCATAAAATTATTTTTTTGTATTTTATTTCTTGAATTTATGATATAGAAGTATTTTGCACATAGACACACATATGTAGAAGAAGTTTTAAAAATTCTATATAAATTCTCATAGGGTACTAAATTAAACAACTCAAACTTATACTTAGTTTACTAAGTAACTAAAAGACTTCACAATGAGTCCCTAAATAAGGATCAAAATATAGCAAACAGTCAATTATATCTTTATAAAAAAAAGTATATAATGATATTTTCTAAAAACAAATGCAATCGAACCTCTATATTGCAAATTTTTCTATACAGCGAACTTTTTCCCGGAACCTTGAACATTTCACGATTTTCTTCAAAATAACCTCTCTATAGCAAAGTAAATTTTCTATATAAAGAACTTTTTCTTTTGTGATTCAATTTTTTCTCTCCCTTTATTAAAGTATTTCTGAAAAATTTTTAAGTCATTCTCCTCTTAACACATTTTATGGTGATCATAAATCTTGAACTGGTTTGATTAGATCCTAACTCGCTGAGAGTAACAGAATTCTGGACGTTTCATCCAAGAAGCGCGACCTTTAGCACCCATTAACCAGTTCACTAGAAGCATCTTCGATATCCTCTTTCACCCTCAGTGGAGTTGTCCCGTGTCCTAGTATTCCAATTATAAAATGATTTATGTTTTATATTACTTGTATGCTTTAAATTAAAAAATGTCCTTAAAATTTATTAATTTTAGTATAAACTTATTTTCTTCATCTTGAAAATAGTTATTTCTTCGACATTCTTTTTTCTTGTTTTCCTTGCAGTTTTCCTTTTTTCCTTTTTTTTTGATGGGTAAGATACATAAAATAAAAATATATTAATTTAAAAACGGTGTGAATTAATTACTTTCTTTAATATATAGTGTTAATATTAGTGAATTTAAAATTTGTGTTTTATGTGGTTTATAAAGTATATTAAAAGATGAACCTCTATATAATGAACCTTTTTACGGGATTTAGTGACTTCTCGTTATACAGAGATCCGACTATATTACATTTGAATAAAATAGAAACGATTGAATTTGAATTGTATTTTTGGGTGCTAGATATCTTTTTTTTTTGGGGGGGAGCACCAGGAAATATTTTTGTACAATAAGTAATACTTTAGATATGTGAGACAAATTACAGAATAAATCTCCAAGACATATTTAAATAAATTTCAAAAGTTCTGCAAAACTGTATTCTTTGTATAAATTAAATTATTTATGTTGATACATTTAATTTTAAGAATCGCGTGAGAAATTGTTACAGGATTAAAAAAGTATTTAAAATAGAAAAGGCGATGAATAGATGTAAAAATGTTAAGTTCAATTTCAGAAAGCAACTTCTTAAGAATCTAATAATTCTACATTATTTTTTTTCTTTTTTAAAGAGATCCAATTTATAATTTTGAAGGCATTAATTACATTTCGATCACTGTTACTAAGATTTGAAAGTTTCATTGAATTAAACAGTAATTAATTTTTAATTTGAGATTGTTTTAATGTGTTACATTTCGTAGCATAAATAACGATCACTAAAATAATTAAAATGTTCCATTTATATGGATTTCAAATTTACTAGATTTTCTACAGATGCTTAGAATATCAGAACAAATAGAATAAATATAAGAAATCCTAATGCATTATAAAAACACAGTAAGAGCGAAAGCGTGGACTGAGTGCTAACCGCGTATGTCGGGGTATAATTTCACATATAATACTTATAAATTATTTTTAATTTGGGTCGGAGACGAAAGTAAATAATAGTTTTACAAAAATGGTTTAAATTAAATCTTAGATACCACACATACAAAATCGCAAACCGAAATTTTTTTAATGTAGAAGTTTCATAACTAACTAAGACTGGTGGCTGAAATTTTTTTTGTCCCGCACACAGTTTCTTCGTATCATGCTATTAATTTTATTCCTTGCTTTGTTGAAAAAATTACGTTCTTCGTTGGAGTCTATATTTTCTAGAATTTGTAACTTTTTTTTTCAATTAAACCGAGGGTTCCTGTCAAATTTCCTATCGTCATTCGATCTTCTGATTGAATTAAGTCCAAAGACTCAGTGTCTTGCCCATGCATTTCTATGAGCTCATCATTGTCAGCTCCTGATTGTGGAAATCCAGCTGTTCTTTCGTCGTTAATACTCAATTCTAAATTTATTTGCCTGTCAAGATCGACAGCTTTCTCAATCACATTACCAATTTAACCATTTTTTTTAACAAATAATTAATCGATGAGATTTGAAAATTGCGTAACTTCGGATTCAAGTAAGTCGGGGTTGTGTAAGAGTCGTGGTATTACTGTGCAATAAATCTGAAATTAATTATTATCCAGCAAGTAAAGTTTGTAATACCTCTTCGGTTTACAGAACCTCCGCCTAATCTGTGCATGTTTAAACTGATTTCTTTTTGATTTTCTTCTAATGAAATTAAACATTTTTACGGCCCGAATAATTTATAAAGCTAAAGCTTCCCGCCCAGATATATTTTCTCAGAATTCTTGAAAACCAACAAAGAAATCTACCGCATCTAAGCAACCAGATAAAAACCTAAAAAAAATAGTTTTACCCTGAATTATACAGAAAATTACCTACGCCTTTTATGGAATATACACTATTCAACCAGAAAAAGCACTTTTATATGAGACATTTACGGCACACCCATAAAAAGAGAAAAAATATCGGATGAAACAGAAAAACCACTTCTAATCTATTGCGATTTGAACTCAAGTGTCACAGAGGACCAGTTCTGGGGTCAAACTGCAACAATACGAGCCTCACAGGTACGTGGGTAGTTACAGACATGTGAAGGAATACTTAAGCAAAAAGATCCAGCAAGAAACCTGGAATAATTGGCTTTCTCTTTTCTCCAATACCAGAATCTATTTCCTCGTTTTGTTCCCTTGTACATTTGACATTGTGTCATTTGTGTCTTTGAATGTTTGGTAGGTTTTGGAAACAATGGTCTTTCTCCCATGAGGAAGCGGGAAATAGAAAGAGTTTTATTCTCCCCCATTTAAGAACAGATTCTTTTATTGTAAATTTCGTATTTGTATACATATTATACTTCACGCGACCCAAGCAGCTTATCTTTTAGATTAATCGTTGACCAGCTTTTGAAGTATAACCGTAATTGTGCATTCATTCTAATACAAAATATGGCTTAAGCACCGCAAGATACTTGTATTACGTAACATATTCAAGAACTAGAACAATGTTCATGAATACTCTGTGTATATTCCCGTGTAATTTTTTATTCATTAATATAAAGTTCCAACTACTTTTCATACAGAAATTGAGTTTTCAGTTAGGATAAAGAATTCAACTTCTTTGGGTTTGTACATACAGCTCCAGTTCTTACAAAGACTACACATCTTTTGAAAATAAAAAAAACTTATTGTCTGCACTTGTATATACAACAATCCCCCAATTAAAACACGCATTTCATAATATTGTCCTGGAAAATAAAAGTTTTTTGTGGAACTTTTAATTGGAATTGTGATTAAGGAAAAGCATGAGATTAATAGAGAATATATTATCCTTATCCTTTGCATTTCTTAACGCTCAGAAAGTACAATATTCTCCACGAAGTTAATCTTTCTTTATGCGTAGTACATTTTCCCTTCATGCCTCTTAGTAAGTATCATCGTCTTATCGTAGTTAAATGCAGTGAAATACGTTTAACCCGAAAACGGTTAACACGAAATAATACAACAGTCCGGACAAACCACTACGTATTTTCATGCAATTTTTTTCGCTTAACATGAAACAAAAATCTCTTAACACGAAAAGAATTCATCTTCTGGGAATGAACAAAATACGGAAAACACCAACCGGACTGGACTGTCCTACTGTACCATCGGAAGAATTCGTTGCAGTTGATCAGTGGTCTTGAAATTTTCTACTCGTGGAACTCTCAGTACTATAAAGGTATTTTCGGAGAGAACCTTATTACCCTCCGCCTCAGAAGAAAATTTCTTTAAATAATATTTTAAGCAGATCAGCATGTTGCAAGTATTTTGTGGAAAGATAATTTTAAAAAAAAACTGTATTTTTCATTAAATTTTTTAACATAATATTAACGTAATTTACTCGCACAATAATAATATTAATTTGTGATCCAAGTATCACATACCCATGCATTACATTTAGTAATTGGGATATGTGCTTGTATTTTTACACACAAATTGTCATAGTCTATGCCTATTGAAATTATCTTCAGCTCCATTTAATATCTTGCGTTTAATTCCTTTTTATGTTTTGTTTTTGTAGCCACTCACGTTGAGAGAAACGCTCTTTTCAATTAAATTCATTGTTCTGAATGGTATTAAAATGTTTTTTTTACCTGTGAGAAAAATCCCGTGTATTTTGTAAGAATTTGCAATCTAAAGCTTAAGAGCTTCCTTGCTTACATTTAGATTTTAACGTCGAATCTGGTATGTCGATAATCTCGGTTCTTTCTCCTTCCTTAAAGTGTTTTTCTCCAAATGTAAAAAGATGCACTTTCCATTAAAGAACTATTTAGTTGTATAAAACATTGCACTAACGAGTATAAAATTATTCCATGGATCCAGGGAAAACAGATGATGGGTATATTCTCAATCTAGTAGGTGACACATATAAAGAAAAAACGTTTTAATATTGTTTTACTTTATTAAAATAAAAGTTTAAAAAGTGTTACAAAATAAAGTTATAAAGGGTGTTTTTTGAGAAGTATAGAACTTTAAATTGCAATAAAACAACGATGTATTATTCGATTGACATGAATTTTTTTTATTCGAAAGATAAGCTTGTGGCATTACATTTTAAATATGATTTCTGGCATAGGACTGCCACGGCTGGCTCGGATGTAGTCCAATCTGGACGTCCAATTTTCGATGACTTTTGCCAACATTTGTGGCCGTATATCGGCAATAACAGGGCGAATGTTGTCTTCCAAATGGTCAAGCGTTTGTGGCTTATCCGCATAGACCAATGACTTTACATAGCCCCACAGAAAATAGTCTAGCGGTGTTAAATCACAAGATCTTGGAGCCCAATTCACAGGTCCAAAACGTGAAATTAGGCGGTGACCAAACGTGTCTTTCAATAAATCGATTGTGGCACGAGCTGTGTGACGTTGCGCCGTCTTGTTGGAACCACAGCTCCTGGACATCATGATTGTTCAATTCAGGAATGAAAAAGTTAGTAATCATGGCTCTACACCGATCACCATTGACTGTAACGTTGTGGCCTTCATCGTTTTTGAAGAAGTACGGACCAATGATTCCACCAGCCCATAAAGCGCACCAAACAGTCAGTTTTTCTGGATGTAACAGTGTTTCGACATACACTTGTGGATTAGCTTCACTCCAAATGCGGCAGTTTTGTTTGTTGACGTAGCCATTCAACCAGAAGTGTGCTTCATCGCTAAGCAAAATTCGCTTATGAAAATCGACCATTATTTTTGAAATAAAATTGCACAATTTGAAAGCGTTGTTCAGGCGTGAGTCTATTCATGATGAATTGCCAAACCAAACTGAGAATAAATCACTTGACAGCTGTTAAATCGGTCGCCATCTTGGAAAGTATTGCCAACTTAAACTTCTATACCTGAAAAAAAACACTCTGTATTATGTGTAAATAAAATTTTCAGTTTTAATGAATGGGATGAGTTTTAGAAACTTGTGGTTACACAAATTTCATAGAAAACGTGAATCCACTTTGCATACACATTTATAATTTTCTTTTAAATTTTTTTGTTTGGACTCGTGGAACCCCTGGGTACGCTTCGTGGAACAGTTTGAAGACCACTGCAGTAGATGATAATGTGTGTACAACCCCCACTAAGACAGATAAAGTTGGAAGTTTGATAAAAGCTCAAAAAATCATTGATTCAGATTCCAACGATGAAAATGAAATGAATAATGTAACTCTTTTGTTCCCACGGTATCTGAAGCGGGAACATCATGAAAAGTATATTCAGCTATTTAGAAGCACATTCTAAAAAGTGAAATGAACAAAATGGATGACATGGAACAATTTGATGACAACTTGATGCTAAAAAAGACATTGCAAAGAAAATATCAGATTATTTTCCAAAAACTCGATGAATGTTTTGTTTTACAAAAAAAACTTAAAAATTTTGTATCAAATTTCACCAAAGTCTTGTGAGTATTTTTGTTGCATTGATATTTATTAAATACATGCATATATACATATCTATTTAAATAAAACGTACTCTAATGAAGTTATTTTGTTAAAATACGGGTTTTTTTGCAATATACTTTAATATGAAATTCTTTTAACACGAAAAATATTTCAGACCCCTCAATTTCGTATTAAATTATTTTCACTGCAATTGTGAGGTACATTCACTAATATATATATATATATATATTGTGTATATTCCAAATAGTACATTCTAAAATATTCTCGACATTCTTTAAATCAAATAAAGTTTAACTTAAAAGTATAATTGCAGTTCCAATTCTTTGAGAACATAAACATTTGGAAATACTAAAGTTTTAGTCTCTTTTCAGAATTATTTCCCAGCTTTTATTGACATCCGGCTAAGGACGGATTAATTTTGCTTCATATTGTATTTTAATTCATTTTTAAATTAAAGATAATTCAGTATGAATTTGGCTCAGTTTCGGAGATACAAGAGACTTTATAAAATAATTTGTGGAAAATAAATTATTCTATGTGTATTGATTATTCCTAATTTTTTCTCTTTAGAAAAACCTTTTCTATTTTGATACTTTAAATGGCTTTACCATAATCACTATCATAATTACAATTACGCTAAATATCTAAAAGCACTATCTATCAGGTTATTTTTTATTATAAAATAAAAAATCTAGTTTAATCACTTATTTTCACTTTAATATTAACCTCAATATTATTGGAAATAGAATATAAATTTCAAAGACTATAATCTTATAATATACAATATTATAGTCTTCGAAATATATAATGACGGCCGCGGTAGCCGAGTGGTATAGGTATCGGTCCGTGGCTTGCCTTGTCACGAGTTCGAGCCCAGTATCACTAAAAATCCGCCGTGTAGGGCAGCGATGCACGTTAAATCTGTTGAGAGCTGAAACGTCCTCCCGTTGGTGTGGTGTGGTAGTTAGGAGAGGGGGTGTCAGCGCAGGCGTCATCCACGTCACTTGACCATGGTTCAAAATTACGTGGTCCGTCGCCCAAAGCCCTCGTGTAGCTAAACAGTGCGACGTTAATAAATAAATAAATCGAAATATATGATAGAAACAGGTAGTATGTAAGAAACATATATAACTGCTTATATTTAAGCATTTACTTTTATTAAAGGTTCAATTCTTTAAAACTAAAGCGTAAAATCAAGAAATTTTCCGAGTTGAAACAATTACTTCACTTAAAATCTCCTGTGATCTCATTCTATGGAAGGTAATCAATTTGCATATCAGGTTATCTATAACTAAGTAAAGCAATTCACCGATTGAGGTTTATTTTAGCATTCTTAAAAAATTAGATTATAATGTACATCAATTGTCATTATTTCAAAAATATTTTTAAATGTTAACTGACTATTTAGTAGCTCCCCTGTGAGTTCTCTTTGTTACCACTCCACTTTTCAATTTCATTCTTGTTCCAATCCTCGCTTATTTTCACCAAAAATATGAACTAATTTTAAAAGCATATTATACCAATAAAAAATTTAATGTTTTATTCGACTAAAATATTTTCCAAAAACATGACATTAGTAGGTGAAACTGTTTTTGTAAAACTTTGCACAGAACATTTAAAGATGTCATGATTTTGGGTGCCAACTGGGTTGTTTACCTCATAGTTGATCGTTTTCATTAATTATTTAAAGTGAAATAGTTTTAATAATTAGAAATTATGCCTGACCAAATATGCCAACTATGTTCAAAATAACACTATGTTTCCTTTAAATTTTAAATGTATACTATTAAAAATACCATATAAATTTTTTAATAATAATTAGAGGCTTTTCCCCTTATTAGTGCATTGAATTGGAACAAGCCGTTCTGCATAATAGAATTAAATAATTTTAAAATATAAAGAATTATGTATGTTGAAATAATTTTTCTTTTGAGTGTCCTGCATTATTTAAATTAAACATAAGAGCAATTATTTTTTAAAGTTTCTTTTAATTTCTGATGTTTACAAAACTGGATACAATTATCAGCAAATGAGTATCTCTTCATGAGCAGCGAAGAGAACTATTTTCAAAAAGATGTCTCAAACCCAGATAGTTGCTAAACTTTCTCTATTTTAGTAGAGATAAAGAACATATTAAAAAAAAATTTTTCGAGACACTAAAAGACATTGTTCGATTTAAGAAGATCAAATAAAAATTTCTAAGCGCTTTATTGACCGATTTATATCACGACACAATTTTAAACTGAAGCAATAAATTTGAATTTTTTTTTGACATTTTTATCTGTGGTGATCGATTTAAAGAAACTAAATTTCTTGATATGAAGCTCATATACATGCATTTGCAATTTCAAATTAAAATTTTCCATTTTGATTATACATTCAAAATGCTTCAAAAATAGAACGCATGATATATATCATATATATTATTATGTGTTGTATAACAATTATTGATTTAACCAATCGAAATTTAGAATTAAAATTAGAAAGAGTAAAGAACAATTAGATTTACTTTTAGGGGAATAAAGTTGATATCTAATTTATATGTTACATATAAAGCAATTTATTGCAGTCTTACGTTAGGTATTACTCAAAACTGACATCCTGAAGTCGATTCACATTGTACTATTAAAATACTTTGAAATAATGCGGTAACGATCAGTGATTATATCTATTTTATACACAATATAGAACACAGACAAAATTACACGTATGGCAACTCACGCAAAAGATTATTTGTATTCCCTACGAAAATGAGTTTTAAACATACCTTCCCTATCTGATGGGTAAATACAAGCAGTTAAAAAAGAAGTAATTAATTATTTCGTTTGGCACAATGGCAACGATGATTTTTGTACCGATTTATTTTTATTCAGTCGTTTACTGTACGTAACGTTACAGTCTGATTGGACATTTTTTTTTTTTTTAATAGCTGTTCACGTGGTCTGATGAGTAAATAAAATGTTGGGGAAAAAATTGCAATGTGTCTGAGAGTGTTAAAATTAACTGTTGGAATAACTGTTTGGAATGGGT